>CM040242.1:15932605-16532605 GCA_022545495.1 Chrysanthemum lavandulifolium | reverse complement strand
GGAATGTTCTTGACACGCCTATATCACAATGTTATGCACTTCCATCCTCAATTTCAAAGTCCGTTGTACGTACTTGTGAACAAGATGATGGAACCGCTAAACATATCTCTCATGAAGACTTTCTTCATTCATGATTCCACCAATACCCATCAATCACATAATGATCCTCCTAGTGAAGACACTCAATGAACCTAGAATAGTCAAATAGGATCAATTCTACTCTGTAATCCTATCTCTTCCATGAAATAAAACATCTTACATTTGATTTCCTAGTTTTAGAACTCACTTAAACAAAACTTGGAATATAATGCATTGTCAAAGATCATTGCATACCTTTAGTAAAGGTTCTGTCTAGCGAGATAGACGGATCCCAAATGTTGTACTAAACGGATCCCTACTTCTAGGAACCGTGGGATCCGAAGAAAACAGAAAATGCAATTGCAAGCATTATATGTCAAACACATCCCTTAGAACACCTCACACTAAGCTAAACATAGTGTCTTAAGATTGATTAAGACTTTATCAAGATAGGTTGACATTTCCTACTCTTTCCAACTCACATAGATCACATTCTAAGGCTTTGTTAGATCTACCATTTCAATCCATCACTCTTCCGCGCCAAAACTCACACTTTATTCTTCTTATATGATCTCTCACAACTAGGTTAGAAATCCTTCGATTATGACAATATTGATCATTAATCAATCCCACATCAAAATTGATCAAAGTTGATCAAATCCTAGTTTTCCCATCTCATAACCATTAGGATATTTTCCAAAACATAATCCTAAGACACAACCCGATCTCTAGGATCATTTAGTTTCATTTAACTTCAATTGACATCTTTAATGTCATCCTTGCTCATCCATTGGTACTTGTTGAAAGTTCCAAATCCTTCCATAAATAACAATCATTAGCTACACCACTCATTGCCTTCAAACACTTAAACACCCCTTCATTTAAAACACTTAGGAGAACTGAAACACTCAAGGTGATGTAGGTCTAGGATCTTAGAAACATCATTTCCATTCTTTCATAAACTGCTGAACGCCGGATCCCTAGAACTAGCCTAGACGGATCCCTCTAAGAAGGGAACCGTGGGATCCGGATGACAGTCGATGACAAATCTTACTAAAACAAATCATTTCAATTCAAACACTCCATCTCATCTTAAATGAGTTCCTATAACATCACAACCTCTGTAGTTGACTCTTGTGCATGCTAATCATCACATTCCAATGAATCTTAGTGGCTTAGAGCTTAAATGCACTTTCCAAATCTTTTGGTTTATAAACCACCTTGTTAGGACCTCCATAGTCATCACTCTCATTCTAACCTTCAGCCTTTGCAATCTCTTCAAATCATCTCATCATGAGAAAAACCCCAAGTAACAACCTATCCACCAAAGAACCACCCATCAAAAGGGCTCGTGTTGTACACGAAATCTCTTCAACCGAATCATCTCCGGTCAAATCAACAAACCTTCATCATCCAATTAAACCAATTCCTAAAAGGATTGTACCCACAAAACTACCTATACCAAACACAACCATACCTCCTAGGCCAAACAATATAATCTCCACTAAACCATCACCTTTGGTTCCTAGAGCTATCTCTTTTACATCCCCACAATCATCACCTCACCTCTACAATTTAGAGGACTTGCCACCTAGGCCGTCTCATCCGCTCACGACAACATTCTCCTCATTAGAGGAACAATGATTCAAAATCAAGGTGTTGAGTCCACACTTGCTCCGGCTTCCTTTTCATTGCTTCCATCATATAATCCCATTTGGATTATAAGAAATCATCAAAGTCAACCACCCGACCTTATGGAAGTTGACACATCTTTACCACCATCATCATTCTTGATCGAACAATTCCTAAATGGACCTCCACCAATCCCTCCATCATTCGAGGCTCCTCAAACCACTTCAATTGATCCTTTGAATCAAGCCACTTCATTTCATCCACCACCACTACCTAGCCATGACAAAGATTGCTATCATTGCCAACATGTTGAAAGTTTGATACATGAAGTACGAGAAGACCAACGTTTCATGTTCTATCATCTCCTCGAACGTTTTGACGAGATTAAACCTAAACATAACTTGAGCTAGAAGATTATAGTGGTGTCTAAGCTTCAAGCGTTAGTTGGTCTAAGAAATTCCTAGTTATGTATTGTCTATTTTCTTATTTTTGAGTCATGTATATCATAACTCTTGTTTTATTAAATGGAATTACATGCTACTTGTTATTTCGTTGAGAATATGATTACTTTGTTTTCATATCTCTTTTATGTGATAACATTATCATTATTTCACCCTTGTTTGAATTTGATCACCGATACGGATTCCTCAGATTAGCCTAGACGGATCCCTACTAGGAGGGAACCTGAGGATCCGTGAAGACAAGAATTTTTTTTAACTTGCAGGAAAGTGTGAATTATACTTGCTTTCTAACCTTTGTTTTGTAGTATCTTAATTCACACATGAAGACTTTGACATCCTAAAGCTAGGGGGAGCTTTATGTCAAAGCAATACATTGCAAATTATTTGCAATACTAGATTTATTTTTCATAACTTCCCATTGCAAAGTTGCAATCATCTAGGGGGAGCACACTCGTTTTTTTTTTTAATTTTTTAGACGAAATCCTTTGCAAACTTAGTTGCAAATGATCTAGATTAGAATTACTTTCTTGACGCCCTTACATAGGGATGGACTCATCAAGGGGGAGTAAGACGAGATCTATTCCCGTTACTTGCTCTTTATTTTTTTTCTCTCTCATGTTTTTCTTTAAAACAATGTGTTGCTTTTCTTCAAACACTTTTTGTTTCGACAAAAGGGAGAAGAAAGTAAAACTAAATTCAAACGCTATTTAATTTTAGCTTTTCCTTAAAATAATTTTATGTTTTGTCATCAACAAAAGGGGAGATTGTTAATACAAATAAGCCGTAAAATGTTTATTTATATTTTACGATCTTCTAATGTTTTGTCGATAACAAAAGTAAAATCATATTAACGAAACAAATAAAATACGTAAATGGTTTGAACTAATAGTTTTCTAACACATTCACATTTTCACATAAAACACTAAAACAAGTATAAGTGATTTTATGATCTAGATATATATGTACAACAACTAGTGTTTACATATTGGCTTAACAAGTATAAGTGATTTTATAATCTAGATATATATGTACAACAACTAGTGTTTACATATTGAGTTAACACATACTTTAGCTAAGTATACTAAAATGGGTAAAAACAAGTATATACTAAAATGGGTAAAAAAACAAGTATATACTAAATAGATAAAAACTAGCAAATGGTTTTGACCCATAACCCATGGTTTTATATATACCACTTATACAAGTTCAATGTATCCTTAAGGTACATTGTATCTAGAAAGAAAACCATGGATCAACCCATAACCCATGACCCATGACCCATAACCAAAAATACCCATGGGTAAAGAGGAGCGTTCCACGGATCCCTAGCTTTGTGCTAGCCGGATCCCAAGTGGAAGGGATCCGTGGGAACAGTGAGGAAATTTGCCTATAAATAGTGAGCCATTTCTTCATTATTACTCACCCCTTTCAATCCTCTTTCTAACACACTTTCTCCCCTGAGTTAGATCTCACTAACCTTAGATCCAAGAGATCTATGTTTGTAGTTTTGTTTTTGTGTGATCTTTTAGGTTCCTCTTAAAGGCAAGATCACCACCTTTGAAGTCGAGCAAGCTCAATTCCATGAGTTGCTATGCTTCCTCATCATCAAAGCTACTGAAGTCCTCTTGTTGATGATTCCTTTCTTTTTTCAAAGAAGTGTAGTGTTGAAGACATTAGTGAAAGATGTCTCAAGTGTCAAGACGAAGATATTAGTGAAGGGTATCTATCGTCCATAGGATAAGCACTTGTGTTAGGTGCTTAGAAGTCAAAGACAAAGAAGCATTAGTGAAAGGTGCTTAAAAGTCAAGACAAGGAAGCACTAGTGAAAGGTGCTTAGAAGTGAAGATACAAGACATTAGTGAAAGGTGTCTTGTAGATCTAGTCAAAGGTATTAGTGAAAGGTGCCTTAGATGTACAATCGATATGGTGTGTTTCGATGTACAAGATAGACTAGTATAGGATCCAAGGATATTGATATCCTTGATGATGTTGTAAAGGAGTAGATCTCCTTTGGGATTAGTCGTTGGTGTAGTGTGGTAGTAGTTCCTCCATTGCAATGGAACTAGGTGCTTAGCCTAGTACCTTATAAAGGGTAAGCGACGTTGTGAAGGTGTAGTTCACCTAAGGTGTGAAAGAACTAGGTACTTAGCCTAGTACCTTATAAAGGGTAGGCGACATTGTGTAGGAGTGGTTCACCTTGGTGTGAAAGAACCCGTGGTTAGCCTAGTACCGGAAAAAGAGTAGGCGACGTTGTGAAGGCTTCTCCGCCATAAGGAGCTTGGTGTAGTGATTACGAACTCTCGAGTAGGTGACTCGGGAGTGGAGTAGGGCAAGGAAGGTGACCTTGTAGCGAACCACTATAAATACTTGCGTTGTGGTTTTGTGCTTCTTACTCTTTTCTTTCATTACATATCTTCTATATGCTTGCTTATCAACATCCAACACACACAACCAAATAGATTGATATAAGTCAATCTAAATAGATTAAAAGGAAGTTTTAATTGGTAAAACTATTCAACCCCCCCTTCTAGTTTTCCACATAAAGTTTGGAACTTACGATATGCATTTGCTTCATCAACTTCATCATCATATGTACGAATGTGCCACTCACAGACGACCATCACAAATAAAATGAAGATTATCAGAGAGTGGTTGGATTGAAGGGATTGAATTGTTTTTTAGAGAGAGAGAGAGAGAGGTTCTTGAATTGATTTTTAGCAGATTGTGAGTGGTTGGGTTGAATATCAATAAAAGGATAGGGAAAGGGGAGAGGGTAGATGAGATGATAATTAAATGACAAAAATACCCATCTATTTATCAACTTAACGTCTGTTAGGAGTAAAAACTAACGCAGTTATGGACGAGGGATGTAGGATGTCTAATGTTTGGCTAACAAAGGATGTAACTAGCCAATAGTTTCTGACAGGGATGTAAGGTCTCAAAAGTTGTAAACCACTGGGATGTATTTTGCAGTTTACTCTAAAATTAATTAAATAAATATATTTTTTCTCTCTTAAATTTACACCAAATTCAAATCTAAATATACAAACTAAACGGATTCTAAATCATGCGTAACATTTATAGCAAGTACTTATTATATGATGGTAAAAGTTCTATCATTTGAATTGGAGTCCAGAAGCCACCAACTTATTATTTTTCTTAAGAACGATAATTTATTTTCACACATATACCACATATCTCACAAATGCCTCCAGCGAGGCTTAACCCACATCTTTTAGATTGGTGGGTAACTCACATACCACTAGACTAAATGTATTTATGTATAATGTAAAAGTAGTAAAATGCTAGGTACTACAACTACCACACCATTTGGCGCTTTTAGCGACGACGGGAAGGTAACCAAAGTCGTCGTTATAAGCTTCTAGCGACAACTTGTTGTCGGTGAAAGTTTCGTCGCTATAGCTCCGTCGCTAGAAGTTATAGTGATGACTTATTTTACGTATTGCGACGATAGGTTTGATCGAGACTTTGACTTTTTTACTTTCAAATTGTTTTATGAAGGCGCCTTGTTAAGAATTAGAAAATTCAGTCATTAAAGTGTCGGTCACCTCAAGTATATGTAATCGTTAGAAAGCTCGTAGTCGTAGTCATTTAATATTAGTTAGTATTTAGTTAAGTAATACCGTGGAGGACGGACGGGTCTTTACCCACTGTATGCCTGATCTACAGCCTGTAGGTGGCGAGTCTTGTAAGAAAACTATAAATACCCTCTACCTCCCAAGGTAGAGGGTTGGAGCTTCAATACCATTTTTCTTTGTTTCACATAGTTTCCAACTCTCTTCCCTTTCTCTCTCTAAAACTTTCTCCCTCTAAAACTTGTAAACGCCTCATGTGATTATGGTTTGATGTGTTTGTGAAATCCTATATCTTACAACTGGTATCAAGAGCCATGGTTTGATCACTCATCTTTCATGCTCTTTGTTTTGGTGGATTTCATAAGGTTTTTGGGGTTATAAGTGTTTAGGAGAGTTTGAATCATTTGGTCAATTTCTAGTGTTAAAGTTTGAATTTTGATAGTACTTTTGTGTTTAGGATCATCATATGTGCTTAGGTTTTGAATTAGAAGGCTTGAATCATCGTGGTTGGGCTGTTTTTGATTGTTAAAGTGGTTGTTTTTGAATATTGTATTAAGCGAGTTGAGCCACGGTAAAACGTTTCTTCGAAGCGAGTTGCTTTGTTATTGAAAGCGAGTTGGTTTATGCGACTTGGCTATTAAGCGAGTTGATTCTTCCAACGACTTGAGTTCTAAAGAGACTTGGCTATTAAGCGAGTTGATTCTTCAAGCGACTTGGCTATTAAGCGAGTTGTATTGACAGCGAGTCAGTTTGTGCGACTTTGCTATTAAGCGAGTTGATTGTTTTGCGAGTTGATACCAAAGCGAGTTGATTATTTAGCGACTTATCTATTGAGACTTGTCATTTCTTCGTGCTACGTTTTACGGTTGTTCTTTTGGTTTAGTAAAATCCCGTGAAAGAATCAATTTCCCGGTTTAATCAAAGAATAGTAAAATCCCGTAGAACTTGTAATCATGTCTAACAACGTGCCTACTATCGTTTCTTTTGTAGCTGAGGACGTTCAAGCAGCTGGATCAGATACTCGTCCACTTATACTTGACAGAACTGATTATGACTCATGGGCTCAATGAATCAGGTTGTACTGTTTGGGAAAGAAAAATGGGGTCAACATTCGCAAATCAATTGATGAAGGACCTTATCAGATTGAGACTACAAGAGACATAATTGATACTGCTGCAGCTGGAACAATGATCTTTGGATTGGACAGACCAAAGACGTATGATGAGCTCAGTGATAAGGAGAAAAGAGATTCGATGTTGATATCGTGGCTTCAAACATTATACTTGTGGTCTTCCAAAAGATATCTACAAGCTTATCAATCACAACACTGAAGCCAAGGCGGTTTGGGATAATGTCAAGATGCTTCTCTCGGGTTCTGAATTAACTAAGGAAGACAGAGAATCACAATTGTATGATGAATTTGAGCACTTTAAGATGAAACTAGAAGAAAGTGTCTATGAATATTACGTGAGATTCCACAAGCTTGTGAATGATATGAGGAATATCAAAATGACCATGCCAAATATTCAGCTGAACTCGAAGTTTGTGAACAACATGAATCCCGAATGGCACAAATTTGTCACCTCTGTGAGGCTAACCAAAGGATTAAAGAACACCAACTATGAGCAACTGTATGCCTTCCTTCTTCAGAATGAGAGGCATGCTATGTATGAACGAATGATTCTTGAACAATTCAAAACTAAACAGGGAGAAACAAGTTCATCAAATGATTCAATAGCTTTTTACACCAATGTTGGAATTACCACCAAAGCTTCTCAAGTCATACCCATGGGTAATGGTAATTACAAGCTCATTCCTGACCCATCATACATCAAACACACTCATGGAAAACTTTATCAATCAACTGTCTCTCATGGTTAGTCAAAATATTAATTCCACTCCACACACCAACAATAACCTCAGAACAACATCCAATCCACACAATCAAGCTACTATCAGAGATGGTAAGGTAGTGGTGCAGAATGTTCAAGGAAGACGGTATGAACAAGGGATGATTGGAGGAGGTTATGGTAATACTGGAGGTAGTGGAGGAAATGTGGCTAATCAGAATCGAGGAAGAAATGCCAATCAAGGGCAAGCAAATCCAATCAAATGCTACAACTGTGGTGGTGAGGGACATATTGCGAGGAACTGCACATCTCCAAAACGTCCACGTAATGCGTAATACTTCGAGACAAGATGTTGCTTGTGCAAGCTCGTGATAATGGAGCGACTTTGGATGAAGAGGAGTCGTTGTTTCTTGCGAAGGAATGCTAAAACATATGATGCTGATGTGGATGAGCAACCGATTCAGAAATAGGACACAGTCATCAAAATGCCTTTCAAGTTGCAGACTGTGATGCATTTGACTCTGATGTCGATGATGAACCTACTGCCCAAACAATCTTCATGGCTAGCATCTCACCTATGGTGTCTCCAAAGGTCTATTCACCACAACAGGCTGGTCCATCCAAAGAATCAATCATCTCTGAGGTATTAAAACTATACGATGAAGTTGACGAGCAAGAGATGCATAACAAAGTACAATCACATGTAACTAATGAATCAGATATGGATAATATGGGTAATAGTAATATTGTCCCATATGATCAATATGTGATTCAAAGTGAAAGTGAGATTGTACCAAGTGATGCATCTTCTACAGTCAATGATGACTTGTTTTTGATGAATACACTCCATGTGCCTTTGATGATTTTGTTATCTCTGAACTGAATGCCTATAAAGAACAAGTTGCTATTTATGAACAACGTGCTAAGTTTGAGTTAACTACCCGTGAGCAGGAAATGGATGACCAAATGCGTACAATTATCAGAAAAAGTAATTTTAGAGAAGAAGTGTTAAAACAAGAGTTAAACTCCTTACAAGAAAAGCTTTCTAAAATCAAGCAAAAACAAGAACTCCAAAACAATGTTAAAGTGCTTAAACAAGAATTTAATGCTAAGGAATCAAAACTTTTGAATGACTTTTCCAATCTAAAACTTTGAAAACAAGCTTGAAAATAAGTTGTACGTACAAGGAATACCATTCGATCGCTCATATGATCACTAAGCATAGAGTTCTCGTGATAAGCATAACATTCCCTCGTAAAGGAACCCAACTCGAATATAGTAAAGTGGCTAGAGAAGCTCAGAAGGTAATATATGATGGTGATGAAATCCTTAAGCCTAGGCAGAAACCTAGTTGCACTGAGTGCACTGAGGAAGATAAGCAGTTAGATGGAGTCACTAGGGAGAAAATGAATAAGAAGCTAAAAGATCCTGAGTGTGAAAAGCAAAACATAACGTTCAAACCCCATGATTACACTAAAGAAAATTGGATATCCCTGAACATATTTAAGCCTCAAACTCTATTAACCCCAGAACAAGTTTTTTGGAAAAAAGGACATAGATATGCAAAAGGCTAATGCACTTGTTAAAACAAACACTCCTCTTAAGAAAATGCCTCCATCAACTGTGTATCCTCCGAATACACCAAGGCATTTAGTTCCTAGATCTATTCCCACTAAGAGCAAGACCTTAATCAGCCTGTATGTTGTTTATCAACTATTTGTTGATTTTGAGAAGACATGTAAGAAAAGGATCACACCTCTTGGGATAATCAAGGGAGAGGGTTTTGAGCAAACTAAAGAATGTTATTTAACCGAGGTCATGCCTTTCTTTAAACAATTAAAAGATCAATTTGAGAGTCTTCAAAAGGAATAGACTCGGATATTAAAGAAATGGAAAAGGAATTTGATGCAATGATTGTTGAGGTCAATGATTATGAACGGGAACTCAAATATAATGAAATTAAAAGGAAGAATCTGCATATATTAAATGAGAACTTAATATTGAGTTGTGTGGGTCAAGATGTGTTTTATACAGTTACTAAGCATTCTATTACTGCTTCTCAATTTCATGAATTAACTGTTGCGTTGAAAGTTTCCCATGATCGTGTCATTGAGCTTGAAAACAAAAACTCATAACTTAATGAGAAAATTTATCAGGATGATCACGATAATTTGGTAAAGCATCTTTCTAAGCTAGAAGTTGAACATTTTGATTTACAACTAAAATATCAACATCTCAAAGAAAATGTCAAACCTCAAACATCAAGACATCCTCAAATGTTCCAGAGTTTGGTGCACTTTTTGAAATAAACAAACGTGACGAACAGATTCAAGCTCACTGTAACACGATCAGAAAGTTGAAAGCCCAAATTTCACAATTAAAGGGTGAAAAGAACAATGTGACTGGCTCCCAAATGCCTCCTCCTTTAGATTCTCAGTGCTCTCAAACTTTTCATCTTCAAAACTTAGTTAATGCTTTACAAAAGGAAAATGAGAGTTTTCTAGAAGAAAATGAAAAAGTTAAACGACACTTTAAAGAGTTATATGATTCAATGAAAGTCACTCGTGACAAGAACAACGAAAAAATAACTTCTTTACAAAAGGAAATTGAGAATCTGAGGAGTCAGGTAAAAGGGAAAATGCCACTTGTCTTTAATGAGAATGTTGCATCAAAGTCATCTGCAGACTGCAAATCTACTGTGATTGTTAAATACATTCCTCCTCATCTTAGAAATAACGAACTTGTGTTTCATAACTATTTTGCTCACCTTAAGGACAGTCTAGAATGTCTCCGTGAGATTGTAGAAGAGGATTTCATAAATAAGCAACTTGATAGAGAAATTAGGTTTGCTTGCATTCAGGCCAAACGATCTCAAGAGCTGTTAGAATGTTTAATAGCAACATGTCCTAAATCCTTAGGTGCGAAAGATAAAGATTTGATGCCTTGTTCTATGCCTAGTTCCAAGTATGCAATCCATTCTATGCCCAGTGTTAAGAAAGTGAACTCTAAAGTGCCCTCAAATAGTACAGATCCCTGCACTTCTAGTTCAGGAATGCAAAAGGTAGCCCAACCAACTAATGTTCCTATAATTCCCTTTACAGGAGTAATCAGTGACACAAAAGCAAGCGGGTCAAAGCCTCCAGGCAATACAAAGAAAGATAGGACCTCACAAGCTAAGAATGTGCAATGGAAGAAAGTAAAAGATCACCCTAGGAACATTAAGTTTGAGTTGAATAAAACGAATCATGTTGATTCTAGTATTAGCTATAAGCGTACTGTAATTAATTCGAATTCTGCTACGTTTGGCAAAACATTTAATGATGATTGCTTGGTTTCTGTTACTAATCATGAATGTGGTGTGAATAATTTGATTAATGCTGTTAAATGCCTTGTTAAGATAGTTAATGCAAAAAATCAAGCTAAGAAGGCTAGAAAGCAATGGCGGAAGAAGGTTAGAAAACAGTGGAAACCTACAGGAAGGAAATTTAGTAACATAGGTTATCAGTGGATACCTACTGGCCACAAATTCAATCTTAAAGTGATGTGCCCTAAATTATCTAGATCAATGCCCATTAGGAAATGGATGCCTACTGGTAGAACTATTACTTTAAGAAGTGAACATACTTTGAATAGGTCAAATACGGACACTAGCACTGCATCTATCCCTGATGATTCCATTGTTTCTACTTCTGATGTGGGTGTTCCAATCAATGTTACTAACCAAATGGAACCCATTCTTGCACGGGATCCCAATTATCCAGCTTATCCATTCTTGTCTCAGTGTTCAATTGCGGATCGCTCAAATCGCTTACGTGGTACTGGACTCAGTCGTTCCAAGCATATGACTGGAGACCGGTCAAGGCTCATGAACTTTGTGAGTAAATTCATCGGGATGGTTAGATTCGGGAATGATCATTTCGGTGCAATTATGGGTTATGGAGACTATGTTGTTGGTGATAGTGTAATCTCCAGGTTGTATTACGTTGAAGGTCTTGGTCATAACTTATTCTCCGTCGGTCAATTATGTGATTCTGATCTAGAAGTGGCTTTCAGAAAACATACTTGTTTCGTTAGAGAACTTGATGGTAGAGAACTTTTAAGAGGAACACGTGGTTCAAACCTATACACCATCTCTATCGAAGATATGATGAAGTCTTCTCCAATTTGCTTGTTGTCAAAGGCTTCAAAACAAAGTCATGGTTATGGCATCATCGCTCTAAATCACACGAACTTCGCACCATAAATGATCTATCCGAAAGGACTTAGTAATAGGCTTACCTAGACTAAAGTATGAAAAGGATCATCTTTGTTCAAGATGCCAATTGGGAAAAAGCAAGAAGTATGCCCATAAACCCAAACCTACAAACTCGCTTATGGAAGTTTTTCATACCATTCACATGGATTTAAGTGGACCCATGAGAGTGCGTAATATTTTGGGAAGAAATATGTGTTAGTTGTGGTTAATGATTACTCTCAATTTACTTGGGTTAAGTTCTTAAGGATAAAGGATGAAACTCCGATATCATCATTAAACTTATCAAACAAATGCAGTTCGACTTAACAAGACCGCTGAATCATCCAAACAGACAATGAAACCGAGTTTGTCAATAAAGAACTTAGTGATTTTAATGAAAGTGTTGGAATCACCATCAAAGAAGTGTTCCACGAACTCCTCAACAGAACGGTGTAGTTGAAAGACGAAATCGAACTCTTGTGGAAGCCGCAAGAACAATGCTGATTTACTCAAAGGTTCCAATGTTTCTCTGGGCTGAAGCCATTGCCACTGCATGCTACACTCAAAATCGATCCCTAATTCACACTTCTCATGGAAAAACTCCATATGAACTTGTCCACAATCGAAAACCTAATCTTTCATTCCTTCGTGTGTTTGGTGCATTGTGCACCAAGCAGAAAAGGATACCGAATCTACAACAAAAGAACCCGAAATATCATGGAAATAATTCACGTTACGTTCGATGAGCTGACCGGTCAAATGGCTCCAGGACAACCCAGTTCTGTACCCGCATCTCAATCTTTATCAAGTAGTCCCATTAGTTCTACTCTTGTATACAATTCCTCACCAGCAACTCCATATGTACCACCTTCAGAAGATGATTTGAAGAAATTATTTGATCCAATGTTTGATGAACATTATGAGCCAATTGCTAATGATATGTCAATTACATCATAGAGGCTGCTCCTATCCCGGTCAATGAAGTTAACCCTTCAATTTCTATGTCATTAAGTCAAGAAGCGCCTGCTGCTGATCACTCTGTCTCATCAACAAATCATCAATCATCGAGTGTACATCATGGAATTATTTCTGGCACCTATGATGGAGATAACCCCTTTGCTACTCCCGAAGATGCTCCCTTTGAGAACATATTTGCTCTCGAACCTTCATCGAACCATCTTCCTCGGAGAAATCGACTCGCTACTTCAGCCTCAACAACAACCACACGAACACCTTAGAAAATGGACACATGATCATCCATTGGACAACATCATTGAAATCCTCTCGTCCAGTATCCACTCGTAAACAACTTGCAACTGATGCCTTATGGTGCTTCTTCAACTCCGTACTATCCAAGGTCGAACCAAAAGACCAAGGTTTTCAAGATCGGGATCCTATCCAGGTTCGTTTTCTTCTTTGCAAGATCGTAATCGTAAGATCGGATTGGGATCTTAAGATCCTACTCTAATGTTATTTCTTAATAGTTTTTGTAATATTATACAAATCTACAAATTATTATACATTATAAACACAATATACTATGAATATTTCATAAAACTTTTGTCCTAAATTATGATTATATCGTGTTTAAACAAATTAACATGTTTTTTTTTGAATTCTACAAAAAAACAACCCATAAATTTGTAGTTTTTTAGTTTGTAATCCGAGAAAAGTAAGATCAGATCGGATAAGATCTTAAGATCTTATGGTCAAGATCGGGATCCTATAAGATCTTAAGCATGCAAAGATCCTATGTAGGATCCGGATCGTTTTTGCTTTGCAGTATCGCAAAATCGTAAGATCTTAAGATCAGGATCGAGATCCTGACAACTATGCAAAAGACGTTAAAACTTAAAACTGCCATGAATGAAGACAACTGGTTCAATGCCATGCAAGAAGAAATTCATGAGTTTGATCGACTAGATGTATGGGAATTAGTACCGCTCTCGATCGTATATGATCATTGCTCTAAAGTGGATCTTCAAAGTAAAACTTGATGAGCATGGCGATGTATTAAAGAACAAGGCTAGATTGGTTGCAAAAGGATACCGCCAAGAGGAAGGTATTGAATTTGAAGAATCATTTGCTCCAGCTTGCACGCATCGAGGCAATCGTAATCTTCCTCGGCTAATCCGCAAGTAAGAATATGATTGTCTATCGATGGATGTAAAGACGGCTTTTCTTAACGGAGATCTTAAAGAAGTCGTATACATCGCCCAACCGGAAGGTTTTGTGAATCGAGCATCCTACTCATGTCTATCGCTTGAAGAAGGCTTTTTACGGCTTGAAGCAAGCTCCAAGGGCATGGTATGATACACTATCAAATTTTCTTCTATCTACCGGATTCAAAGAATGGAACAGTTGATCCGACATTGTTCACCGTAAAGTCGTAAACATTTAATTCACGCTCAAATCTATGTTGATGATATTATCTTTGCCTCGACCGACCCTAATGAATGTGACCGTTTTCTAAGGAGATGAGCTCCAAATTTCAAATGTCAATGATGGGACAAATGTCATTTTCTTGGGATTACAAATTTCACAAAGTCCGGAGGCATTTTTATAAATCAATCTAAATATGCAAATGAAATTTTAAAGAAATTTGGATTTGACACTTGTGACACCGCTGACACTCCCATGGTGGAACGTACCAAACCGGATGAGGACCACTCAAGGATCATGGTAGATCAAACGAAATATCAAGTATGATTGGATCCTCGATGTACCTCACGGCCATGACCGATGTTCTGTTCATTTGTATGCATGTGTGCTAGATACCGTGCTAAGCCTACCAAAAGCACCTTGAAGCGGTTAAACGGGTCTTCAGATCTCCAAGGAACCATCAACATGGGCCTTTGGTACCAAGGACACCGGTATGTCACTAACGACTTATGCAGATGCTAACCATGCATGATGTCAAGATACACGTCAAGTACATCCGAGGTGCTCGATTTTGGGTGATAAGCTTGTGAGTGGTCTTCAAAGAAACAAATGAGTACTTCTATATCCTCTACGGAGGTGAATACATAGCCATGTCATCTTGTTGTGCTCAAATCCTATGGATGAGATCCCAATTATCGACTATGGCTTTGAATTCAACAAAATCCCTGTATTGTGATAACAAAAGTGCCATTGCTCTCTCTTGCAACAATGTTCAACATTCAAGAGCAAAGCACATCGACATTCGACATCATTTCATTCGGGAACAAGTGAAAAAAGGTGTGGTAGAACTCTAATTTGTGAGGTCTGAATACCAGTTAGCAGACATCTTCACCAAAGCTCTTCCTAGAGAACGTTTTGAGTTTATCCTCCCACGACTTGGTCTAAAAAGCCTACAACAGGAAACACTCAGACGTCTTCAAGAGGAAGACGAGGAGTAAATGGTTTTTCTTCATCTATCTCTTGTATATACTTCTTCAAAAATCAAAATACAAAATTTTAAAACCCACAAAAAGAAAATAGAAAAATATAAAATTTTCAAAATCCATAAAAATTAGAAAATCTTGAAAAATCCCAAAAATATTGCTATTTTGTCATGTTTTTCTTATTCGATATCATTTACGGACTTTGTGTTGACATTCAAAGAATGTCACGGGTTTTTAGATGTTCTTCGAATGTACATAAAAAAAATGAGAAGGAGAAAAATGGTGGTTTATTGTCATCTCAGGCAGTAACCCGTTTTAAAAGGAAAGAACAGAGCCATGCTTAATCTTATTTTTCAAATCTCATGCTCTGATTCTTAAAACAAATATTTGTCACGAAAAAGACAAATGTTTTCTTTCCAAATATTTTTCCGTCTAATGATTCTTCTGAAAAATATTTGCCATCTAATGAAAACTAAATTGCTTTGAAAATATTTCGGATTTTATTTTTGAAAATCATCCGGGCTTAACATCTGTCAAAATCTCTATCTCTCAATCAACAACTTATGTCATTGATTGAGGGGGAGAATGATTTCAATTCAATCAAAAAGGCTATTTTTCAAACAATTGGCACATAAAAGAGCAAGGTATACTTTTGAAAAATCAAAGATAACAATGTTTTATACAATTGATTCAAGACCTTGGCTTATGCTATGTTTTCAAAAGATATTTATGCATGATCGATCAATGGAGTTTAAAGTCTCAAAATCTAATCCTTATCAGTTAAAATATTTTTCAAAAGTAAGTCACTATTCTCCTCAAAAGCTCTAAAAATTTCCTTTAAATCAATAGAGATCACAACTCTCAAAGGATTTGAAAATTGTGATCGGGGGAGAATTTGTGATTTAAATTGGATTTAAACTGATAATTAGATAAATGGTTTTATACGTGATTAACAAGCTCTCCACCCTGCATGTGCCAAACGATTTCAAATTTTCCATGCACAGGTTTAGGGGGAGCATTTATATCAAACCAAAATGGATTTAAGCGTGATTGATTTGTCTCTAAGTGCAGTTTTTCCCTAATATGTGCTAAACAATTTCAAAATCAGATGCACATATTGAGGGGGAGCAAATTTTTGAAAACCACATTCTTTCCCGAAAATTTCTTTAACTGTATGTGAAACACTGATTTTGATCGGGAAAGTGATGTCGATATTTATAGAAAATATTTATCAAAAGAAGTGAATTCTTCTTCTTGCTTCCATGTGCCAAAATGATTTCAAACATATGATGCACATGTTGAGGGGGAGCCGTTTTCTAAAATATCAAAAACGATTCAGGTACAAAATGCTTTGATAATATATCACAAGTACCTGGATTGATTTTCAAATGGTTTTAAATTGGTTCTAATGGCTGATGAACAATACCAAAAAGACCGACCAAATTTACTTTATGTATGGTGATATAAGGATGGTTAGGTTAGGTATTCGTTCCACGATCCCGCCAGAGTCGGAGGGATCTACCCAGGACAATCCACTAGATAGTGTAGAGTCCTTAGGTATAATGAAAAATGGAGAAAAGTGAGATATGGGAACAGTGCGGACTGAGATAGAGCTAGAACTAGAATAAACCCAACAAGGTTCTAGTTATGAAGTCTCGGTAAGCACTGAAGGGGTTGAAGAATGAAAAAGAAATAAATGCAAAAAGGGTGAAAAGAAATAGCCCTCCATTATTTTCAATCTTAGGGCAGAAACCAGGTTCAATTCATATGCTACTAGTGTTTACCATGGTAACACAGGTATTGAAGACAAGACGTCATGGACCCAGTGACGCACTACACTACATCTTCCCAAGCCACTCAAGTTCCTCTTAAAAGGGATTGGTTCATACTCACAGGGGAACCTACATCATCTATCGACTTTCTCTTAGAGATGGTTGATATTGAAGAAAGAGACCATCTCCCTAGTCTCCGGCATAGGAACCAAATGTGCACAATTGAGTCTAGAGCCACGAGATCATCAATTAATCTCATTAAGAACACGATCAATGAAGACTCTCTGTTTCACATAATATGGAAAGAGAGAATATATTTTAAGAGTCCTTCGCATTATCCTTGTGATATTGCCAGAACATCTGAGTGATATGGCAACATATTCACAATGAAGATGGAAAGCCTGCTAGAGCCAACATCAAACAAGCTCTTGGTAGGTGGCATGTGAGATCTATCCAATAGATCAACCATGTGACAACTGAACAGAAACAATGAGGCGATTCAAAAGTATGAATCAAACCCGTTCGAGTTATGGATTGACGGATACCTTTGAAAAAGCGGTCGTTGTGCTCAAAAGCGCTTTCACTAGCACATCGATCGTGTATTAATGTTTCAAAATAAAAGGTGTTTATGATTGATAATTGATTTTCTCTCAAAACCTTCGTTGTATTGCAAAACACTTTATTGTGCAATGCACGATTGTTTTTCAAATCTCTTTCATCAATCGGTGAATCTCAAATTACCGGTTCACTTACTCCGTGTTGTCTTTTTGAGACGTTCGGTTTGAGAACAACTAGAGCAGCATTGCGAAACCCCACAAAGAAAATTCTTGAATTATACCGATCACAGCGGTATTTGTAATCGATCAACGGGAACCGTGGGCGTGTACCTCAATTCAACGAAGTGATCAAAGACACTTTCGCGCGCTTTATTGCTAATCGTTGTATGCGGTACACCCGACGTTTGCGGTGATCGAATGGAGAGGTCAATCCATAGCCGCATGCTCACACATCACATTTATTTCAAAAGAAATCATGATTAGTGTACCAATGACACCGATATTCTCACTCCATGCTTCGCTACGCCGCAAATATCATGAATCAACAAAGCTTCCGCTACTCGATGAGAAGAAATCATGATCCATAATGTGAGCATGTCGGTCCACCGTCACAACATCACATAATGTCAATATCGCAATGGAAGAGTCGGGGACTTATGCAAGTCGATGATCTCAAAGTCGGCTCAAAACTCATCATCACATGGATCGCTTAAAGACCTCCACTTGAATTATCCAAACATGCAAAACATGAAGAATCAATGACTACGAGCTACGAGCAATGAACTTAAACAAGAATCCAAAAACAATCTTAATGTAATATCAGTTTGTATTCTGTGTAAATTGAGGTGACCTCCCTTAGGGGGAGATTGTTAGGAATTATAAAATTCAGTCATTAAAGTGTCGGTCACCTCAAGTATATGTAATCGTTAGAAAGCTCGTAGTCGTAGTCATTTATTATTAGTTAGTATTTAGTTAAGTAATACCGTGGAGGACGGATGGGTCTTTACCCACTATATGCCTGATCCACAGCCCGTAGGTGGCGAGTCTTGTAAGAAAACTATAAATACCCTCTACCTCCAAAAGTAGAGGGTTGGAGCTTCAATACCATTTTTTTTTGTTTCACATAGTTCCCAACTCTCTTCCCTTTCTCTCTCTAAAACTTGTAAACGCCTCATGTGATTATGGTTTGATGTGTTTGTGAAATCCTATATCTTACACGCCTTTAGCGACAACACGTCGTCACTAAAAGTCTTGACTTTTGTTGACCGTATTTTTTTGCGACTACTTTTAGCGACGATTGTTTTTGCGACAAAAAGTTTCTGACTAATTTTCTTTAATCTTTAACAACCTTAGGAAAATGATTATGAATGTAATATTTTTTATAAAAGTAGGAACGACTCCGTCTACTGGCCGGTTCTCCTGGAGCTTCAACGCCTCCAAGTTATTCTCCAGGACCATCAATACCTCTAAGTTATTCTCTGGGACCTTCAAGATATGCACTGAGTCTTGGAAATGTAGAGTGCGCAAACTGTAAGTTTTTGTATAGAAAGACAAAGGTACTTACGGCAACACTAGAATTGGAAATGCATCCCAAGAACCACACATTTGATTCAATTGCACTACTTCACAAAGGTCACAAATAAATCTAAGGACCCGTCTTTTTTTATTTTTCTTGATATGTTTGTACCTAGATGCTTTCAGCAGTTATCCGCTCCTAGCTTGGCCCGGACTTGATAATGACATGGGAATATTTGGTTTGGAGTAGTTTTCATTTATCCAAAGCAGTTTTGCATTCGGAATGTAATTCGCATGCTTTAATGTTTAAACTTATATCCATTTGTAATGTAATTTGTATGTTTTAATATTTGAACGTTTATCGATTTGTAATATAATTCGTATGTTTTAATGTTTGAACATTTTTTTATTTATAATGTAATTCGTATGTTTTAATGTTTTAAGGCAACATCACGTTACATTTTATTTCATTCCGTTTACACGTTCGTCGCTTTTAAAGTTATTTATAATTAATATAATTCATTCTTAAATTAATCTATAACATTGTAAAAGAATTTATACATAATTTAAATCATTTTAAATTACTTTTAATTCATTTATAACATTTTAAAGTTATTAATAATTAATTTAATTTATTTTTAAATTAATTTATAACAATTTAAAAGAATCTATTATTATTAAATAAATTATTTTTAATTAATTTATAAAATTTTAAAATTATTTATAATTAATTTAAATCATTTTAAAATTATTTATAATTAGTTTAAAATATTTTTAAAATTCTAAACTTTTATTGACAATGCTTTTAGTAACGATATGTCGTCACTAAAGGTTTGGCGGCAAATTTCCCTCCAAACGCAATTTATTTTTTACTTCGACTAAATTTTTTTTCCTCTCAAAACTTACAGCGACGACAAGTATTCGTTATAAATGTAAGTCAAAGTCAAAAAATTATCAAACTAAAAATTGTCCTGCAGTACTTCTTTGACGACATGTCGTCGCTAAAGATAAAACATGTTAACACAAAAAGTTTTGGTCAAAAATGGAACTCGGAATACCTCTTTTGTTATCGTTTAGCGGACTTTTAATGTCGTCGCTAAAAATGTTGCGTCGCGTAAACTCCAAAATGCATAATGATAATGATAATTATAATTAACGATAATAACATATGCAATGGGAGAAATCAAAATCCACTTTTAACGACTAACATAGGTTTAAACAACCCTAAAACTTAACTTAAGTAACATTAACATTACGAATTAGTGTACTATAGAAAGCAACAATAGATTAAATATTCCTCATGCTTTCAAATATGAGTTTTTTTTTCTTGAACGGCAAAGTATGGCCATTTTTTTACACATGATATAATATCATAAATCTTGTCAACGTTAGTAGAGTCACAGCACAAATAAGTTGTTTGCAAGACTTTTTATTTTTATGTGTTTAAAAACCAAATTATCTTCACGTACACTAGCTAGCTTTTTTGGCCCGTTTGGTTTGTTGCTAGGAATGACAATGGGTATCGGATTTGGAATGAGGTGGAATGATAAGGGCCAACGGAGTGGGAGCGGGTAAGGGGGGCGGGTTCATGAAACCGACCGGCTACACCGTGCCGTGTAGGTCGGGTAAGGGGGGCGGCTTCATTTTGCGAGTTCGAAACCGAATATGTACCGTGCTTGTGTTTGTATTTTTCTTTCTTTTGTCTTCTTTTTGTTTGTTTTGCGGTGGGAGGAAAAATGTGATGTGTGTTTGCAGATGGAGCTAGAGGAAGAAGAAACAAACATTTGTTGGGCTCGTGAATTTTTGACCGGACATAAAACAAACATTTTGGGTGCTACATTTATACCGAAATCTAAATATAATTGGTTTTAAGTTTCTTTTAGAACAAAGAGCTAAAATTGTTTTATTTACAAAAGTGTAAAAAAAAGTAAAAAATTATGCACAATGACACCGAAATTATGTATTTAAAAAAAAAAAAAAAATGAATTGGTCTTAGGCACCACTCCCACTAGTTAGGGTAGTGTTAGGGTAGTATTAGACGGTAGTTTTGAGTTGGAAGGTTTTATTGGACAGAGGTGACGCGACACCCTGCAGATAGGGTAAGAATGCTCCACCCTCCCTCCCTAATGGGTATGAAAAACTGTATCATTACGATTGTATGTTTGTTTGATAAAACATAGTATGAAAAAGTGTATAGATAGTTGAATTTTGTAGTAGAAAAAAGAGGGGCCTATGGGAATGGATTTTATAGACACCAAATTGGTGTGTAATGAATCTATGACTATGATATACCCATTTTATTACCGGGCCCACAAAACAAAACAAAACAAACACAGATAGTCTCATTCCCATTCAACCAAACCAGACGGACCCATTAATGTCTTTCACGTAACTTAGAATATTTATAAATGTGAACTGAACAATCTTTATAGTATGTATATGCTTTATACCATGTGTCTTTCACGTAAACAAATGGCTATAAATACAAGCCATGAACCACAAGCCCCTACTCATAAACTGATAGTCATGGCCATGGCTTTCTCCAAAGCTTCATGCCAATCAACTCTCATTTTTGCATTATTGATGTTATGTAATTTGAGAGCTTTAGAAGCTCAAACACCACCCCCCGCTCCTGGTCTATCGTATACATTCTACCGGACTACTTGTCCTAATCTCGAAACCATCATACGACAACAACTTCAAACTGTTTTTGCTTCTGATATTGGCCAAGCTGCTGGTTTGCTTCGGCTTCACTTCCATGATTGCTTTGTTCAAGTATGTTAAGCGTATATTTTTCGTTTTGGCATTTTTTGTACATCTAAAGTATGTTCAATGAGATTTTCAATATTTTCTTTTCGAGTTCTTGAATTAGCCGATGAAAACCTAAGAACTACGTACGGCGCGGTTAGTTAACTGGTATTGTGATCCAAGTGTTTATCTTCTTATTATCTACTTTAGTTTTAGGTTGCAAAAATAAATTTAGTGTTTAGATAAAACTTATGAAGTTATTTTTTAAGGAATAGTAAGCAATCACAAACACCTCCATAATCGCAAGAAATACCTGATTCTGTTATTGACTATCTGAATTTCATTTTTTAGCAGTTCACAAAATATATTTCATGTTCGTACAAGAATAATATAGACAATTTAAAGTTATTATTCTCTTAGGATACACCTTTTTACGACAAACTTGAAGAACATATCCTAACTTTAACTTTTTTTTTTTTTTTTTTTTTTTGTAACTCTTAAGCTTGATGTTCAATATTTAATTGATTACATCAGGATATTCGAGTCTATCATATTATATATTCCTAGAAATAGGATAGTTTTACCTTCCTACAATGTGACATAAATGATTTTATATTTTAATCATGTCAACTCGCTATTAAATATTAAAGCATGTATTTGTCTTTGGTGAATGGTAACGAATATACGAAGTTAGCATTTCTCCGCTGATTTAAAACTTATAAAGAAATCACTAAAATTAACTTCTTTCAATTTTCAAATTTTTTCCGCTCTCAAACTAAAAAAATAAAACGAAAAGTTAACAGTTTTCTAAATTTTTTCTCCGCTGATTTACATTTTTTATATGATCTCTACATCCTAACTTCTTATATATTCCTAGAAATTAATCGAGTGTTTATTTTGGAAAAAAAAGAAGGTAACTATATTGTAGTCATGTTTGGATCGTACGGAGTAATAATTATGCATGTCACTTTATCACGTGTAAATAAAATACTCGTATCACACATAACAAAAAGTTTACAGTTTTCTAGATTTACCTTTTTCTAGATTGTAGTACTCATGCCAGTTTTATGTTTTTCAAATCATTTTCAATTCTAGAAATATATTTATGGTATTAATTAACATACTCACATGGAGGGACATGAATACATGATGCCCGCAATAATCAAAACGAAATGTTACTGTCAAATCGCTATATGTCCTTGCTGTTTAAAATTGATCCACGTTTTTTTTTCTTTAAAAAAAAAAAAAAAAAAAAAAAACACTAATATCACAGTTTCTTTCTTTCATAGAAAAGTAGCATAAACTTGTCAAAATTGTTTAATTACTGACGTGAGTTTGATAAATTATGCTAGGGTTGCGATGGTTCAGTGTTGCTAGATGGCTCAGCCAGTGGACCAAGTGAGAAAGATGCACCACCAAACTTGAGCTTGCGAGCACAAGCTTTCGTGATCATAGAAAATCTTCGTAGGCTTGTCCACGCTGCTTGCAACCGAACCGTTTCTTGTGCTGACATTACTGCCCTTGCAGCTCGTGACGCAGTGTTCCTAGTAAAAAACTCATCTCTTATAAAATTACATTATGTTTTCTACGTAATAAGAACCACGCACTAACGATTTATTTACTTCTTGATGATGTAGTCGGGTGGTCCTAACTATAGCATACCTTTGGGAAGGCGTGACGGGCTTACCTTTGCTACAAGGAACGAAACGCTAGCAAACCTTCCTCCACCAACAGCAAACGCGAGTGTTATATTGTCCTCCCTTGCTACAAAAAATTTCACTGCCACGGATGTTGTATCGCTCTCTGGCGGTCACACTATTGGAATAGCCCATTGCACGTCTTTCACTAATCGACTCTACCCATCACGAGATCCAAGTATGGACCAAACCTTCTTCAACAACCTAAGAGTAACTTGCCCAACAACAAATTCAACCAACACTACTGTCTTGGACATCAGGTCCCCAAATGTGTTTGATAATAGGTATTATGTTGACCTCATGAACCGCCAAGGGCTTTTCACCTCGGACCAAGACTTGTACACAGATAGCAGAACAAGGACCATTGTCACAAACTTCGCGGTTAACCAAACACTATTTTACCAAAACTTTATTAATGCAATGATAAAGATGGGACAATTGAGCGTGTTGACGGGCACACAAGGGGAAATTCGTGCAAATTGTTCACGTAGAAACTCGAATGACTTGTTCATATTGCCAAACATGGAAAGCGACCAAGACGAGAAGGTGGCATCATATTAAGGGTGATCTTGTGTTTGTGAATCTTTGTCGAAATAACATAATAATATGCAAGATCTTACTGAAAATAAGTTGTTTCGGAGTGACTGTGTCTATGTAATCATGTTACGAGTATTTGGTGTCTTGTATGCCGAGATAAAGACTAGGATGCGTGTTTGCGTCGACTAGTTTAGGCTTATATAAACATGTTAAGTTCATAAGATAAGAATCGTGTAAATTAGTTCTATGATATGTTTTTATGTACTTTTATTTTCTGAGAAAATAACGACAAAAGATCAAAATTGCGGGGCATTGCCCATTCTAGGCCAATTTAGAGGGCTTCCGAATTTGAAGTTCGTAAGAACTTGCGAGGAAGACGCGGTCTACAATGTGCATAGCATCAAAAAACTTGACTAAAATGTTCAAAGCCCCTCTGGTTTAGTCTCTTGCTGTAATTTTTCTCTTATTTTACTGGATAACATAGAAACGTCCACTGTAATGATAGCACAAACTAAAATGCATAATTATCCAGTAAGCCTGTATATCTATCGTAATTAGCTAGAGATTGGGCCTAATCTGAACGATAGTTCTTTTTCAGCATTACAGGCCTATTTATTTGACATAATTGTATCCCCGCACAAAAGTCTAACTTATGACATAAAGTGGGATCTTAAAAATCGTACCAACGAAATATCTTGGAATATGATTGATCATGCACTGCCCACCAAGTTCATTCACCCTACTCAACAGGGAACCTAATTTATGATACAATTTATCACTCTGAACAATCATGTACTTAATACAGTTACTATACCTTAGCAAGGCTTACTGAAAAGATAGCAAGGATATCCATAATGATAAGGCTACAAGCTTCTAAGGTACAAGGCCTTCTATTAAAATGAACTTTCAAACTCAATCTCCCACATTATTGAAGAACTGAGCAATACATGTGAATAACTACTTTGTTGCAGTTTCTTGAACCTCATCACCACAAGATTAGATTATGCTAGGACCATGGCATAATACCATTTTCATTGGTCTATTACTTTTTTTTTTTGGGTAAAGGGTTTCTATACCCGGTGAATAGAATAAATGAAATAATAATGTTTGTTACATAAGAAAGTGGCGATGAAACCACTTTATCCCTATTGCATCACACAAACCTCTACCATGATTCGAACAAACTCGAATCACACCTACCAAACAATAAACAATATATCACTTGGATTAAAATAAAACACTACATAACAAAACTACCAAGTGAAAAAATTATCCAGCAGCTACGTTACTTCAGTAGGAATAAGCCAATGACCTAATGCCTTCACCACATTGGACGTTTTCTTCAAATGTAAAGAGGTAATCTTCAAACGCACCATTTCAATAATAAGGTCACTTACCTTCTGTTCCTTCCGTGCATCTTTCGAATGAATGCAATTATTACGTTCTTGCCACAAAAAATAAGTCGAAGTAGCAAATACTAAACGAGTTACCACGCTTGTGAAAGAGTTTCTATTCGAACTCGTGACCAGCCAAGCCACAATGTCATTTAACTTAGCAGGAGCGTTATGTATATTTGCCTTCTGTACCACCAGGCGCCACACTTTAAATGAGTATGGACACTCGAAAAAGAGGTGTTCATGCGAATCTTGAATAAGCTTACACAAAGGACACCGAAGCACGTTTAAGTCGACGTTATCACCGACATCCCATTGCCTCATTCTATCCTGTGTTTTCAACTTTCGAACCATAATAAGCCATAAGAGGAATGCATGTCTTGGAATACAAGACGTGTGCCAAACTACACGAAACCAATCGACCTCTTGACCTCTTGGATGAATTGATTCCCATACTAGCTTAACAGCAAAAGTATGCGAATTGCCATCACTTTTGCGCCATAAAACTTGATCCTCTCTATTAGAAAATTTTGGAATATCAAGAAGATTTAAATCGGGAAAAATGTCTAACCAAGTGTTTGGGAAGTTCCACGAACCACTGTTCACCATGTTTACCACACTTTCTAGAAGGTCAAACCCCTCTCTAGTAATACTACAAAGGAGAAAACTCGGACCAGTTGTCAAACCAGAATGATGTTTTATGACCATTCCCAATAGAGTGCCAAAAGAAAGGACGAACAATACCGCGTATCTAAAGAATCTTTCTCCAACCCCAACTTACATTAGACATTAGAGGCACGTCCCAAAAGCACCGTCCTTTTAACTTGTACGCATGAATCCACCGAATCCATATTGACTCCTTATGGGTTATAATATTCCAAATGTGGGTAGTCATTAATGCAATATTGAATTTTTCCAAGTTACGAATACCAAGCCTGCCTTCATATTTTGGAAGACACAAATTTTTCCAAGCAACTTTCGCCTTACCTCTTTTCATATCTCCATGACACCATAGAAAACCTCGCATAAGTTGTTCAATATCATGAATTATTCAAATAGGAAGAATAAAGACGGAAGCCCAATACCCGTGCATAGAAGAGATAACCGTTAAAATAAGTTGAAGCCTCCCCGCGAATGATAGGCTTTTGTTCTTCCAATCTCCAATCCGATTTTGGACCCTTTCTACAAGGATTTTACAATCTTTGTATAACAGGGAGATCAACGAAACACCGAGGTATTTTATTGGAAAAGTACCTGCTTCAAATGGCATAATATGAAGAATAGACAATTTAACATGATTAGGCACATTACAAAAGAATGCGGTACTTTTTGGTACACTTGGAACCAAACCCGATACTAACTTGAATTCATCCAACGCTTCCATTATTACCCTAGCGGAATTTAAGTCACCACGAGAGAATAAGATCAAGTCATCAGCAAAACTGATAAGGTTTTAAAAGGTACCATTTTGAGGGGTCGTTTAAGTCCTTATATGATCACTTTTGTATCCGTTATTGCTTAATATCGCTCCTTTTCACTTTTAGGTCTCTTGAAGGCAAAATCTTTGGAATGGCACTTATTTGGACGAAAAGGCGCGAATATATGAAGAAAATGGCCAAAGTCAAAATCGAGACACTCACAGGTTGCTAAAATTAGAAGGCGGCGGCGTCGGTGCTAATGGCGACGCCGTCCCAAAATTATTGTGACGGTCCGTAACCCAAAACTCGATTTTCAAGTGGCGACGTCTAGTTGTGAAAGAGTAGGCCGTCGCTACTCGGGCGGCCTAGATGCAATCCAGACGACGTCGGTCAAGAGACGGCGTCACGGACTTAGGTGACGCCGTCGCAAGGTTAACGTGGCAAGACGAAACCCTAATGACGGCGACACGACGGCGTCACGAAACATAAGGTGACGCCGTCGCATATGTAATCTTATATATAGAATCCGAATTTTTCAGGTCTTTTGGGAGAGTCTTTGGAGTAAAACCTAAAACCGAACCTAAGGTGTCTTGTACAAGATTTTAGGGTTTTAAACCCTATCTTACATCAAGATAAGTCTTTACTTCATTAATTCAATTATGTCTTTGATTATTTGTGTGTATGCTTGCATGTTCTCCATGTCCGCTAATTTACTTGTGTGTTTGCTTAGGAAGTATGAAACTTAATTATTGAATATTGATTGGTTGTTTCTTATCTTAGTTGATTAATGATCTAGTAATGCGGTAGGTCATTCGTTGTGTACTTAATGCTTGATTCATCTTTGTGAACCTTAGAATATAATTACCTGAGTAGTTGTAGGCTAAACCATCCAAAGAGCGCCTTAGAGTAGGAGTTTATCATCCCTAGTGCGTTTGTAGACAAGACCCTTTTGGTAAGTTCAAAGAGTTAGGGAGAAACGCATACCCTACAACTTTAGACACACAACGCAACTAAGAATAAGGACGTGACAATTCAACCACCAATAGGAGATAATTAAGGAGTAATACAAACTAAGTAAACACATCTTTAAACTATCATACGAGCACACATTAATTAGACATAGACTCCCACAACCTTAGTTTAGATAATTAGATAATAGTAGAGTAATCGGTAGAAATACCAACCCCCCAAATCCAATACCCGAGATTCGTACCTTTCCATTTCATAAAACATAAAAGATAAAAATAATCTTCCTCAACCTTAACCTTAGCGTAGTAACTCCTTACTAGCATTCCTATTCCCTAGAGAACGATATCAATACTTGTGGCTTACCCTAATTACTACACTACAACGATTAGGTTCACCGCCTAGGGTGTTATAAAACTTGCTCAAGAAAAGGAAGTTTCCTTGACCCCGAACGACGCGTGTAGCGTTATCAAGTTTTAGGCGCACGGGAATAGAATAGCTAGTTAGTAGTCCACCTCGCTTAGGTTTCTTTGCTTGATTCCTATCAAGTAAATTTTTCTCATTTTAGCTTTCTCTTAGTCTATCCCCTTCTTCGTGACCTTCGCTCATAACCTCATCACTTTTCATCATGGAAGGTGATAACCAACCACCACTTGATAACCCAACACAAAAATTCAATGTCACTCAAAACCCAACTCAATAACCAACACAACCGTCGAAGCCGCTATGTGAGTAGAAACACCGACCTTCGTGATTTGCGTAAAATATTCGATAGTACAATTAGGGAAGTCGTTGAGAAAGTAGTCGTCACGCTATAGTTGGCTCTATGATTAGCGATAATCGGAAAATGGCATGATAAACAACAACGTGGATGTGGAAAATAGTGCTTACTTCAATCTTTACCCCACTAAGGAAGAGATTGCGTACCATCAATACATAATCGATAATCCACGATCACCTATCATTAGGATATGCCCAAAGATTAGGAGGAAATCCGGAACTTAAAAATCCCTTGTATGATCGGATATAGGAGTGTCGACCACGCTTACATAGATACGGAATCCCCATCAATGTAATGTCATCTGCATCTACAATGACATTATGAATGAGCGACTCAATATTAGGAGAGACCCTAAGTATCCGGAGGAGTTTGCAACTTTGTGGGAAGAGTCAAGGACGTGCATGTCTTTATAGGAAATTTCACCTACCTAGTTGATTTTATGGTCCTAGAAGATGTAGGATGCGTCATTGACTATAGCTTATCCCAAGTAGTGCTAGGGAAACCGTTTGTTGAAACATCTAGAATGAGCCATAACAAGCATGAGGGAACGGTTAGGTTCAAGGAAGGAACCGATGAGATCACCTATAGGATGCCTTGGAAAACAACTGAGTATGGCCACTTGTCCCTTTATGATCGAGACAACATCAAAGCTTTTGAGGACAAAAGCAAGGAATATGTTGAAAAAGGTTATAAATTCATGTGGGAAAGAAGGAGGCATTATTATAAGGATTGCTTAACTCTAGGGCCTAGGTATAGAGTCGATGAAGATTTTGTCAACATGATAGAATTCTCATTGAGGATGCGTGAGGAAACGTAGGAGCACGACTACGAGTCTAGCTACAAGACTCTTAAATAAAGAAAAGCGCCGTGGGAGGCAACCCATGCTTAATTGTTTGCTTGTTAGTGTCATATATCTTTTATTAATTGTTTATCCTCATGTTTAAATTTGTAAAATGCTTTATTTTGTTTTTAACCTCGCCTTAATTGCATATAAAGGTATTTTACATAAAGGATAAGTGTAGGGAGGATTACACACGTTTTCAAAGAAACGTAAACATGAGAATAACAATTAACTAAAGATATAAATTTTCCGAATTTTTTCCGTAAAATCGCACCGCTTTTGTCGGGATAACCGACGGCGTCAGATTGCAACCGACGGCGTCGAGAAGGAGTAAAACATCGATTACTTTTTCTCGTTTTACGAGCCACTTATAAATTTTGGAATTTTCGTGTCTTAATTTTCTTAGAAATTCATAAACATCCATTCCACAAGCATTATATCCTAGTTTAAATCGAGTCTTATATATATTATTACCGCCGATTTTACGCGAAGGTTTCATTTGTTTTCTTCAAGTGTGCGGTGTTTAGTTTGTCAAGAAGAAGTTACATAAGATTGGAAGGAGCTTTTCACGCAATAATTCTTCTTGAAAAGGATTTAACCACCACTTTACACGGATCCTACCGAGCTAATCGTGGAGTACTAGTTTCTTCGTTTTGATTACCTTCTTTATCATAACTTTGATACTTTCGGGAACATTGGGGACAATGTTCGGTTTAAGTGTAGGAGGAAAATAAACGGAACTTTGAAACTATGCTTATCCTTGACTATTTGCTTTGTCCAATTGTGATTGTCGGTTAGGGTAATTTTGGCACCAAATTTAAAATTTTTTATGACATATAGGAGTGGGCCATTAGTCTTAACAAAAGCGTCTCATGGATAGGAAGTTATATGACTAGCACAAAACCCTTTACCACCCAAATTCCACCAAAATGTGAGGATCGCCCTTAGATTAGTAGGAATTAAAGCATTCATCTTTAATGCTTAAGAGTGTGAACCGGTAGTATATTAGATTCTAGAACTTGTTTTGTGATGCATTCCGAGATCGCAAGTGAGACTACACTTGTGTAGTTAGGAATAACTAAATGATAAGAGGCATTAGGATAACCCTTGTTTGATACCTGTAATATAATTACTTCTTCCATATCGGTTGAGTAATTCCCCCACACCCTTTGCGTTGTACTCATCTTTAGTACACGATACCCCTAGTTAACCCCTCAGAGCCTATCCTTTTCGCGGTTCTCGTGATGTTTCAGTTTTTCCGGAATATCAATGAAGAGCATTGTTTACACCCCACCCAAAGCGATGGAGGTTTGATCTATTCTCAAGCGTATGGTAATCTATGTACTAGGACCGGTTAATGAGTGTTTATCTTCCATTTCCTATTTGTTATATTTCATATATACACCCGAGAGAGATGTGAGTATCCAAACACCCCATGTGAGGTGCTAGTATGTAATTCCGTGCTTGTTATGACTTTTATGGGCTTATATGTGCTGTGGACCGTTTTGAATTAATGCTTCATGACCCCTAACTTATAAATTAATTGGCTAAAAGCACATTTGCTTGAGGACAAGCAAATAACAAGTGTAGGGATATTTGATAAGGTTTTAAAGGTACCATTTGAGGGTCGTTTAAGTCCTTATTTGATCACTTTTGTATCCGTTATTGCTTAATATCGTTCCTTTTCACTTTTAGATCTCTTGAAGGCAAAATCTGGAATGGCACTTATTTGGACGAAAAGGCGAATATATGAAGAAAATGGCCAAAGTCAAAATCGAGACACTCACAGCTTGCTAAAATTAGAAGCGCGGCGTCGGTGCTAATGGCGACGCCGTCCCAAAATTATTGTGACGGTCCGAACCCAAAACTCGTATTTTCAAGTGACGACGCCTAGTTGTGAAAGAGTAGGCCGTCGCTACTCGGACGGCCTAGATGCAATCCGCACGACGCCGGTCAAGAGGACGGCGTCACGGACTTAAGGTGACGCCGTCGCAAGGTTAACGTGGCCAAGACGAAACCCTAATGACGGCGACACGACGGCCACACGAAACATAAGGTGACGCCGTCGCATATGTAATCTTATATATAGAATCCGAATTTTTCGGTCTTTTGGGAGAGTCTTTTGGAGTAAAACCTAAAACCGAACCTAAGGTGTCTTGTACAGATTTTAGGGTTTTAAACCCTATCTTACATCAAGATAAGTCTTTACTTCATTAATTCAATTATGTCTTTGATTATTTGTGTGTATGCTTGCATGTTCTCCATGTCCGCTAATTTACTTGTGTGTTTGCTTAGGAAGTATGAAACTTAATTATTGAATATTGATTGGTTGTTTCTTATCTTAGTTGATTAATGATCTAGTAATGCGATAGGTCATTCGTTGTGTACTTAATGCTTGATTCATCTTTGTGAACCTTAGAATATAATTACCTGAGTAGTTGTAGGCTAAACCATCCAAAGAGCGCCTTAGAGTAGGAGTTTATCATCCCTAGTGGGTTTGTAGCCGAGACCCTTTGGTAAGTTCAAAGAGTTAGGGAGAAACGCATACCCTACAACTTTAGACACACAACGCAACTAAGAATAAGGACGTGACAATTCAACCACCAATAGGAGATAATTAAGGAGTAATACAAACTAAGTAAACACATCTTTAAACTATCATACGAGCACACATTAATTAGACATAGACTCCCACAACCTTAGTTTAGATAATTAGATAATAGTAGAGTAATCGGTAGAAATACCAACCCCCCAAATCCAATACCCGAGATTCGTACCTTTCCATTTCATAAAACATAAAAAGATAAAAAATAATCTTCCTCAACCTTAACCTTAGCGTAGTAACTCCTTACTAGCATTCCTATTCCCCTAGAGAACGATATCAATACCCGTGGCTTACCCTAATTACTACACTACAACGATTAGGTTCAGTGCCTAGGGTGTTATAAAACTTGCTCGAAGAAAAGGAAGTTTCCTTGACCCCGAACGACGCGTGTAGCGTTATCAAAAACAAACATTGATGATCCTTTGCTTGTGACAATAATTATGATATTGAAACCCGTCATTATTTTGCACCTTTCGTTTGAGAATAAGAGTAAGGATTTCCATGACTAATGTAAACAAGTACGGAGACATCAGGTCTCCTTGCCTTAGCCCCCTCTTCCCCTTGAAATACCCATGAAGATCACCATTAATGCACAATGAAAAAGACGCTGATGAGACACACGCCATAATCCAATTAACCATTTTGTGATGAAATCCAAAACCAAATAAAATGCTCCTTAAAAACTCCCAATCAACCGTATCATAGGCTTTTTGTATATCAACTTTAAATGCACATCTAGGAGGACCTTTATTCAAGTGGTAATTATGCATAAGCTCTTGAGTAAGAAGTATATTATCAGATATACTCCTACCCGGGACAAAAGCGGATTGGTTATCACTCACAACATCATCAAGTCCTTACTTTAAACGATTAGTAATGATATTACTGATACACTTGTAAATAACATTACAATACGATATGGGGCGATAATCATTAACACGAGATGGAGTAGATACCTTGGGAATTAGAGCAATAATCGTGTGGTTGATCTCTTGAAGCAATTTCCCATTAGAGAAAAAATCACGAACCCCATCACAAATGTCATCCCTCACAATATCCCATGTTTTCTTGAAGAATAAAGAAGTATAACCATCCAGGCCGGGCGCTTTATTATTTCCAATTGAAAACATTGCTTGTTTGATCTCACTGTTTGTTACCTAACGACACATAGCTACTGCCTTAGCCGAATCAAGCCTTTTAACAAATAAATTGGTAGTATTAAGTGGAATAGCACTACCTTTAGCACCAAGAAACTTCGAATAATGAGTTACAAAACAATTAGTAACAACAAGCCCTTCATGAAGATTGTTATTCAAGTCTAAAACCGCTTCAATACGGCATCTACTAACCTTGGATTTAACCGTTTTGTGGAAATATGTTGTGTTCGAATCACCAACTCTAAGTCACTCTATCTTAGCCTTTTGCTGCAAAAATCGTTCTTCATCAAGCACAACCTCATTGAATGACTTTAAGTACAACGCCTCATCTTCTCTTAGAATGCTAGACGTAGGTTCTTTATCCAATGTTTTTTGGACTTCATCTAGTTCATGTCTAAGTGCCACAACCCGAGAATGGAGATTGCCTTGGTTATGCACCAACTTTCGAATAGGTTTTTTAAGAAGTCTAAGCTTCTTCACAATTTTGAACATAGTGTATCCACTTACTGCTTTCATCCACCCCTCCTTGACCAAAGGCATAAACTCGGGTTTATAAACAATGAAGTTAGAAAACTTGAACGTTTTTGGTTTGGATTTTGTTACTTGTTGAAATTTCAATACTGCTAGAGCATGATCAGAGGTCCTATAGGGCTAAAATATCACATACGAAGCTGGGAATTCGTTAGTAAAAGAAATATTACTCATGACTCTATCAATCTTCTTCAACATTCCCGCATCCGCTTTAGGCTTTTGATTCCACGTATAGTGTAAGCCCGTGCTATTCACATCCGTAACTTCAATATCCTCTACACATTCACGAAACTCCCTCATAGAAATTTTAATGTCGGAGGAACCACAAAACGTATATTCTATGTATAATTCCGCGTTAAAGTCACCCATAAGAATCCATGGCTTGTCATTAACAAACAACTTATCAGTACATAGATTATTCCATAAAGCACGGCGATGGATATACGCGTTACCCGCATAAACAAAAGAACCAAACAAGGCTTTTTGATCAACCTTCACAATAATTAGCGTGTGCATCACTTGGTCCGTCTGAGAGATAATCATTACGTCCACCACATCCGAATTCCAGCCAAGCACTATTCGCGATCCTTTATCACATAAACTACCATTGGACGTCCAATTCCAGTTAACACATACCCTAGCACACACATTCTCAAGTTTGCTAATATCAACATGCGACTCTAAGATGGCACATACATGTAAATTATTTTCATAAATGACATGTCTAACCTCCTTTGGCTTAGGGGATCGGTTCAAGCTCCTTATATTCCACTATGCTATACTAAACATTGGACACTTTTTGCATGGGAGTGCTTGCCCCCTCCGGTTTGTTAATACCAGAAACCATAAAGGTTCATGTCTCATCATAAACATGTTGGACCTCATCATCATCAGACTCCTCTAAAGTTGTATTTTCCTAAGTGCTATGTGTAGAGTCGACTGTTGGATCTAAAGTTTCATCATCAAGCAGAGAAAAAGCATTAGAAGTAGAAACAACCTGCTTTCCATGATTCTTCAAAGTACTAGCCACATTTACATCATTAGGTTCCTTTGTTTGAAAAACCTTATCATTCTTCTTGGACGTCCCACCTCCACTTTTTTTAGTAATCGGTCTATAAACGAGAGTCTTCGGTTTGAAACCTACAGCTTTTTCAGTTGTCCTCCTACTTCGATTCCCATTTTTCACCTCTTGAAACCCATATGTTTGGATCTCTGAATTCTTCTTGGTAGTATCTTTCACCACAAGGGGGCAACTTTCTGATGCGTGTCCAAAAATTTTACATGTTGGACACCTAGGCGGATACCACTCATATTCGAATGTAACAGTAGTACAAGTAATACTATCATCTTCCAAATTAGGTATAGCAATGTTCATAGCTTCTTTCTTCTCTTTCTCCGATTGTATCTCAACCATAACACGAGCATAGCTATTCCTTCCCCAAGATTCATTACACATTAAGCTTGTGTATGAATCCGTCATGATAGGCATACCGATTTTAGTAACTATAACGCTCAATCCGTCAGCCGTAAATGCTGCCATTGGAATATCGTGAATTTTAATCCACACAGGAATTTTGGTTAGACTTTCTTCCGTAAGACAAGTCTTTGGTGTCCATTTATTCAATATGATTGGCACAATACGAATCATCCATTGACCATTTTGCAACACATTCTCCACACCTTTTTTAGTAGCCAACTTGAAAAAATAAAATCCACAAGCATTCATCATTATTTTTTCAATGCCATACTTACTCCAAGCGTTAAATACATAGTTTTTTTTACCATAGGGAAAGCTACTCGTTTCCCAATGAAATATCCATAAACTTTATTAGACATTCTATTAGTAACCTCCATAACTGAAGAGACAGGTATTTTTAGTTCGAATTCAGCAGATTCATGTTCATCCAACTCTAAGGTTCTAAAATTCACTCTTTGTTGAAACTTTTCAGTAGCAACAACATTAGCAAATGACACCTTGTTCCTCTTTTCAACCGTCGATTCTCTTACAATATCATGGATTGCATCTTGCGTTACAGTTGGAATATCACCCGTTGCATTATGTCCTCCTCCTCCTTCCATGTTTTTTTTTATCTTAGTAGCCAACCTATTTAAGATCGAACTTATGTCCTCCTCCCCTCCCAAACCCTTATCCATCAACCGAAGAAACACAAACCAACAATCACCAGAACCTCAAAAAACTCACAAGTGCGCGATTAAGGACAGAAGAAAGAAAAAAATCATAAGAATTTCAAACCAGTCTTTACTCAGACATTTCATCAAACAGTTGGTGTGCAACTAAAAAACCCCATTCATATATAAGAAGATGGCATTTTACTGATCAAATTGTAATGAAATATCCAGTTTTGTGTTGTTTTGATCTTGGCCGAAAACCCTATGGAGATGGGACGATCGGATTTTGCTAGGGAAAATGGAGGAGAGTTTTTTTAGTTTTTATGGTGTTTACTGGTAAGGTTTTTGGATAGGTGATTTTGTCGTGCTGCATCAACAAGGCAAAGCTAATGCATACAAACTCATCAGAAAACTAAATTATGACTTCATGTCATAACTAGTCAATTTGCACAATCCGTAAGCCATAAGGTTGTCCCACAAACCCACACAAATGAGCTAGACAGACTGCCAAAAGGATAAGAATGAGAGAAGCCAAACTACCAGCCATCTGTTCTACGCAAGACTGAAATTCAAACACCCCTCTATAACCAGTACACATACTTAGACCAAAAAGCATTTGCAGAAACAAATTTCTGGGAGATCTATAAAGCAAGGATCAAGTAGTTTCATCTTTCACAACTCACTATTTCAACCTACTTATAGATCTCTCAAAATTGAATCACATTAGTTGATGAGATAATGGACTTCCATTCTTCAATTCTGCCTGTATACTTATGATGTTTTAATCAATCATATTTTTATTTGTAGAAACTAGAAGGGGTTTGGTGGGGGGTTATGAACACAATAAATATGAATGACAAATAATAATGAAGTATGAAAGTTAAAAATAAATATGAATGACAAATAATAATGAAGTATGAAAGTTAAAAATAAATATGAATGACAAATAATAATGAAGTATGAAAGTTAAAAGAGTAAAGGGAAAGAACGATTAAACCGATACGCAGAGATTTATAGTGAGCTCTATCTTCGCCTTACTCCACTCCACGAGTATCACACTCGAGAGTTTACAATCACTATGTCAAAAATCTCCCTTTAGGCGGAGAAAACCTTACACCGTTGCTTACACCGATTTCCGACACTAACACTACAACAATCGTGTGGACGGGCGAGGAGACTTTCGTCGGGGACGAAATGTCCCCGGCGAAAGTCGCTAAACGACAAAATCAAAGCTGACGTGGCACATGAATACGCTGACCTGTTGAAGAAAATTCAACCAACACTTTCGCCGAGGACATGTACTCGGGGAAAGTCTGTTGACTATTTAGTGTTCTTTGACCGCCCAGTCAAAATTCAACGGCATGTTTCGCCGGGAACCTGACCCCGACAAAAGTGGCTTTCACTTTGACGAAAATTTGACCAGAGTCAATAGCATGTTAATTGTTCCCGCCTTTATTCCCGGCAAAAATTGTATTCACAAAAATACGCTTAATTATATGTTAAAAATACACAACTATTAAAACACAACTAAAACCCCGATTAAATGTTAAAAATATGAACTTAATTATATTGTGGTTCATGTTGTTTCATCTGCTTGTGATACAAACGATTTGATCTTGTTTGCTTAAGACTTTTTGAACATACGTATTATTCCAACAGCAACAACAACTACTACAAGAACAACAGCAACAACAACTACTACAAGAACAACAGCAACAACAACAACTACAAGAACAACAACTACTACTACTACTACAAACTAAGATTTTCTATGTCACCTAACAACTCACGAAGTAATGCATCCGACTGACATGCGTGGTCGTCAGAAATCCTTGCCATTTCAAGTCTTGCCTCCAGCATCCTTACTCTTGTCTCTAGCACCTGTTTTTGTGATTCCAGCACGTTTATCCTAAGATCTTTGGCATTGCAGCTCGAGCACTCTGTTGTTGCAGATCCATAACCTTGAGATGTTGAAGCAGAAGAGATTGTTCTTAAGTACTCGTCAAATTCACTCTTCCACATAAAATATCCGCACCCATTATCTTCTTTTCTGGGCTGTTACATAATAAGAAAATTATAAGAGATTACAACCCAATTATTTGTATATTTACATAAATAAGAAATTTATGATTGTTCACCTTCGACAGAGGACATGCATAATATTGTTGTCCAGATGATAATTATCTATGTGATGTTTTTAATCTTATATTTCCTGCTCCACAAGAACACATAAAATGATTAAATGGCTCCATCTCAGGTTTTGAAATTTGTGTGAAGATAAGAGGTTGTGAGGTTGAGTGGTTTTGAGGATAAGAGGTTGTGAAATTCGTGTGAAGATAAAAGGACTATATAATGTGTTTTTCATGTTGGTGGGAAGTTTTGGCGCCATTTTTTTGGTGGGAAGTTTTGGCGCCAGTATTTTTGGAGGGAAGTTGAGACCAGTAGACAACTGCAAGAATTTGGACCTATGTAATAATAATAATAATAATAATGTTAGCCTTAATAGTTTTTATTAGAAGTGATGGTCATTCACATTTAGGAACTTTCTAACGTGTGTTAGATATCGCGATAGAATAGTCAACGGGCTCGTGAATTGGACTAAGCTAATTGGTTAGAAGTTATGTTAAGTTAGTCTTTTATCACTTGATATCCAATCCAAGTCCACGAGGCCCAAGCCAAAGCCCATTAGGGCGTTTATGTATTGTACTATATAAACCCCTCAAAGTCTCATTTGAGGGGTGTGCTTGAGTGTGTGTGTGTGTGTGTTTTCTTTGGAATATACAACATAGTGTTCATCTTGTTTCTCTACACATACACGGTTTACATCTTAAGTCACCAACATCTTAATCTTTTCTTCTTCATCTTCACGCATAGTTTGTGTTTGTGTTGTTCGTGTTATACGCATAACGTGTTGGGTTTGTGATAAGGTTGATAGATATAAGGTCCTACAAATAATAATAATAATAATAATAATAATAATAATAATAATAATAATAATAATAATAATAATAATAATAATAATAATAATAATAATAATAATAATAATAATAATAATAATAATAATAATAATGTATTGATGTATTGATGTATACTGATGTATATAAATAATAATAATAATTTATATATACTGATGCATTGATGTATACAAATTCTGAATTTAACATGATACGTATACCATAGCACCTATACTTGGTCGTTTAACATGATACGTATACCATAGCACCTATACTTGGTCATTTAATATGATACGTATACCATAGCACCTACACTTGGCCGTTTAACATGATACGTATACCATAGCACCTATACTTGGTCGTTTAACATGATACGTATACCATAGCACCTATACTTGGTCGTTTAACATGATACGTATACCATAGCACCTATACGTGGTCGTTTAACATGATACGTATATAAAGTATATAAATACCTATAAAAAATTTATATATAAATTCCCGTGTCCACGCCATGTCCGTGTCATATATTTTTAGACTTTGCCGCATCGCCGTGTCCGTGCAACCTAGGTTAAAAGTAATTAAAATAATTTTATAATTTTTAGGTTAAATTTAAACTGATTTATTATTAATTTTAATTATTGAAAATGATAATATTAATTTTATAATTAAACCTTTTCCCGGGGACATGTCCCCTAGGAAAGTTTTGGCGTAAATTTTCATTTTCCCTCATCTCTTTTACTTTATCCCGCCATTACTTTCCCCGGGGACATGTCCCCGGCAAAAGTGAAAAGCAAATATTGACCTCAACAATTGATGATCCGCCATACTTGGAAAAAAAAAAAAAAAAAAAAAAACGAAAAATACACACTCATCGTTTTCCTCCTCTCAACTCACCACTGCCACTACTACTGCTCCACCACGGCTCACCACCTCCACCACCACAGCTCACCACCTCCACCACCACTGCTCACCACTGCTCCACCACCACTACACACGCACCACTGTGCACCATCTCCTTCAATCCTCTCGTTTAATAATTCTTCCTCCTCCCCTGTATCTTTTAATTCTTCCTCCTCCCCTCTACTCTCACAACATCCTTATAAAAAACCAAGGTACAATAGTTTTTTAATTTTGCTAATTTTTTTATTTCCGTTATTTTTATTTTTGTTTTAATTGTTGTTATTTGTTAATTGTTATTTTTTGTTAATTGTTAATTGTTAATTGTTTAATTTTTAATTTTTAATTTTTTTGTTTATTTTTTTTGGTACAGTAGTTGTGGTGAGACCAACCCGAGACCGAGCCGAGACCACAACCGTGAGCCGAGACTAAAAGGTATGTTTTTTTTTTGTTTTTTTTAGCGGGGACATGTCGCCGGCAAAAGTTTATAGCTCCCTGTTTTTGAATGTATATGTATTTTTTTAGCTTCCTGTTAATATGAGTAGGGTATGCACAATTCCGACTTAATCTGTTTTCAGTTTCCTGTTAATATGAGTAGACATCAGGTCCAAACAACCCTATTTTTTATTTTTTTTTATTTTTTTTCTGTGTATCCAAACAGCCATGTTTTTTTTCTTCTGTGTATCAGTCCATAAGTACCCGAACAACCCTCTTCAGCCCCCCCTGTGAGCCTTGTCATAAGCTCCATATTAGCTTATATTAAGCTTTTAGGATCTTTAATATATGAGGATTACTTTTCTTAGCTTATTTTTTATTGTAGTGTTTATTAGGTAGATTATTTTTAAGCTAAAAAAAGCCCTTGTTGGACTATTTTTACCCACTTGTTACAGCAGCAGAACAGTCCCCTATAAGCCCTTTTGCACAGCTTTTAAAAGCCTCTTAAAAAGCTTCAAACTTGTTAAAATTTGTTTTTTTGAGATCATTGATGTATGAGGTTCATTTGTCTTAGCTTATTTTGGAATTTGGAGTTTGTTTGTTAGCTTATTTATAAGCTATAAACTGCCCCAGGGACTGTTTGGGACTGCACTTGTGCAACACCCCTTTAATGGCAACTTGAGCTTATTAGGCTTATTAGCATTGCTTATTTAGAGCCCCTTTATAGCTTGTAATTGGATAATTTTTCATTTTAGCAATTTCCTAAAAGGTAAAAAGAATCCTAAGTAAGCTAATGATTCCTATTGATAAGCTAATTTAAAAAAAACTAATCTGAGCTACTGTTTATACCCACCAAAGTTTAAAAAAACTTATGCAAATGTTAGAGAAAAAAAATCATTTGGTCTAGTTGTACCGCCGAGTTATTCGCTTTAGCTTGTGGACCATCATGTACTGCAGTCTCAGTCAACTCTTGTGTAGTCAACGGTGTGAAGTTTATCATACACGACCGTGATTTATGTCGTTCAACTCAAAACAACGAAATTTCAACTCCTAACCCTGATGGAGGAATGTGTGGAAAACTAGAAGGGGGGGTTGAATAGTTTTACCAATTAAAACTTCCTTTTAAACTATTTAGATCGACTTATGTCAATCTATTTGGTTGTGTGTGTTGGATGTTGATAAACAATCATATAAGGATATGTAAATGAAAAGATAAGAGTAAGAAGCACAAAACCACAACGCGAGTATTTATAGTGGTTCGGCTACAAGGATACCTTCCTTGCCCTACTCCACTCCCCGAGTCACCTACTCGAGAGTTTGTAAACACTACACCAATCTCCTTATGGCGGAGAAAAGCCTTCACAACGTCGCTTAACCTTTTTCCGGTACTAAGCTAAATACCGAGTTCTTTCACACCAAGGCGAACCACACCTACACAACGTCACCTACCCTTTATACGGTGCTAGGCTAACCACCGAGTTCTTTCACACCTTAGGTGAACTACACCTTCACAACGTCGCCTACCCTTTATTAGGTACTAGGCTAAGCACCTAGTTCCATTGCAGTGGAGGAACTACTACCACACTACACCAACGACTAATCCCAAAGGAGATCTACTCCTTTACAACATCATCAAGGACATCAATATCCTTGGATCTAATGCTAGTCTATCTAGTACATCGAAACACACCATATCGAATGTACATCTAAGGCACCTTTCACTAATGCCTTTGACTAGATCTACAAGACACCTTTCACTAATGTCTTGTGTCTTCACTTCTAAGCACTTTCACTAATGCTTCTTGTCTTGACTTCTAAGCACCTACCACAAGTGCTTATCCTATAGACGATAGATACCCTTCACTAATATCTTCGTCTTGACACTTGAGACATCTTTCACTAATGTCTTTAACACTACGCTTCTTTGAAGAAAGAAAGGAATCATCAACAAGAGGACTTCAATAGCCTTGATGATGAGGAAGCTTGGCAACTCATGGACTTGAGCTTGCTCGACTTCAAAGGTGGTGATCTTGCCTTTAAGAGGAACCTAAAAGATCACACAAAACAAGACTACAAACATAGATCTCTTGGATCTAAGGTTAGTGAGATTTAACTCGGGGAGAAAGTATGTTAGAAAGGGTGAGAAATAATGAAGAAATGGCTCACTATTTATAGAGAAAAATCTCTGTTTCCCGGATCCCACGGATCCTTCCACTTGGGATCCGGCTAGCACAAAGCCGTGGATCCGTGGAACGCCTCTTTGCCCATGGGTATTTTTGGTTATGGGTCATGGGTCATGGGTTATGGGTTGATCCATGGTTTTCTTTTTAGATACAATGTATCTTAAGGATACAATGAACTTGGTTAAGTGGTATATATAAAACCATGGGTTATGAGTCAAAACCATTTGCTAGTATTTACCCATTTAGTATATACTTGTATTTACCCAATTTAGCATACACTTAGTTTTTACCCATTTTAGTATACTTAGTTTAAGTATATGTTTAACCCAATATGTAAACACTAGTTGTTGTACATATGTATCTAAATCATAAAATCACTTATACTAGTTTTAGTGTTTTATGTGAAAGCGTAAGTGTGTTTAAAACTATTAGTTTAAACCATTTACGTATTTTATTTGTTTCCTTAAAATGATCTTACTTTTGTTATTGACAAAACATTAGAAGATCATAAAATATAAATAAACGTTTTTACGGTTTATTTGTATTAACAATCTCCCCCTTTTTTGTTGATGACAAAACATAAGATTATTTTAAGGAAAAGCTAAAAATTCGTAAAAGTTTGAATTTGTAGTTTTTACTTTCTTCTCCCCTTTTGTCGAAACAAAAGTGTTTGAAAAAAGCAACACATCGCTTTTAAGAAAAACATGTGAAAGGAAAGAAAAGAAAAAATCGAGAGCAAGAATCGGGAAAGGATCTCGTCGTTACTCCCCTTGACGAGTCCATCCCTAAGTAAGGCGTCAAGAAACTAATTCTAATCTAGTTCATTTGCAACTAACTTATGCAAAAGATTACGTCTATGTGACGGTGTGCTCCCCTAGATGATTGCAATATTTGCAATGGGAAGTTATTTAAATCAATGGTTGCAAGTAATTTTGCAACGTATTGTTTTGACACCAAGCTCCCCTAGCTTTAGGATGTCAAATTCTTTATGTGTTAATTGAATAATCGTAAACAAGGGTTAGAAAACAAGTATAATTTACAATTTCACGCAAATGTGATTTAAGTTAGAAAACAAAACTTTCGACTTCACGGATCCCACGGTTCCCTCCTAGTAGGGATCCGTCTAGCAATCTTGAGGATCCGTCTGATTGATGACTAAAATCGGCAAAGGTGATATAACAAGTAATGTTATCACATAAATGAGATATGAATACATATTCTCAGAAAAATAACAAGTAGCATGTAATTCCATTTAATAAAACAAGAGTTATGATATACATGACTCTAAAAGTAAGAAAATAGACAATACATGACTAGGAATTTCTAGACTATCCAACGCTTGATGCTAGGATACCACTAAAATCTTCTAGCTCAAGTTTTGTTTAGGTTTGATCTCGTCGAAACGTTCGAGGAGATGATAGAACATGAAACGTTGGTCTTCTCGTACTTCATGTATCAAACTTTCAACATGTTGACAATGATAGCAATCTTTGTCATGGCTAGGTAGTGGTGGTTGAGGAAATAAAATGGCTTGATGCGAAGGATCAAGTGAAGCGGCTTGCGGAGCTTCAAACGATGGAGGGATTGGTGGAGGTGCATTTGAAAATGCCTCGACCAAGAATGATGGTGGTGGTAAGGAAGTGTCAACTTCCATATGGTCGGGTGGTTGACTTTGATGATTTCTCATAATCCATATAGGATTATATGATGGAGACGGCGAAAAGGGAGCCGGAACAAGTGTTGACTCAACACCTTGATTTTGAACCATTATTCCTCCTAATGAGGAGAATGTTGTCGGCGGAAACGGATGAGACGGCCTAGGAGGCAAGTCCTTTAAATTGTAGAGGTGTGGTGATGATAGTGGTGAAGTAAATGAAATATTTCTAGGAACTAATGGTGATGGTTTAGTGGAGATGATATTGTTTGGCCTAGGAGGTATGGTAGTGTTAGGCATAGGTAGTTTTGTGGGTACTATCCTTTTAGGAATTGGTTTGATAGGATGATGAAGGATTCTCTCATTTGTTGGTTTGACGGGAGATGATTCGGTTGAGGAGATTTCGTGTATAACCCGAGCCTTTTTCATAGGTGGTTCTTTGGTGGATAAGTTACTACTTGGGGTTTTTCTCATGATGGAATGGTTTCAAGAGCTGAAAGTTAGAGTGAGAGTGATGACTATGGAGGTCCTAACAAGGTGGTTTATAAACTAAAAGATTTGGCAAGTGCATTTAAGCTTTAAGCCACTAGGATTCATTGGAGTGTGATGATTGACATGCACAAGAGTCAACTTGAGGTTGGATGATCTAGGAACTCATTCAAGATGAGATGGAGTGTTTGAGTTAGGAAGATGAGTTGAAATGATTGTTTTAGCTATGTTTGACCTATCATCATCCGGATCCCACGGTTCCTTTCTCGAGAGGATCCGTCTAGGCTAATCCTAGGGATCCGCTATCGGTAGCTATGAAGGAGTGGAAATGATGTTTCCAAATTCTAAAACCTATAACATCTTGAGTGTTTCAGTCTTCCTAAGTGTCTTAAATGAAGGGGTGCTTAAGTACTTGAAGGTGGTGAGTGATGTAGCTAATGATTGTCTTTTGTGGAAGGATTTGGAACTTTCATGAGTACCAATGAATGAGCAAGGATGACACTAAATAGGAGAGTGTCAATTGAAGTTAAAAGATCCTAGAGATGAGGTTGTGATTTAGGATTGTATTTTGGAAAATATCCTAATGGTTTTGAGATGGGAAAACTAGGATTTGATTAACTTTGATCATTTTTGTTATAAAAGATTTTTAACCTAGATGTGAAGGGTAAAAGAAATGAAGTGTGAGTTTTGAGAGCGGAAGAGTGATGGATTAAAACAAAGTGATTGATCTATGAATATCTTAGAGTGTGTTCTATGTGAGTTGGAGCAGTAGGAAAGGTCAACCTATCTTGATAAAGTCTTAATCTACCTTAAGACACTATGTATAGCTTAGTGTGAGGTGTTCTAAGGATGTGTTTGACATACAATGCTTGCAATTGCATTTTACATTTCTTGGGATCCCACGGTTCCCTAGATGTAGGGATCCGTTTAGTACAACATTTGGGATCCGTCTATCTGCTAGACAGAACCTTTACTAAAGGTATGCAATGATCTTGACAATGCATTATATTCCAAGTTTTGTTTAAAGAAGTTCTAAGACTAGGATATCAAATGTAAGATGTTTTATTTCATGAAAGAGATAGGATTACATTGATAACTAATGAGTAGAGTAGAATTGATCCTATTTGACTATTCTAGGTTCCTTGAGTGTCTTCGCTAGGAGGATCATTATGTGTTTGATGGGTATTGGTGGAATCAAGAATGAAGAAAGTCTTCATGAGAGATATGTTTAGCGGTTCCATCATCTTGTTCACAAATACGCACAACGGACTTTGAAATTGAGGATGGAAGTGCATAACATTGTGATAGGCGTGTCAAGAACATTCCATAAGGGATGAGTTTATCCTTGGAGCCTTGAAGGTTTGCAATTCGCCTTGCGAAGAAGTAGGCGAGATTGTATGGTTGTTGTGTTAGCAAACAAGACAACATGTGAGCACAACAAGCGGGAAGAATATCTCGATTTCCCTAAGACTCCAAACATTTTCACGTAGAATGAGAGCAAGAGGCTTGTACTCTTCTCGGATATCCCGTGTATGGATAATGTTTGGATTAGAGTAATATGGTCGAGGTTTGCATATTATGCGATTTAAATCTTCCGGGGAGGGTATGTGTGAACAATATGGACTATTTTCTTCACGAAAGTTGAAGAGAGAATCAAGAGACCAATCTTCGGTGAAGGCACATTGTCCATGATTTGGAATCCGGAGGATGTGAGCAAAATGCCCAATGGTTAAAGTGAACTTTTGGTTTTTGATGTAAAACCAAAAAGATAGAGAGCGATCCTCGTTACGAACGAGTTCGACTTGACGGAAGAATTCCATTATGAACCTTGGACATATCTTCTCGTTGATTTCAAGAAGAAATTCTAGTCCTATGGCTCGGAAGGAGGTATTGGTACCTTCTTCGAATTGTAGAGAGGTGTCTACAATACGTCCTTCATGGAAGTAACGGTTTTCGAGATTATTGAACCCACGGACATGATTGCGGTGTGTTGGGCTCAAGGAGATGTTCGGGTGTAGACATTAGTGAGTGAAAAATCAAACTCGTATTCATGCGTCATAGTTGAACCTATAGAAGTGATGGGTTAATAAGAGGTGATGTTTAAGGTCAACCTATAATAATCTAACGTTTTTACTAGATTTTTATTAACAATGGTTTTTAGCATTTAGCTAACTCATGGTTTTGAAATTCTAGTGGATTATTACTTTTAGAAAGATAGTGGTTATTAATCTTGTATGAAAACTGTTTTTCGATGTCTGGATCCCACGGTTCCTTTACAAAGGGATCCGGATAGTACATCTTCCGGATCCGTGGATCGAGTAATGTAAACAGATTTGATAAAAGGTTTTTACAGTTTTTATACCACGAGATATGTTTTATCCTACATTTTTTTTGCATGCATACATGACCTCTAATGTATCACAAAAAATATAAAACATATAAATCAAAAGGAATGATAAACACATAATAGTAACCTAGATAAACTAGATTAATAATATTGCATTTCAATACTAAGGATAATACAAAGGATTGGGTATATGATCCCAATATAGATTAACAACACAAAGTAAATGTCTCCGTATGTGAACTTCATCATAGGGAACACAAGTGCGATGAGTGTTAGGGCGATGAGCACGAGTGCGATGTAAACCATGTTGATGACGGATCTTCTTGGTTTTGGATGAAATGAAATGAGGAGGAAGATGAAGTTTTTGAATGAGAGGGAATTTTTGAAATTGGAAAATTTGAAAAAGTGAGGATTGAATAAAGTGGGCGTCGAGTGGGATTATAAATAGGGAAGGAAGAATTTTTGAAATTCGTGTTTTTGTTTTATTATAGGATTAAAAGAAATAAAACATAAGCTATATATACTATGACTATAAACGAGAAATATAACACGTATGAGAGAAAAAGGCTTCCTAATGAAGCTTCATGTAGATCATGTGTAAACACAAAAATCTACTCAAAAAGATACATAACATAAACCACTTATTTACTAAACTAATATCATTCAGATATAAGTGGAAAGTCATACCTCGATTGCACTTAGGAATGTTTTTACAAATGACAAATGTCACTTAGACGATTCCCGCTCCTTAGTATTTAAGATACCTCTTTAGGGAAGGTATTCTTGTTACCAAGCTTCTCCTAAGCTTGGTGGGTATGAGCTTTGACTAATCAACATCACAAAGAAGATTAGTGCAATTAAATGAAAAGAAAAAAAATATTGTTATCAATTCAACATCCAAACATATAGTTTTTGAAAAACATGGTGTTTGTTTTTATAAAGAACCTTCTTTGTAGTTTTCAATTAACTATGGATCGTATCAAGTTTTTAAAGTACAATATACTTCAAGAAACTTGGTAACGAAGCTCTGATGCCAATTGTGGAAAACTAGAAGGGGGGGTTGAATAGTTTTACCAATTAAAAATTCCTTTTAAACTATTTAGATTGACTTATGTCAATCTATTTGGTTGTGTGTGTTGGATGTTGATAAACAATCATATAAGGATATGTAAATGAAAAGATAAGAGTAAGAAGCACAAAACCACAACGCGAGTATTTATAGTGGTTCGGCTACAAGGACACCTTCCTTGCCCTACTCCACTCCCCGAGTCACCTACTCGAGAGTTTGTAAACACTACACCAATCTCCTTATGGCGGAGAAGCCTTCACAACGTCCGCTTAACCTTTTCCGGTACTAAGCTAAATACCGAGTTCTTTCACACCAAGGCGAACCACACCTACACAACGTCACCTACCCTTTATACGGTGCTAGGCTAACCACCGAGTTCTTTCACACCTTAGGTGAACTACACCTTCACAACGTCGCCTACCCTTTATTAGGTATTAGGCTAAGCATCTAGTTCCATTGCAATGGAGGAACTACTACCACACTACACCAACGACTAATCCCAAAGGAGATCTACTCCTTTACAACATCATCAAGGACATCAATATCCTTGGAGCTAATGCTAGTCTATCTAGTACATCGAAACACACCATATCGAATGTACATCTAAGGCACCTTTCACTAATGCCTTTGACTAGATCTACAAGACACCTTTCACTAATGTCTTGTGTCTTCACTTCTAAGCACTTTTCACTAATTCTTCTTGTCTTGACTTTTAAGCACCTACCACAAGTGCTTATCCTATAGACGATAGATACCCTTCACTAATATCTTCGTTTTGACACTTGAGACATCTTTCACTAATGTCTTTAACACTACGCTTCTTTGAAGAAAGAAATGAATCATCAACAAGAGGACTTCAATAGCCTTGATGATGAGGAAGCTTGGCAACTCATGGACTTGAGCTTGCTCGACTTCAAAGGTGGTGATCTTGCCTTTAAGAGGAACCTAAAAGATCACACAAAAACAAGACTACAAACATAGATCTCTTGGATCTAAGGTTAGTGAGATTTAACTTAGGGGAGATAGTATGTTAGAAAGGGGTGAGAACTAATGAACAAATGGCTCACTATTTATAGAGAAAATCCTCTTTTCCCGGATCCCACGGATCCCTTCCACTGGGATCCGCTAGCACAAAGCCGGGATCCGTGGAACGCTCCTCTTTGCCCATGGGTATTTTTGGTTATGGGTCATGGGTCATGGGTTATGGGTTGATCCATGGTTTTCTTTTTAGATACAATGTATCTTAAGGATACAATGAACTTGGTTAAGTGGTATATATAAAACCATGGGTTATGAGTCAAAACCATTTGCTAGTATTTACCCATTTAGTATATACTTGTATTTACCCAATTTAGCATACACTTAGTTTTTACCCATTTTAGTATACTTAGTTTAAGTATATGTTTAACCCAATATGTAAACACTAGTTGTTGTACATATGTATCTAAATCATAAAATCACTTATACTAGTTTTAGTGTTTTATGTGAAAGCGTAAGTGTGTTTGAAAACTATTAGTTCAAACCATTTACGTATTTTATTTGTTTCCTTAAAATGATCTTACTTCTGTTATTGACAAAACATTAGAAGATCATAAAATATAAATAAACGTTTTTACGGTTTATTTGTATTAACAGAATGCATTATGGCCAGCTTGAATAAATTCTCGAGTTTTCATATATTTCATTCAATGTTGTGTTGTTCAAAGTCAAAAGGTTCGACACTAATAACAGTAATCGCGTAAAACGATGTACCTATAGAAACAACATTACGCAAATTATGACCGATCGTGTATCGTTTCAAAATGAACCATTCATTCTTGCAACGCAAGCAACACAAGTCTTTTACCTTGATTTCCCAGGTAAACGTGGTAATTGGAAGGCCGTCCAAGATTCTTATCATCGAAAGATTTGGAACCCGGATATCATTGTGGTAGAAGACAATCAGGATGTTGTACATGACAACAACTCATCACATATCACACTCTCTGCTGAGTTGGATCAGTTGGATTATAACATTATAAATATAGATGTTCAACCAGCGGAAGTTGTGGCACCACCACCAATTATCACTATTGTGGAAGACGAAGATGATATTGATTATGATGACCACGTTCCTCATGATTTAGCATCTGATGATGATGATGACCACGAGAATGAAGATTATGAAGATGACATTACTAATAATGTTGAATTTTATGTTGATGATGTGGGAGATTAATCTCAAATTGTAATTTGTAGAACAACAATTATTATTTGAATGAAATTGTTATCGAGTGGTTAAATGTGTTTATTTGTTTGTTTATTTATTTATTTAATTATTATAATTATCTTGTTGATATATCTTGTTATTTATGTGAATGTGTTTATATATATATATATATATATATATATATATATATATATATATATATATATATATATATATATATATATATATATATATATATATATATGTTTCTTCACTAATTTCTATGTTCGTTTAACAGATGGCAGATGTTGTAGTTAGGTCTCACGGTGGCGATGGAGGTAATTCGCCACCTCGTGGTCCCTCGAGGAGGATAGGCACCAATTGCCAGCATAAGAATTTCTGAATTATTTTTAACTAAACTGTATTTGATTACATGTTATTTTAAATTGATAACTTGTTATTTTATGTCATCATCACTTGAATTTGATTACTTGTAGGATCTAAATCCAAAGCTACCAACCCAAACGCCAAAATTGGTAAAGGCGGGAAGGTGGTGCGTGGTCCCACTAAGAACACGACACTCAAGGCGAGGGTTGCACTGGATCGTCATCCTGTGTCGATCGATTTTCGGGTCAACCAGGAGGGGTTTTATACACACGTAGGCCCTCACGCTTCTTGGTTCTCCAACTATGTTGGGGAGGTGTTACAGGACTCGATTCCCATGTTTTGCGATTCATGGGCTAAGGTTTTTGAAACGGCCAAGGCCCACATCCATGAGCATCTACACGTAAGTTTTTTTAACCTTTATTTTTTTAATTATTGTGTTTATTTTCAAACTTGTTTGTTTATTTAAATTTGTATATTTTTTATTTATATTTTATTGCAGCACTACTTTGATCTCGACCCACACATTGCTGGCCTAAATGGAGACAAGATTGTTGACAGTATCGAGTATTATCTCCAAAAACGATACGATGACAACAAATATAGATACAAAAAAATCACTTTACGGCAGCAGGTGGGGTGGAGAGGATTGAGGAGATCAAAAGACAGCGTCCAGCGAACAAGACGCAAGAGGATTGGGATGCGTTGGTAAATTTCTGGATCGACACTTTATAATAATAATAATTATCATTATCATTATCATTGTTATTATTATTATTATTATTATTATTTTTTTTTTTAATAAATCACACTTTTATTAAAAACTCAAAGGATTACAAAGATTAGTGGGGAGCCTCGAAACCAACCGAGCCCCACACCTCTAGCAATGGTAAAACCAATCCTATTAAAGATATGAATCACTGCACGCGCTCCAATGTCCCGAGTCGAGAGAAAGCGTCGAATACGCTTGAGTAAGGTGACGCATCTTTCTCAAGTTCTCCAAAGAGGAAAAGAGAAGGGAGAAACCCATACCCAATATCCGCACATTTGGCATCGTGCTTGACCCGTTTACTGTGGCGGCATCACCGATCGCTCGCCCGGTATAAAATCAATCAACCGGATTGCGTCAAAAGCGACGAACCCGTAAGATCAACACATACATCGCGTCCACTATCCCAAGAATAGAGTAATATGTCGGTGGGTCGCAAGGATCATCCCCATCTCCAAAAGCCCAATATCCACCTCCTTGCGGCGGAAATCCCATATCGAGCATATATCAACAAGAACATCACGCACAAGGTTGTGGCGATGTTTAATGCCAACAATACCCGCACACGAAACAGCGTGATCCCGTAAATATCTCCGGGAAAACCTTAGAGCGGGCGAAACACGGTACCTAAGCGGTGAAAGAGGAACACCCAAACGATAACTCGGTACACACCGATAAGCCTGGCACTCATAGTTTGTTCCAATCCGGATATCGAGCCACCTAAGCCAATCCGGTGTGATCCTCCTTTAAAGATCTCCATAACGCCATCCGCGAGGGAAAGATGGAAAGTAGATTCAACAGTTTGGGAAACCCGGCGAAATATATATCGCCAATTTCTTCATAAGTTTGGGGCGGACCTCGCTAGGGTTACTCAAAGGTCAATATCCATATTCACATTGAAAGTACATAGAGCATCATCAAAGAGGGACCGGCGGTTATAATACCGAACCATGAAGAAGCTTAGTCATGGGCGGTGATTGAAGTCTAGAAGCCATGAAGGCATAGTTCAAGACATCACTTGCGAATATAAACCAAGTCCCCAAAGCAAAAGGTAAGGTGGCGAGTCTCCACCGCCACCACCAAAACCAGTCGAGCGGTGACAATACGCCCAAAGAAGAGCGAGTGCCACATCAAAAGAAACACGAGCGCACTCTAAGACCCGAGGAGAACATGTGCGCATAGAAAAATAGAGCTTAGAAATACCGGCACATGCACGGAGTAACAACAACTCGCATTGAGGGTCATTAAGTTTGGCAACCGCCTCCATAAGTTCAATAGTTTTAGCAACCCTTTTCGGGACCAACTTACTACCAAACTCAAAATCCACACTAACGAGTCCACCCAATAATTTAACACCATGTGAGGCGAGAAATATTAGGGAAAAACACCATCATACACCTCGGGGTCCTCTTGTGGCCAAAAGACTTGATTTTATCAACATTGAGGTGTAAGCCACGACAAGGTCCGTCGCCATAATCAACTCTAAAACCTTACCCACAACCAAGGTATCACCAATAATAGTGCCATCATCCAAATACCAAGCTTGAAAGGAAAGGTCAAAAGAATCTCTAATCTTACATGCTAAGGGATGTAAGACTAAAGCAAAAAGAAGAGGCCCAAGCAGATCACCTTGTTGCACACCTTGATGGGACCAAGGAGTATGCTCACCATAATATAATCTAGCAGGACTAGAGTAGCAAAACTCCACCCATTGTGAAATAGCCGGGAAATGCAAACGAACCTCACGTAACATAACAGCCCGGTCCATCATGTTGAAAGCGTTTTTAAAATCAACCAACAACATGGACAGACCAACCTCACCCCCGCGGTCCTCAACCAAACGGTTCACAGCATATAATAGCTTTTATAATTTAAAATACGCAGGTTAAGCTTTGGACAAACCCCAAGAAGCAGAAGATATCTGAGGTCAACCGACAAAACCGCATGGCGAACACGAGTTCTAGCCTTCACGGATCTCTATCGTTAGCTGCTATTCGCCATAACTTTGTAAGAAACTATTTAATCATTTTATTTATTTATATATATATATGGTGTTGGGTGTGTCGTTATTGATTTTATTTCTAAACAGTTGAGCAACGACATTGAGGCGCGGTTGGAGAAGACTTGATAGAGCTTTACCGTCGGAACCATATGAGGCGATGTCTTTGAGTCCCGTTATACGAGACTAGATATGTAAGTATAATTTATTTTCAAAGTCACCCACTTTGATGAAATATAATGCATCACGACTTATATATTACTTTTCTTGTTTTTGTAACTAAATGAACCGGATGATACGGATGCGGAAGAGAGCACCTCGATGGGACCCGCATGACCGTCATGATTCTGCGCACCGTGATTGGTGGTAGCGGTAGCGATCATATTCTGGTGTAGGTCAAGTCTTACCCGACGGTGGAGTGAAGAAGACCTTTAGCGCCTCCCGACCTCGTGATGAAGCGGACGTGTCCTCACTGCGGAAAGCAGTCGTAAAGCAGACCGAGGAGCTCACTACGGAGGACTCGGATGGGCGGTCATGGGTTTGTGAGGTCATTCCGGGTTGGCGGGGCGACTACGATCCGCCCGGGATCGGTGCTACTCCACCAGGTGGGTCGGGATCTGGTGCTACGTATACTGCACCGGGTGGGTCGGGATCTGGTGCTACTCCATCCGGTGAGTCTAAAGATACCGGGGACGGGAGTGGGGGTAGTGGGGTTTGAGATGCCGATTTATGTTAGTTTAACACGTTTTGGATATGTTTGTAGAGAATAACATGGATTATTATGTCGTTTATGTGCATTATGTGCTAGGATTCCCGCTAAATGGATTATACGTATAGTTTTGGACCATTTGCGGATAGGTAGCTTATGTATAGTTTTGTAGATGATCATGCGTTAACGGTTTTTGAACCGTTTTGGCGATTTTGGAAACAGATAACTATGTTAGCGATTGATGGGTATATATGATATTATGTTTAGCGAATTTGTTTTGTTCTAGCATAAAGCAGTTACGAAAAAGCAGTTGTGACATTGTAGATTTTTAGGAAAAATATTGAAATTACCATTTTGCGACAATTTTCGCAAAATGGGTCGATCTTTCGGGACATGTCCCGTGAAATGTAAAAGCTAATTTCATATTACTACTTTCCCCGGGGACACGTCCCCGGCGAAAGGGATTTGCTCAACAGTGGCATTCGACTTTCCTTGGGGACATGTCCCCTGCAAAGGGAAGTGCCACGTCGGACTAATAACATAATTAGGTAATTAAATAAATGTTCAGAAACAATTTTCCCCGGGGACGTGTCCCCGGAAAAAATAGGTGCCACGTCGGACTCGTTTGACCGGCGACAAATGGCTGCGGGACCCACCTGTCCCCGAGAAAGGTGGACACTAGTCCCCAGGGAAAGTATTCCCGAGAGGGTATTGCCGATGGACTTTCGCCGGGGACATGTTTCCGGGGAAAGGTTTCGCAGGGGACTTGTCCCCGGCGAAAGCCCTGATATTTCCCCTGCGAAAGCCACGATTGTTGTAGTGTAAGCTAAATGATGAGTTCTAATCTTAGCTAGAACCAATCTACACAACACTACACATAACACTTCACAGACTTACACCACGTCCGGGTCTACTCACAGCACCTCACGGACTTACACACCGTCCGGATCTACACACAACACCTCACGGATTTACACACAGTCCAGATCTACACTTACACAACAATTCTCGACTTACACACAAGTCGGATCACTTATAAACAACTAGTTGATGTGATCAAAGAAAAGAGATTAATAAGACATACATTTTGTGTGCTCAAGAGGTGAAGAAATCAGTTCAAAATACTCCAGTATTTATAGCCAGCTCGAGAAGCGAGGGACGGTCCCTTAAACATGGATGGTCCCGTATATGTAAGGGACCCTCGCCCTTATAAGGGACCGTCCCTAGGACGCTCCTGATTTTGTCATGTTGTGGTGAAATATTTTTCTAGTGAAGGTAGTATCTTTATGGGCAGGAAAAATCAGATTTTGAATATTTTTCGTTATTAAAATATTTCTTTATAAATACAAAAATAATTTGTATAATTTATTTTGTGAAAAGAATTTTGTCACATTTATTAAAATGTGAGGTTTAGGGACAAAATTGATTCTTTGATCACTTAACTAATTTGATATATTGTTTGTTTATGCCTTAAGTGATATTGTGTCGAAATGGACTTTTACGACTAATAACTTGTTTAGTATAATTTTTACGTAACGTGTTTTTACATTTTGTGATTATCTAAACATACAGAGGTCGAAAAATATAAATAACGTTTTTGACATAATTTATATTAACATTATTCACGGTCTGCACTTTCCATGTAGAAGCCATTTTAGGAACTTGTTTAGATTGATTTACTTTCAAACTAGACAACTTGAATCTTACCTCATTAATGATCACTTTCACTAGCTCCATCCAACTCCTCTACACATTAATGAATAACCTCTTGTTTCTCTATTGCCATATATGGTATACACAAGCAGCTAACACCAATCTTCTTGTTATACCGAGAATGTTTTTGTTGCAAGGCAATGCACACATCCTCATAACAATATCTTCCCAATCCTGGTTTAACCCTTTAACCTATTTTTTTTAACACATTCCAAACATTCCTAAAGTAAGAACAGTCAAAGAATAGGTGTTTGTGAGTATCAGGGCATTCTTTAAAGAAAAAATTACACGTTTGGTCCTTGTGGTATACCCTAAATAACAACTTTAGTCCCTAAGTCGTTTTTATTACACCACACATATCTATTTTTTAAACCTTGCACTCATTTAGTCCCTATTTTGGATGGGCGTTAGTTCAGTCCGTTAAGTGTTTTGCGCTGCTAGTCCTCCGTTAATATTTTTTGAACCGTTAGTCATTATTTTTTAAAATAAATTAAAAAGGGCCAGGGATCGAACTTGGATCTTTTGCTTTACTGTTAGTCCCAGATTTTCGTCCGGTTTCACATGTTTTCTTACGTTTTCATCCGTTTTCTGTAACTTTTCATACGTTTTGGTCTATTTTTGCACCGTTAATAATAGTTTTCGCCCGTTTTTTACGTTTTTGTCAATTTTTATCCGTTTTCGTTCGTTTTATTTTATCAGTTTCCCCTTGTTTTACGCTTTTTCATCTGGTTTTACGTTTTTATCCGTTTTCGTCTGTTTTCATATGTTTCCGTCCGTTTTTTAAGTTTTTGTCCGTTTTCGTCCGTTTCTTTTACTTTTTTGTTCGTTTTTAATATGTTTTCGGCTGCTTTTTTACGTTTTTGTCCGATTTTATCCGTTTTCGAACGTTTTTTTACGGTTTTATATGTTTTCGTCCATTTTTTTACGTCTTTGTCCATTTTTATCCGTTTTCGTTTGTTTTCAATTCGTTTTCGCCCATTTTTTTACATTTTCATCCGTTTTTATCCGTTTTCATTTGTTTTTATCCGTTTTCACACTTTTTTATATGTTTTCGCCTATTTCTTATGTTTTTGCACGTAAAAAAACGGACGAAAACATATAAAAACAGACGAAATTGATAAAAACGTAAAATAATGGACAAAAAACATAAAAAAGGGGCGAAAACGGATTAAAAAACGAACGAAAAAGGATAAAACGGATAAAAACATAAAAAATGGATGAAAACGGGAAAACGGAAAAAATGAATGAAACGAAAAAGTAAAAAGGGGTGAAACGGATAAAAACGAACAAAACAGATAAAAGCAGAAAAAGCGTAAAAACGGACGAAACGGATAAAACGGACAAATAAATAAAAACCTCGGCCCGACAAAAACGAATGAAAGCGGACAAAAGGTTAAAATGGCGGCGGATAAAAATGAGCAGCGGATAAAAGCGTAAAGAAGGTCGAAACGGTTAAAAGCAGACAAAAGCGGTTAAAGGCGGAGAAAACGTAAAAAGACGGACGAAAACATATAAAACAGATGAAAATGGATAAAAACGGAAAAAAAATACGGGAGAAAACGGATAAAAACGAACGAAAACGGATAAAAACGGACAAAAACATAAAAAAACGGGCGATAACTATTATTAACGGAGGGACTAACTGGGGAAAATTATATTTGAAAAAATAGGACTAACGGTGCAAAAATTATTAACGGATGGACTAACAACGCAAAACACTTAACGGACTGAATTAACGCCATCCAAAATAGGGACTAAATGAGTGCATGGTTTCAAAAATTGGTATGTGTGGTGTAATAAAAACGACTTAGGGACTAAAGTTGTTATTTGAGATATACCATAGGGACCAAACGTGTAATTTTTTCTTCTTTAAACAAGAAACATCTTATAACTCTGTTTAGAAACCTCCTGTCATGTGTATCTAATCTTCCATGAATAGCAAGCCATAAGATGAAAGAGTAATTGAGAATACAGTGTGAAAACCAAACAAGACCACTCCATATGAAAGAGTCTTTACCTTTTACCAACAATAACAACCTAATCAAGCAGTAGCAAAGTATGAGAGCCTTCACCTTCTACGTATGTTTTAATTTAGACATGTTATTTTTGTTGGAATTATATAACATGACAAATCATAAATATAAACAATAAACATCAAGTACACATGCGAAAGCGTATAGGAAAGATTAACGAATAATTAATTAACATAAACAAGAATATGCGTACCTTTCTTGATTCTAGCCGAACAAGAATCAAATCCACAAAACTAGCAATTGGATGAACCCTAATTAGGGTTTATAGGATTATGTGAATTACCCCTTACCGTTTTGTAATTCAATCCAAGATACAATCAATAGTGTGATTGTATCACGTTCTTGTACACACGTACTATTAACGAATTAAAGTAAATGCTAGTTTAATTAACACAAAACGTTTTGGTTTGGAAAATCAAACCAATCGACCCAATTAAGGGTGTTAGTCGATCGGCCATACAAAAAGAAAAGAAGAAAACAAGTTTAGGGATAAACTATGTGTACAAGTGTGTAACAAATAATGATCCCTAGCCTTGTTTATATAGTGTATAAAACTTGGAGCTCAAGTTTGAGTGGGTTTGGGTTTATATAGTGTATAAAACTTAGATTAATTGTTATTTTGCACAACATTTGACATATTGTTCATCCATAGTATCTTGGAGCAATTCCAGGCTGAGGATGTAATTCTATTATAATATTCATTACACAAGTTATCTAATAACTTTTAGTTAGATATCAATGTTGTCAAATCATCTATCATTCAAGAATGATACAATAATTTGAATATACTACATGATGTACATGAAGAATCTACAGGTCAAACTTAGATTTCATTCGTGTTCTATCTTGTCAAAAGATATTTATCCATTTCCCAAATGATATATCATGTTTTATTAGAATCATTTATTTTACTGCACATGTTTATTGATAAAAAAACACATATATTCCAAGGTTATATGTTTTAATTCTTAAATCTTACAAGTGAAGTTTTATTCTAAATTAAGACTTAACATTTAACTTACAAGGAATGTTACTTCCTATATGTTATACAACATATAAGATTTAAAACCTTAACATAATACTCCCACTAGCTTTTAGGAATGCTTAAAATTTATCTTATTTCAATTATAAATCAAAACTAGGATTTAATAATTAAACATAAGAATAATTTCATAGATGCATGCATTTATCCATTCATAAATTATTGCACTTCGTACACTTCCAAAGATTATATGAATTCAAAAAACCTTTCAATTACTTACCGTCCTCGCTCAAGTAATTTCTTCAAGAAAGAGTTTTGATATTCCATTGTCATATTTCATATTAATGAAAACAAGTATGACAATTATCATCTTTATATATTTAATGTGTATAGGAAACAATATTCAATCACAATTAATTGCTTAAATATGATTAATAATCTTGTCATAAAACATGCATTAAATATGTGTACAAATTTTGTCCATATGATTTCTACATAGAAATTCAAACCACTAGGGTTTTTCATCTCTTTGAAGAAACTCTTTTCCATTCTCTAGTCTAACTATTAAGATAAACTAAATTTCCAAAATTGATTATCTTTATGAACAACATCTTTAACATTCATAGTATGAGTAATTTACCCAATTCAATATTTGGTAATCTATCATAATGATTATCATGTTTACTATAATCCTGTAACTCATATTCTTCTCAACATATAAATCAAATATCTGAGATATCCTTGCAGATTTATGAATGAAAATTCCATCATCTTGAGGTTAACATTTCATATCAAGCCTCATCATGATATTTACTAGTGTATTTAAGAAGATTATGTATTTTGTAATTTTATCTTTCAAGATAAAAAAAAACTCCCACTTGCCTTTTGTAATATATAGACTATCTATATATACTTAGCAATTTAGAGCAAAACTACATTGTTCTCTTTTTGGGACATTACAAATACACATTTGATAATTCCTGACTTAAGTTTGTTAACAACCTATTCATAAGTAGTTTAACAAATTTCAGAATCTTCAATTTAAAAACTCAATGTGATTCATCACATTCCATAATAAAATGGCGTTTTATTAATCTTCTAGGTTGGAGTTATATTAAGTATATTCAATCCATACTCAATTTTCTAACCTTGTTACTTTTTAAGAAAGAAGTTATGGTTATCTTGAATCAAACAAATCAAAGAGAGTTTGATTCTCCTAACTTAACATACCATCAACTTGTGGTATTCATTAGAATTAATATTGTAAGATAATCTAACAATATATAAGATAAACATATTCCTTTTGGCTTACCTATTTACCAACTAAGTCAACTTAATGGTATAATAGACTTTTCAAGCCAATTGCATGCTTTATAACACAAGTAATTTTTAACCAAGTCACTTCATATCCATGTCTCACCAAGAAAACATAAAGTGTTATAATCCCATTATACGTTATAAATCATTGATCAACTCAATGACTTCTTATATATGTCTTAGTTAAAAAACATAACAAGTTAACGTCTTACTTTATTATAAGTCTTAAAAGACTTTATGTTTATGTCTTTACAATGAATCATAAACATGTTTAACTAAAGTTATTACGAACACAACTTTTGGTTTCAATAGTAATTTCAAGTTAATTTATTTACTTCACAATAATGTAGGACTACATTATTTTTCATTTATGTCATTCCAAAATACATAAACAAACAAATTGATGTAGTATTAGATTACTTCATTTATGTCATTCTAATAATACATAAATATCTAATTTGAAGTAGTCTTATATATCATTTTGACACATGTTCTAAATACTTGTCTAATTTAGAAACTGCAAATATGTCCATGCAAGGTCTGACTTCACATAGAGATTTACTTTGTTGTTGCAATCTCGCCAAGTTCTCACATGACGTAAATTGCAACACCAAGTGTTTCTTGAATTAGATATGTTCAAGTTATATTAGAGCGTTAGTCTCTTACCTTGCATCAAGAGAATCCGTTAAATCATATACTTATATGTTGTACCTTGCACACAATATAGATTTCTCCCACTTGTGCATGGAACAACATCATGTAGAGATAAACAACACGACATATGTTTGTTTATGTGACCAATATGATTGTGTCATTGATATTAGCATAACTAGTAGATGTAGAACCACTTCATTGTCTAACAAGGAAGCGTACATGACTATCCTTGAAAACATAAGTGTCTACAAGTGGAAAGTAATTATCTTAAGACATTCTAGAGATAATGGGTTACTACCAAGATGACAAAGCTTGTAACTCCCATTGAATTAAAGATCATTACATTAATTCCTTATTCAAGAATAAGAACACAATACTCCAACCGGATTTGACAACATTGCAAGTGTTTCATAAACCAATGAAAGAAAATAGTGTTCTATTTACTTCCCTACACTTTTGAGAAAGTCCATACATAACAATTACTTATGTACCAAAAGAGTGTATTCTACTATGTAGATGATGAACTATCCATCAGTGCTATTAACTTGAAAAATTGGGCATGCAATTTCTTTCGTAATAGTTCTACTATTCCAACAATTGTAAGTAGTACTTTTAAATGGTCAAAACAAAACAACTAGATAAAATATGCTAGTTTGTCTTTTACCAATTATACAGTAATTAGTCTAACTTCTAATTTAATAACTCAGAAATATGCAATTTTCTTAACTATTAAAATTTGCTTACGAGTTATGTATTTAGAATTTAGACAATTCTAATTGTCCTATCATACCTTTCTTCATTCATGAAAATGAATAGGATTGAATCTCACTCTTTCTTATGAAAAGAGGAATATGTTTATTCTTTTAGCAAAGTTGACTCTACCAAAAACCCTTACAGGTGTAGATTAATTTACGAATACAGGAATAACCTATGTTTACGGTTTAATGTTGCATTAATACATTTAAAGAATTAGCAAAATTCAATTTTAGTATTTTCGATAATTAAACTTTTCAAGAAAATAAAATACCCAAGGTAATATTCATATAACTATAGAATTTTCTAGAAAACTAGGATCCAAATTATCGTAGTTCCATTACATCAGTTGATCTACTAGTAACGAAAGCACATAATAGAGTACTCATCGAACAATAATTGGCAAACAATTTCCAATTCCTAGATCATTATGGGATTTATATTTTCCAACGCTATTGCAAATATAAACATGTTTCATCCCATCTTATGCCTTGAGTCCGTTCTCACTTCCTACTCAACTTAAGTGTCTAACTTAAAGAAGCGCAAATATGTCCATGTAAGGTCGACTTTACATAGAGATTTACTGTCGATCACAATCTCGCCAAGTATTGTCATGACGTAAATTGCAACTTCAAGTGTTCATTTTAATTAGATGGCACATAACTTAATTTATAAGGGTACTAGTTTTGATTTTATGTGGTCAAATCAAATATGTACAAAGATGTCATGCAATCATCTTGTAGCATAAATTTAATAAAAAACTTTTTATTACCAATTCATAAAGATCAAATTATCAAAGTTTTGATTGGGGTATTGGGTTCACCAATCAAGGAATTTAGCGTTAATTATCGTCCATTATACCGTACTTTTGCATAAGTGTAAACACTTAGTGTTTCGGGTAATTACCACCGAAGTGGCGCATGGAATTAAAACTAATTCGCCCTAAAGATGATTTTGTACATTTATGGCTTACTTAGTAGCTCCAATTTGACTCGCAAGCAAGCGGAGAGTTTGGTCAGCGCAGGGAAATAACCTCCCTCTTTAGGGTCACAATCTTAATGCGCTCCCCTCCTAGTACTTCCCACACAGTCCATCAAATTGGGTGAGCCGTTCAGACCATTTGTACCAAAATCATCAATCAATTAATTAGGGCTTTCACTCTCCCAATTGAAAGTGAGCCACATATATCGACGAATCGATTGCGTAAACCCATAATTAATGATATACCAAATTGCACATAATTGATTCATTAATGTATATAATTGGAGTCTTCCCCAATTCAAGATTTATCGTAAATAAACATGTGATAAATATATCTTAACAATTAAACAAATATTCAAGCAACTATCCATGACAAACATACATGTATCATCATGGATAAATCATAACAATTATACAAATAGTCACAAGATCGCATATCAAAAATCCCATGTCACATAACAATTATTCATGAATTAATCACGTAACACATATATTAATTCTAGGTTTCGATAAGGTTAGCAAACAATTTTCAAACCCTAAAAAAAAATTTATGTATGTCGACTAAAAAAAATAAGGGGTACGCCCCATTTAATAAAAAAATCGACCTATAAAAAATAAAACATAAACCCTAGATTAACCATATCAAACAACATACAATTATTTATTTTATTACGCGTTTATGTAATTAATTACTCATTAAAAACCAATGACTTGTGATGCCACTGTTGGAATTATATAACATGACAAATCATAAATATAAACAATAAACATCAAGTACACATGCGGAAGCGTATAGGAAAGATTAACGAATAATTAATTAACATAAACAAGAATATGCGTACCTTTCTTGATTCTAGCCGAACAAGAATCAAATACACAAAACTAGCAATTGGATGAACCCTAATTAGGGTTTATAGGATTATGTGAATTATCCCTTACCGTTTTGTAATTCAATCCAAGATACAATCAATAGTGTGATTGTATCACGTTCTTGTACACACGTACTATTAACGAATTAAAGTAAATGCTAGTTTAATTAACACAAAACGTTTTGGTTTGGAAAATCAAACCAATCGACCCAATTAACTATTAAGGGTGTTAGTCGATCGGCCATACAAAAAGAAAAGAAGAAAACAAGTTTAGGGATAAACTATGTGTACAAGTGTGTAATAAATAATGATCCCTAGCCTTGTTTATATAGGGTATAAAACTTGGAGCTCAAGTTTGAGTGGGTTTGGGTTTCCCCTTAAAACCCACGACCGGCCATAGCCCATAAGGGTTATTCCGGATCCTTCTTGACTTCCAAATTACATTATAGTCTTTATCTTTTAACCGTTAGTCAATTATCATTAATTACTTAACGGTCGTTATGCATTTTGTGTTATTTAATAATTATATATAACATTTTATAAATAATTGATAATCTTTAATTCTCATACGTAAAGTGTGCAATCTCGTGATCTCGAGTTCGATCCTAACACACTTCTATTAATTTATTGTCCATTAAACCAACAATTTTTAGCGGGGTTACTTTGATCAAACTTATTGAATCTGGTAATATACTTAAGTACTTTTAACCATCCCACATTATGTTTCATAAGCTTGATCACACCTTCACATTCTGTTAGTCGCTACTAATAGTAGGTGCATTCAAACATGAAAACATACATATTTAATGACTTCCTGTTTCAAGGCTATTATCTATTATCTATATATACTAAAAGGCAGTAGGTTGAGTTTTGCAAAACATTGTTTGAGACACGTGTAGGTACATGAGTGGACAAGCATTAAATGCTTAATAAATGCGGTCCTTTTCCACCGCCTTCCACACTTACAAACACCCCTTTCCACCGCCATATAACCTCTGGAAAATTCTTGAATAACCATCGTGATATTAACAAACCCCGTATAACCTCTTTCAAAGAAAATCTATGGATGAAGAAAAAAGGCATGAAATGATGCACTATCTCCCGATCAGAAAGCAGATGTCACACACCTCTTTATCTCTCGCTCTAAAATAAACTCACAAAACAAAAATCCATTACATCTCTCTTTGGGTCTTGATCCGCCTAAAGTAGAAAACATTGTTTGGTCGTTGATGTAGACGAGTTTTGTAATCCCGGTATTGTTATCTGATTTTAACCGAGTTTTGATTATGGGTTTCATAATTTTTAATTTTTTGCGGCGCTTCAACTTTGGAGTAAGTTCATCAACATAAACAATTACACAAGGGTCAATCTTACGGTAAGGAATTTTTGTGGTGAAATGATTTGCTAAAAACAAGCGAACATTAGTTTAGGGGTGTTTCTCATTGCTTTGTCAGTACTGAGTAGGATTTGACTAATTTTTCATGGCAATGAATTATTTACTAACTTTAATAAAATTGATGGTTGATTTTGGTTGAATGTTAAGTAGAATGATGACCGGAATAATCGTCCATGTCTTTAACAACACGACATCCCTGATTTGTTTGGTAAGTTTTTATACACCAGTTTCGACCAGCTTTAGTTTAATTGATGCTAAATTACATAGTTAAAAGTACTTTTTTAAAGCTTCTTGCTTTCTTTTTGGTAATCAGCATGTATGTTCTTTTTTTTTCCATCTAATTAATGTGTCATTTTTGCTGAGGATGAAACACACCGCCACAGCGTTTATGACATAATTGCTTCTTCCCAGCCACCCACCGCCTTCTCCAAAGTAAGTTGCTTCTCCTTTAGGTAAGTTTGCAAACCCGAACTTTCAAAATCAATTTGAGCGTTTTTCATGATTTTCATGTTTTATTGTTGATAAACTCTCAGATGCTGAAACGTTTTAGTCACTCAAAAGTTCAAAAATACTTGAGGTTATGGTCTTTTATGTTCTTATATGTTCAGGGTGTTTTCAATTTGAGTTTGGGTTTTTGATTGTATGTTTTCGGCAAATATGTTAGTGGACAACAGGGATGGAGCAACGACCATTTGATGAGGAGTAAAGAAATAAACAGGTAATGAACTACAACTATTTTATGTTAGGGGCGATGTTAATTTATGTTTTTGATGTTAGGAGCAAAGTAAGTGTTGCTTTTCATCTCATGTCAGCTCTTACTTGCTGTTTTCACATTTGGGAGCTCTGCTAAGTTAACATTTGAAGCCAAAATATTCGTGTTTGTGAAACACCCATTTGACATTGGTGATCGTTGTGTCATTGATGGTGTCCAGGTAGGTAACTCACTGGACCTAACCTGCCTGCAACAATTTAGTTTTAACTACAATGCCAAGTTATTCTGCTTAATTTATTCAAGTGAATATAAACCTACAGGTTGTCGTAGAAGAAGTGAGCATTTGTATTCACGAGATATGACAATGAGAATCGTGAAAATTGATTCGGTTGGTGCACATGGGGTACTTTAATATGGTATTTATAAAAGCGACATGTTGAGCATCTTTCAATCTGTCTGAAATTTATATGTCAATATATACTTTCCAAGATTATTGGGTTTTATTAGATTTGCAATACGTACTGAGTTTGTATTTTCATATGATATGTAGGGGATCCCGAATGAGGTCGCAGATTAGAGTTACCTGTACCTGGGAATGTGGTTATGTTGCAAGCAACAGTTACGGCTCTTTGGATGATCTTATGAACGGAATGATGAAATAGGTACAATCGTTTTTTCATTGTAACATATGCTAACGCTTATGGCTTATTCATAGCACATGAGTTGACGATGATAACATTATAACCAAAAAAATAAGGCAACCTAATAAGCTTTTCAAACTATTGGCTAACGATTGCAGTTCTCCATTAATTTGCGCCTATTCTTTAACATAATATTATAAAAAACAGAAAATATCACAATGAATGCAGGCAATTTTCTTCACTGGCCATTCTTTATAGTAATGAGGATTTAGGAGTGTTTGGAATGTTACGCTCACGTGTTTACATCTGTTCCGTTCAGGTGGAAGATTTGTCTTCGCGGATTGTGCACCTACAGCAGCTAATGGTTACCAAGGTTGGATTTTTTTTCGTCTTACCTATTATGAGATCATATGTTTAAATCTGTAATTTTATTGTTAGTTATGTTTTCATTTTATTACACTACTTTGAGAAAATATGGATGCAGAAGAAGTTACAAGTTGCAGAAGAGGAATTCTCAAAGGTATATTATTGTTTTAGTTGATCAGTGTTTCTACACGATTACAACATTTAATCGGATGACAAATTTTGGAGTTAGATTAAATCATATTTTGCTACAGATAGGTTTATGTGAATGCATAACTTGATTAGGTGTGTTGTGCAGGTATAGTAAATATCAAGCATATGGTCAAACAAATCAAGCCATCATTGTACATGGTAATGAGCTTACAAGGCATCCAAAGGTATTAGCTTTGCTTTAGTAAATTCTATAAATGGAACCTATCTTCAACAGAAGTTTGATTTATAGTTTAAGTATACAATGATCTGAAGTATGGTCATTTTTTTCTGAATGAACAGGAAGAGGGTGTACAATTAACTGCAAATTCTCTTCATCAACACTTGCATAAACATGAAATTAGCAACCGCAATCGTCGGATATTAGTGTTTGCTCTCTTATAATGTCAATCCATTCCCGTTCAACAACCCATGACCAATATGAGCTCGAACCTTTATGCTATACTTGGTTCATGCTTTGCAGACCCCCCTCAAAAGTATAAATTATGTGGTCGCTGTAACCAGGTATCCTCTCTCGCTGTGACCAAATGTTCACTATCACCAGATGTTCACTGTGACCAGGTGTGCTCCCATTGCTATCCAAGATCATAATGTCAATGTTTTCTAATCTGCTGCATTTCTTGGACCATAATAATGTGCTGGTGTTAGTAACACTTCATGTCTGTAGCAGATTATAATGTAAGCAAAATGCAAGGACAAATGTTGACCTGAACGCTAACAAGATGGGGTTCGGATGAAAACGGATCTCGCTAATCCAGTCTATTTTGAGGATCTGCGAATGGCGCCCCCTTGAGATTACACAATTCAAACTCTTTTTCAGTGAACCACTATACCCAAGATATGCGAAGAAGGCAAGTTTGAACCACTATATATTGATTTTACGAATCTTATAAATTCTGTAGATTAAAGCTTGAATCCATATATTAGTTTTAGCAGAAATTAACTATAAATCTTTGCTATCTGCAGTTGGCCTTCAAAAGATATTGACATTATTGCAATCTGCTGATTTAGATGTCCAAACACACGCTGTGAAAGTTGTGGCAAACCTTGCTGCAGAAGGTAGTTTCACAAACAGTAATATTTTTCTGTAAAAACAAATTACTGGCAAGTAATAAACTGTTTCAATACATAACATTTTAAGGTAACACATATTGGGTTCGGTTCATTTGATGTTTTCCGAATACATTGCAATTTCTGTATCAAATATCCCACAGCGTAGCGCGGGCCTTAAAAACTTGTTATAATCTATACTACACATATAATGTAGAGGGACATATAATTGAGAGCACCATCTCTTCATTAAATGCAATAAAAAATATTAAAATTAAAACATACAATATATAAAGCTCTTGGTACAAATCAATTAAACACAACTTTCAAAATCTTAAAATTAAAAATACAATATTAAACACACTAATTAATGTTATTTTCAATACAATCCTATAATAAAAAAATATATGTTATTGTACACAGTATACAAACAAATAAAACACACAAAGCTTTATACAATATATATACTAACAAGTTGATTGTCTATATGATTTTGAAAACCGGATCGAACCAACCGGTTCAACCGGAATCCGTAGGCGCCATCAATTCGGCTAGCTAATAAAAGCCGTTCAAAAATAAAACGGAGAAGACCAGTCAGAACCGGTAAAAACAGATAAACTAAGCCGGACTGAGATCATTTTCTTTTATGACTAATCAGTTTGTCATTGTTATTTTGTTGACGCCTACACTTAATCTCATGTACCCGCGATGATGATTAAGATTGATACATAAAACGAGTTTTAAATCTGTATAGAGAAAAAAAAATTAAGCCTCAACCCATATATTGACGTCCATGTGTAGTGTAGACAGTTTACCTGCCAAATAATTGGAATAATACAACAACAAAAACTTTAAAGAAAGAACTTTGTTTTGTTCACTTTCTCGTATTCATTTTTTAAGAATAATTGACTATCCAGATTAAAAGGATATTCGAATATATTAGTATTTTTTTAGTATTTTTATTTGGAAATCAAGTAACCAACCACATTTTATAATTAAGCACACAGAGACACACACTCGTTAATTACTTTATCTTATCCCTAGTTTGTTTATGCCGGGTATAATATTTCTACAATACATACTCATCACCAAGAGTTACTAATAATGTTGAGAAACGAGTATGCTATTTATCACATTTCGTTGCGAGTTTATATAACTTTATTATTGGTATATAATAACGAGCAATATATAAATTATTCATGTGGGCTGTGGCCTGTGGCCGAAAAAGTTTTCATCTGTACATTATTGTTATTCCAAAAACAAAACTCATTATTCACCTAATGTTGCTAAACATTACTGGTTGTTGTAATAGTATACACTGATTAATAATATGTTAGTGTTTTGTTTGCTGTTTGATTTCCTTCTACTTGATTAGTATTGGGAATGTCCAATTTCTAATAAAGTAAAAAGCAATTGATTTTTAAAAGTTATGATTGGTTGTTGTTAATATATGAGAGTTCGTGTAGCAACACCACATAGAGCATTTGCCCCGGGTTAACCTTTAACGTGCGAGCGTTAGAGCTCGTTACCCACACCACAACCCACGTTAACGTGGCGTTAAGGGACGAATGTTGCATTAAAAAAAAATCACTTTACCTAACGGCTAGTAGCCGTTGGGGTTTTAAAAATTCATTTAACCCCGGTTAACCTTTAACGTGCGGCGTTAAAGCTCGTTAGCCACACCACAACAAGGTGTGCAAGTTATGCCACTAACGTGGCGTTAAGGGACGAATGTTGCATAAAAAAAAATCACTTTACACCCCCTAACGGCTTGTAGCCGTTGGGGTTTAAAAAAAAATTCATTTTACCCCCCCTCCCCCCGTTTCAAACGGCTCTTTTTAATAATAAAAAAAATCAAAAACATTTTTTTACCACTATAAATACCCAACTAAAACACCAATTTTTTTTTTCACACTTCCATAATTCAAATTCAAGTTTATATACTTCCTCTCATACTTCCATAATTCAAATTCAAGTTCATTCACAATGGATCCGAATCAAATTGATGAATTACCTCAGCAATGGTTAGACGTTGATGACGAAACTGACTTCGAATTTATGGCGGCCGCGTACGAGAATCGGCAAAAGTTGGAACAAGAAGCATCTCAACCTCGCTTTACTCGTACCCATATATATCGTGAACGTGAGATTGCAGAAGAACGTCTGCGTAACGACTATTTCGTTCAAGGTTGTAAGTATTCAAACCGGAACTTTCCTAGAAGATTTCGTATGCGCCGGAAACTATTCCTGCAAATAGTCGAAGGTATTGAATCTTATACTTCCGAAAATATTCCAGATCATTTTAATTTTTTTAGGCAATCACCCGATGCTACGGGTCGAATGAGTTTAAGTGTTCTAATGAAGTGTACGTCTGCCATACGCCAATTGGCGTCGACACCACACCCGATGCATTTGATGAATACTTGCAAATGGGTGAGCGTACTTCGCGTGATTGTCTTGATAATTTTAACAAATGCATTATTGATTTGTTTATGCCGGAGTATTTAAGAAAACCAACTTGGGCCAACATTCAAAATATTTATCAACGACATGAAGAGTGTCATGGTTTTCCGGGAATGCTTGGTAGCATTGACTGTATGCACTGGGAATGGAAAAATTGTCCGGTGGCTTGGCAAGGGAACTTTGGTAGTGGTGATAAAAAAATACCCAACAATTATGCTTGAAGTTGTTGCTTCTCAAGATTTATAGATTTGGCATGCATTTTTTGGGATGGCGGGGGCGAATAACGATATTAATGTTTTAGACCACTCTCCGTTATTCGACGACATTCTTTCTGACGATGCCCCTAGAGCCCCTTATATGGTCAATGGAACTAGGTATGAACAAGGGTATTACTTGGCTGATTGAAATTTCCCACAGTGGGCAACTTTCGTCAAATCCTTCTTGTCAACAACTGACGAAAAACATACGTACTTTAAAAGGAAACAAGAAAGTGCCCGAAAGGATATTGAACGTGCTTTTGGTGTGCTTCAAAGACGTTGGGGTATACTACAATAACCGGCACGTCAAATCAAAATTGTCAATATACGTAGAATCACGTATTCTTGCATTATTTTGCATAACATGATTATAAAAGATCAACAATTTGCATTACGTGACTATAACGATGTGTGGGTGGATCCGTCAGCACGTTTGAGGCAACGAAGATGTGTCGAAAGATGTGATACTCACCGTCGTAAGGCAAAAGAAATACGCGACCGAGAAACGCATACCCAACTCCAAATGGACCTTATGGAGCATGTTTGGCAGAACAATCTTGAACGCCAACAACAACAACAAGAGAGCGACGATGATGAATAAGTATTTGCTATATTTTGTTATTTTATTTTTCGTTGTATTTTTCTTTTGGTTATTTTATATTTGGTATTATAATATGTTTAAGTTAAGGTTATGTTTTTTAATAAATGAAGTGTTTGTTTTAGTTTAGGGGTTGAATTTGAAAATATGTGAGTTAAGGTTTAACCTTGAGATGTTATGATAGTGGGTGTTTTTTTGGGTGAGTTAAGGTGAAATGTTAAAGCTGATGTGGCGCTGACGTGGCAGGAGGTTAAAGTTTAACTTGGATTATGATAGCAAATGCTCTTATAGTACACAGTACAAACCGCTATGCACACAATACAACGCCGCTATATATATATATAGTACAATCCCGCTATCCATAAAAGGGTGTGTGTATATTTGTGGTGTATGTATAGATTTCCCCTTAATATATATTTACCGTTCATAAAGAAAAAATAAATGTTGCCAAACGAGTAGTGTTCGAGTATTATAGTTCAAGCCCATATTCTAGATATTTCATGTAATTATTAGCAGTACGTTGCGGCGGTTAGTATCCTGTAATCAAAATTTTGACGAACTATATTTTTTGATCACATGTTTTTTGTGATAATGATTTTACGCATGATGATAATTTAAAGGAATAACTTTATCATACACTATTTCATGTTTAAATGTCGAGCACATGTGCATGGCGATACCAAAAGGGTAATCAGTAGTATTACGAAGTTGTGATGATTAACAATGTATTTGCTAATCAGTAGATATTGTGTAATATTCATCACAATATTAAATAATGTGTAAACATCGAGAATCTTCGTACTTTATATGTTTACACATTTTCATTCTTTATACATCTTCTGATACTTTGACATGTACAATTTTTTTTCAATCGTAATTATTAGTAAAATGATTAGCATTTCACTAAACTTGTACCAAAATACATACATAGATGATAAATATTATTTAAATATGCACACTTCTAAATTTTTAAATGTCTATAACCTAACAAAAATTTGGCATTCTACATTAATGAATGCTTTAAATAATTATGTGTAAAATAATTATTGTTTAATGTGTTAGTACTTCATACCATTAATCATTTATACATTTTGCATATTAATTTATATTTCTTAAAAATAAGTCATTTAACGGAGGAAAAATGCCTCCTCTATTATTTGTAGTATAAATATATTATTGCTTAAGTAATAAATGACACAAGGAATTTGCCAATCCAATATATTTCCCCGTTGCCTACACCGACCACAACGCCGATGAATGCTAGCTGACACCGATGCCCATCTAGAGCTAGTTATAGCGGGTGCTATTAAACTTAATAAAAAAAAAAGGTTAATGGTCTAAAAAACATCAAACTTGTCACATTTTTTATTTATTGTAGATACTTAACTTTTAATATTTTTAATAGATTCAAAAAGTTCTTTAATCATCTTATTGTAGACATCGTTATGAGAAATGTATGACATGGTATCCGTTAATCAAATAATGATCGTTAATAAAAAATCAAAAGTTAAGTGCTTGTTATAAAAATTTTGCCAAGTTGAATTTTATTTAAACTATTAGCCCAAGATAAAGCCACTCAATGATTACTTAGACTTAACAAATACTATGATATAAAAATTAATATTAATTATTAAATAAAATAAACTTGTACACTTTAACTTTTTATTTGCACATTTAAATGTATAAACGATTAAAATATAATATCAATACTATACGTGTATCTGATGCATGTAGTAAAGTGTCATGATTAATTTTTAATATGTGCAAATCAATTATAATTTTTAGAGTAAATTACACCGTTCGTCCTTGTGGTTTGCGTTGACCGCAGGGTTTCGTCCTTTGACCAAAAAAGTTGCACCGTCCGTCCTTAAGTGTGAAACGTTATGCGCCGTTCGTCCTTTGACCAAACGACGTTAAGTTTGACCGTTAAAAACCCATCATGTGACTTGCACATGAGGGTAAATTCGTCATTTCAAGACCATAAGGACGAACAGTGCAAGGACGAACGGTGTAGTTTATGTGGATAAGACCACACACAAACACTCATACAAACACAACCATTCATCATCCTCACCACTTTTCTCTCTCTCCCTCTCTTGAAAACCCTAGCGACCGGAAAAACACACCACCGCCGCTCCACCGCCGCTCCCCAAAATTTTCACATCTCTATCATCTAGTAGTAACAAAATTTATAAACTTTTTTTTATAAAAGATTAAAAGGATTAAAACCCAAAAAAGTTTTTTGTTTTTGAAATTTCAACCCAACAATAAACGTCAACAATAATCCTCATCTCAAAACCAACACCGAGACCCTAGTGGACTCGGTTTAACCCTCGGCTACAAACCAACGAACCAAACGGACCCTTGTTTGGTCTCGCTTACCCTCGGCCACAACCAACGAACCAAACAGACCCTAATGGTCTTGGTTTCTCTCGGCTACAACAACAACAATATCAACCGGAACATCTTGGTCCCGGCAAATTCTCTTCTTAAATGGAAAGCAAGGCTTAATATCCCAAACAACTCTCAAATTGTATCTTCTTGGACACCCCTTCCAACGAATACTAGCGCACACGCTTTGTGCCCTTCTTGGTTTGGAATTTCTTGCAACGCTGATGGGAACATTAACAGGTTACCATCAACGAAAACAATAATAAACCAATCGGACCTCTAGGGGTCTCGGCTACCATCACAACGACGACAACAACCCATGAATCATTCCAATATCTGAATCAAACTCAAATAACTATAATAATAATAACTATAACAATTCAAACCCGACACACACGACACGATACCAAACTTTCTATTCACGTTTTTATTAATAAAACTTAGTTTCCCACTCTTTTTTTACCCTAACCCGAACCAAAATAATGTATATGTGACTTGGTGAGTCACCAACGAGTCAAAACTCGTTTCTCACCTTCTTTTCGGCCCGATCTACTCGTACCAAATCAAAAATAATAAAGAGGGTGGCGCGTGAGTGGTGGTTTAGGTGGCGGTGATGATGGTGGTGGCGCGTGTTGTAGGTAGAATTGATGAGGAGGCGAGGTTAGTGTTTTGGTGGTGGTGGTGATGCGTGGCGATGATGGTGATGGTGGTTTGGTGGTTGCCGGTCGGCGCAAGAGAGGAGGAAGGAGAAAGTGTGTTTTTAGGGTTTGGTAAAAATGGTAAAGTGTTTGAGAAAGTGTGTTTTTAGGGGGGGGCGCCGGTCAAAGAAAGAAAAAGACTAATTTACCCTCATGTGACTCGCACATGAGGGTGTTTAACGGTCAAATTTAACGTCAGTTTGGTCAAAGGACCAACGGTGCATAACGTTTCACACTTAAGGACGAATGGAGCAACTTTTTTGGTCAAAGGACGAAACCCTGCGGTCAACGCAAACCACAAGGACGAACGGTGTAATTTACTCTAATTTTTATGATAAGGAAGAAATACAATGCATTGGCCATATGCTTAGCAGCCATGAAAGGACAACTCTACCAAAACAAACGATGCCACATTTTTGTACCACGATATTTATTTATATGATATACTATATACATTAGGTATAGTGAACAACGACGTTTTGCAAAAAAGAAAAAGAATGTTCGCAACACACCTCTGAACTATGTGACAAGTTACGAAAAATACAATGTACTTTTTTCTATTTTCGAATTTTTATACAATAAATTTTAATTATCACGTATTTAAAAAATATCTAGCTATTTTTTATAGAAAAATATACCGATTAAAAGGTCTTTAAATTGCGAATAAAATGAGTCAAAAATATTGCAATATTTTACATTACGTACAATTTTATAAAAATGTTGAAGTTTAGTATATTTCATGTGAAGAGCCACCTTTGACTGGCTTTTCATTTGGATAGATCCAACGGCCTCTTTAGATCGTTCTGTAATATTCCAGTGGTTGCCGCAAGAAATGATGTCATAGCTCCTACAAAAGTAATAACAAATAAAACCGTAGGTGAGATCCAATGAAAATTTTCGCATAGCTTCTGGTCCTTGACATAAAAAAAGAAGGTTAATTTTTGTAAACATAAATATAATTTAAAATACAGCGTTAAACTATCTAACAATTTACAGCAACTACCTTTTACTTTTAATTATTTACGATTTTCTATATACGCTTCAAGAAGATATAAAGTTATTACTATCACAATATAGAAATTTTATCGTAAATAAAATATTCCTAGTATTTAAAATTACTCTAAAGGTTAATTTAAGGTGCGTTTGGTTTATGAGAATGGGAATGAAGAAATAGATTCTAATCCAATAAATTGTTTGGTTGGTGGATTTTATTTTAAAATATGGGTATGGAACTCATACAAATAGGCAACTCTCATTCCAACCAAACATGGTGGGTTTACAAACCCTTAGTATTCCCATGCCCATAGTGATTCTCGTTAACAAACCAAACGCCCCTTAAACCCTTTTTTCGTAAATAAGCTTCAAGATATAAGGTTATCACTACCAGAATATAGAATTTTAACATCAATTTTAGGCCAATTAGTACCTTAAACTTGGTTAAGTTGAATTTTTAGTACCCTGAACTTTTAAAGGTGTCGAAAATACACTAAACTTGATTAAGTGAAATTTCTACTACCCTATATCCACTTAACAATTACGTCTGTCACGAATTTAATGGACCTTATCTTTAAAATTAAAATATTCCTAATATAACTACCTAATAAAGGCATAAACAAGCCGAGTTAAGCCCACGATTCATTGACAATCATAAGTCTCTCGAACTCATTTTGAGCTTATGATTCAAGCTTGAGTTTGACCGACCAGTAATGAGCCAACCTTATAAAAGCTTGAATTGATCCAAGAAACGAGCTCGAGAGAGGGTTCAATACCTGGGACTCGTTTAATAAACGAGTTAAAACCTTAGCTTTATATAGGTACTTATCATATATAATTGTATATGTATATTTATATATAAATGAGTATAATAAACGAGCTTAAGCCTAAAGTACTCAACAAACCAGCTTGTTAAGTATGATAAGAGTTGAACTCAAGCTAAAAGTATAAGGCTCGAAATGAGCTCGAGCTCGAAAATTATGATCTTAGAAAAGCTGAGCTCGAGCTCAAGCTTTGGCAAGCTCGGCATCGACTCGACTTGTTTTTACGTTTCTTCCTTATTTGGTAGTTATACTATGAATATTGTAATTTTTAAAATAGCATCAATTAAATTTGTAACGGGATTAAGGTACTGTTAAGACTTAGGTAAATATAGGGTAGTAAAAATTCCAATTAGTTAAATTCAGAGTACTATTACAAACTTTAAAAATTTAGAGTACTAAAAATTTCATTAAGCTAAGTTCAAGGTACCAAACAACATTTTGGCCTTTCATTTATTATAGTTAGCAATTTGCATGCACTTAAAATTAGTGAAGTCATGACATTTGGTCATCTGGTACGTAAGTTTATCATAATGTTATGGTTGGTTAAGCATAATGTTAAATTATTCCATAACAAAATGTCTTCACAAGTACTATGGTTGTTAAGCATAATGCATGTTAAATATTCTTACCATGCTTTTCTCGATCTTATAGAAATTGTATACAAATAAGTAGGGTCGTAAAATGATCCGGACAAAAACGAATGAAAGCTTATCGGTGTTCGTTAGTTCAGGTTTAACTGGACAAATGCAATAACACAAACGCTTAAAAGGACATATTTTATTATCCATATTCGTTTATTAAAAAAATGGGGTTCTTCATATTGGTTCACTAAGGTGTTAAACAAAAATAAACGACGAAGAATATTATTTTTGGGTAAAAGGGGATCACCCTGGTAAATATATTACTCCAAAAAACATTAACGACGACGAATATTATGAACGTATAAAAATACAAGTATAAAATATTCATTATTCATGATATAGATAACAATTTTTATCTGTATTCTTTTGTCTAAGTATGCTTGTTATACTGAAACATAAACAAATAAACATACATAACTGAATGTAAACAAATCTATAATCGGACTTTCACAAGAACAAATAAATGAGCGAGACTTGTACTCATGTTCGTGAATTTAACTGAATGAGAACAACATTTTGTTCATGTTCGTTTATTTAGTGCACAATCGATTATTAACAAACTTTTTATCAAACATGTCATAAATTGTTCACTAAACGTTTGATCTCTACAAAGTAATAAATTAGATAAGAACCTCGTATATAATAACACTCAGAATCTTTTCACAATAAATCCAAATAATATGTTTAATGTGAATCCAACACATATTGTAAGAACATTTTTGAGTTTAATATTATCAGCTGTGTATTAAAAATTATAAAACATAGACTTAGGATATAACCATGCATGTACATCAAATATTTGAAATGACTATAAATACAAATCACAAGCCACCCCAAAAAGCACAACTCTTACACATTTAAACAGGTAGCAATGGCTTGTCTTAAAGCTTCATGCCTACCAGTTACACTTATTTTTGTACTGCTATCATGCAATATAAGAGCTTCTTATGCTCAAACACAACTACCGCCATTGGTCGATGGGTTGTCTTATGATTTTCACCAGACTACTTGTCCTCAACTCGAATCCATTATACGCTCACAGCTTGAGACAGAACTCGCAGCTGATATCGGCCAAGCTGCTGGCTTGCTTCGACTTCACTTCCATGATTGCTTTGTTCGTGTAAGTTTGCTAAATTAAATTATATTTTTCAAGTTCTTGATTTTTGGTACGTTGGTATGATGTTATCAGGAATTTTGGACATTTTGTCTAGGGTTCCTGGAGAATAACTGCATGAAATTAAGAGCTCAATATTTTAAAGACATCTTTTACCAGAAAGATTTGACCAATTGTTAACACAAGTCTATCAACTTTTTATTGGAATTGCATATATATCCTATGTAAAAGTTTAAAATTGTGTACATATCCAACTTAAACTTAAAATTGCATATATATTTTTTCAAAAGCTTAAAAATTGCATAAATATTTAACTTAACTTATTAATTGCATATATATCCTTTTTAAACCTTCATAATTACATATATATCCTTCTTAACCTCTAATATATCATATATATATCGGAATAATAATTTAATACTACACTTTAAACTTTAAATTATGATAATTATAATTTTAAAATTGCAACAATCACATTTGTTTTAAAGGTAAGATGTTCAGAGGTTCAAATAAACTATATGACCAAAAACAATATATCAAAACAATGTTTAAGCTTACGACAAAAAATTCACCTTATCTCATATATAATACGAATACATGAAATAAACTCATCAAATATATCATGATTGTTATATATTATACATCAAAGATAAAATATGTTTACAATGAAAGCATATATAATACTGCCAATAAGTTTATAAATAAAGAAAAAAATATATTTAAGAAATATTTTTTTTATAATTACAATTGTCATGTATTCTAGAGTTGTAAATTTAAATTAAATACTTATTTAGATATATATGACATATTTAAAGTTTAGGAAGGATATATATGTAATTATAAATTTATGTTGGATATATATGCAATTTTTAAGTCTTTAAAATGATATATATGCAATTAAAAGTTTAAGTTGGATATATACGCAACTTTAACCTTTTGCATAGATATATATGCAATTCCCCCCTTTTATTTATTTATATATAAATTTCTTTTTCTATTCAACTGATTGATAGAAGTTGAGTCGTTATAGACTTTAAATATATCAACATATAGAAAAGGAATGGAAATTAAGATGGTATTTCGTATTAATAATATCATAGTTTTACTTTTGTCATAGTTTAATTATTTTAGGGTTTTGCTAACCTAGCTTGTGATTAAGCTCATCTTAATTAAAAAATTAAAAATTAACTAACATCAAACGTTTTATTAACAATCCTGTAATTATAATCATCAAATTTTTGTAATATGAAAATAATAGCAAAACCTTTTATTTTTATAAATAACAATTGCCAACTTTGATTCCATAGATAAATAGTGACCTTTCATCAAGCTCAAAAATACCTCCTCAATTTTAATAAAGTAACAAAATAGTTTTTGAATTTAGCAAACTTTATAATTAATATTTTTTTTATATTATCCAAAACAAATCTAAAAACACTCGCGTAAGATTAGTAAACAACAAATTAGCTTTTATAACCATTAAATTCAATATTTTGTCTCTTTCACATTAAATTTCTTATATATATAATTAACTTAATTTTAACATTGGCAGGGTTGTGATAGTTCTGTGTTACTTAATGGTTCGGCTAGCGGACCAGGTGAGCAACTTGCACCACCAAACTTGACTTTGCGACCAAGAGCATTCATAATCATCGAAAATATTCGTAGTCTGGTCCATGCTGCGTGCAACCAAACAGTCTCTTGCTCCGATATTACTGCCGTTGCTGCTCGTGACGCCATATTCCTTGTAAGAGCATCAATCTTAGATCATGATGTTGCATTCAGTTTTCTATTTAAAATGACATAAATAAGTATTCATGTATAGTAATCGATCTTATTTGTGGTACTTGTGTCTAATAAACTAGACTAATGATTTACATACTTGTTGATAATGTAGTCCGGCGGCCCTACTTACAATGTACCTTTGGGAAGACGAGATGGAGTTGATTTTGCCACACGAGACGAAACACTGGCCAACCTTCCTCCATTTACCGCAACTGCAGCTAACCTAACGGATGCCTTTGCCCTAAAAGGATTAGATGTCACAGACCTTGTTGCACTTTCTGGTGCCCATACTATTGGAAGATCCCAGTGTGGCTCTTTTGAGCGTCGAATGTTCCCAACACAAGATCCAACTATGGAACAAACATTTTACAGCAGTCTACTACAAACATGCCCCGTTTTGAACACCACCAACACCACTATGATGGACATTCGGTCCCCAAATGTGTTCGACAATAGGTATTACGTTAACCTGATGTCTCGCCAAGGGCTTTTCACCTCGGACCAAGACTTGTTCACGGATAACACTACTAGTGGTATTGTTGAAGCTTTTGCTAATAACCAAACATTGTTTTTTGAAAATTTTGTGATTGCAATGATAAAGATGGGACAAATGAACGTTACGACTGGCACTCAAGGAGAAATTCGTGCAGATTGCTCGATTAGAAACTCAAACAATACCATATCATTACCAGGCATGGAGAGCGACAGCGTTAACAACAGAAAGATTGCATCGTATTAGGGGTCATTTGGTATCCATGAAGTTCTTGGCATGTATTTGAGAGTGACTGTGTCTATGTTTTCTTGTAACATATTTTGCTTTCTTGTATTAATATGTAAACACTAGGCTTCATGACGGATCGTTTAGACCCATTTAAACTCGTCATGGGCATAAAATAAATGTCAATGTGCAATTTACAATATGTGAAAAAACAAGGAAGATTATATAACACAAACTAGTACGTGTGTGCAACAATTTTATCAATTTTATCAATTTCAACAATTTTATTAGTACGTGTGTGCAACAATTTTATCAATTTCAACACGTTGTTGGTCAATATCATTTGTCTCAAGGTTTACATCAGAAATATAATAAGCCAGTTGTGATTAGAACTACTACAATCAATCCCAAATGCTTTAGTTATAGTTGTTGACTGCGCATGTCTAATTGATTTTGATCATGATTAGATTCATCTTCAGTTTGATAATATACCTCAAAAGCAGCACCGTCCGAGTCAAAGTTTGGAGTTCCAGCTTCTGCATCCTCTGAATCTGAAATCACTTTGTCCAACCTTGCCGTGAAAACCATGTTTGTTTCCATAGCTTCATCCTCTGAGCTTGCAACCATCCAATCTTGTTCTTCTGTCATAAAAGATATTCCCATCTCATTCTTGTAGAAAAACATGATATGCAGAAACCAAAACTCTTTATATAGATCAAACAACACAAAGTTCAACAGCGGAAGCTTACAACCATAAAAGATCACCACAACTACTCTGGTGTGATCCTATTATCTAACTTGATAATAGTTTTACAAGATAAACAACAACAATAAAAGGATAGATAGGATCTTGAGTTAAAGTCTCAAGATCAGTAGAAATGAGAGAGATATTTTATAGCGGCATCAGAAACCAATATACTGCTCTAACCCTAGCTGAAGAGAAGAGAGTGACTTATATAGCTGGACTTCCAACGGTCACATAACAGATGGGCTTGAGAGATGCTTGGGCTTAGACAAGAGAACATGGGCCGGGGAGCAACAAGCCCAAAGATATCCTGAAACAAAAAACATAGAACCAAGCGACACAAAGAATATAGGATTATATATTTTAACATCCCCCCTTAATCCGATATTCCAAATAGGTCAATCATACCAAGTTTCTCTACAAGACACTGATGCTGAGAAATGTCCAACCCTTTGGTAAAGATATCAGCAATTTGCTTTGCTGAATCAACCTTGATAGTTTTAACAACACCATTTAAGATTTTTTCTCTCACAAAGTGGAGATCAATCTCAAGGTGTTTAGTACTCTCATGAAATACAGGGTTAGCAGCTATTTTGATAGCTGAGTTACTGTCACAGTGCAGATCAACAGGTAGCAGATTTATGCATTGCAAATCCTGAAGGATTTTCAAAATCCAAATGATCTCACTGGTTAAAGATGCTAGGGCTCTATACTCAGCCTCAGCAGAAGATTTGGAGAGAGTATTTTGTTTCTTGCTTTTCCAAGAGATGAGATTCTCATTCATAAAAACACAATAACCAGTAACAGACTTTCTAGTGACAATGCATTTAGCCCAACAAGATCCCGAGTATCCTTTCAGAGACACACCAGTATTCTTAGTAATATGAATGCCAAGACCAGGAGACCCTTTAAGGTATCTCAGAATTTTAAAAGCAATTTTGAGGTGAGAAGTCAAAGGAGAATGCATGAATTGACTAAGACAATGCACAACATAAGAAATATCAGGTCTGGTATTGGTCAAATATATAAGCTTTCCCATGAGCTTTTGATAATCAACAATATTCACAAGAGCAGGATCAGTATCAGTGGGAATATTGGATATAGACAGTTTAGCCATCAAGGGAGTCTTAGAAGGTTTGCAGGCAAGCATACCATATTCAGATAGCAAGTCAAGCACATATTTCCTCTGATTCAGACAAATTCCATTATCAGAATCAACCACTTCTATACCAAGGAAGTATTTAAGCTTTCCCAAGTCCTTTATCTTGAATTTACTTTTCAAAAACATTTTAAACTTCTCAATTTCACCAAGATTATTTCCAGTCACAATTATATCATCAACATAAACAAGGAGAGCAAGAAACACACCATTATCAGATTTAGTAAACAAGGAGTAATCATATTTACTTTGACTAAATCCATTTTCACTGAGCACATAAGTGAGTTTAGCATTCCATTGTCTAGGGGCCTGCTTAAGACCATAGATAGATTTTTTAAGTTTGCAAACAAGATTCTTATCACCAACATAGAAACCTTGAGGAGGTCTCATGTAAACAGATTCATCAAGCTCACCATATAAAAAGGCATTATTAACATCTAGTTGAAAGATGGGCCAGGAATTCACAACAGCAATATTAAGCACACATCTCACAGTGACCATTTTAACAACAGGTGAGAAAGTTTCCTCATAATCTACCCCTTCCCTTTGAGCACACCCCATGGCAACAAGTCTAGCCTTGTACCTCTCAATTTCACCATTGGCTTTATATTTAAGTTTCCACAGCCATTTGAAGTTCAAGGCAGTTCTGCCAATGGGTAATTCAACAACATCCCAAGTATCATTTTCAAGTAAAGCAGCAATCTCTAAGTTCATAGCATCAACCCATAAGGGGTTTTGAGATGCTTCAAAGAAGGACTTGGGTTCACAGTTCTTATTCAGTTGAGTCACAAAACACAAATTTTCACCATTTAAGTTAGAATACCCAACATATTTTTCAATCCCATATTTCACATTGGTTTTAACAACAAAGTCATTATAGTTTTTTGGAAAAACAGAAGTTCTAGAAGATCTTCTTAAGGTTTGAGTACCCTGAGTATTTATGTTGGGATCAACATTTCCTTCAGAAGCATGGTTTTCATCAAGTGTGGCTTCCTCAACATCATGCAATCTGGCATCAATGTTATCACTGGATGATCCAGTTGGAGAATCATCAGTGTGCACATTGTCGCCAAGAGTTGCAGAGGGGCTACCTCCACTCAGTGACTCATGGTCACTATTATGTCTAGATACATCTCTCTCATCATCATTAGGAAGCTCAGGGTTATTTAGATCAAAAAAATTCAACGGGTTATTTTCATGAAAGACATCAGTTTCAATATGCTTGTTCTTAATACCATTTGACATAGATTCCTTAAAAGGAAATATGGACTCAAAGAATTTAACATCTCTAGACACAAAAAATTGACATCTATCAAGACTATAGAGCCTGTATCCCTTTTGAGAACTAGAATAACCCATCATAACACATTTTTCGGATCTGCTGGTAAGCTTATCATGACTATTAAGAATAGTAGCAAAACCAAGACAACCAAACATTCTGATAAGAGAGAGATTAGGAGGACAATTATAAATCATATGGTAAGGGGATTTTCCATTTAGCACAGAAGATGGTAATCTGTTAATGAGATAAGTAGCAGTTAGCACACATTCATTCCAAAATCTTAAGGGTATTCCCCCCTGAAACATAAGTCATCTGGCCACATTCAAGAGATGTCTATGTTTCCTTTCAACCACCCCATTTTGCTGTGGGGTGTAAGGAACAGAAGTTTGATGAGTAATCCCCATGTTATCACAAAACTTGTTAAAGGTTTGATTTTGAAATTCAGTTCCATTGTCACTTCTAAACACTTTAACAGTCTTTTTGAACTGATTTTTAATCAAATTGTAAAAGATCTTAATAGACTCAAAAACTTCATCCTTGGATTTAATAAGATACACCCACACAGCTCTAGTATAATCATCAACAATGGTAAGAAAGTATCTATGGCCAGAGTGACTGACCACCTTATATGGTCCCCACAGATCAAGATGAACAACATCACCAAGCATTTTAGATTTATGATCACTTAAAGGGAAGGGTTCCCTAGTCTGTTTAGCTCTTTGACAGATTTCACAAACCTCAATTTTGTCATTTTTTTCAATTTTCAAATAATTTTTTAGAACATCAAGAGCAGGGTCACCAGGGTGGCCAAGTCTACAGTGCCAATCATATCTAGACAAACAACTCTTATACTGAATGTTAACATTATCACATTTAGTACCTTCAGTTTCTAAATAGTATAAACCACCACATTGTTAATTACCAATCCCCAGAATGTTTTTCAGATTCAAATCCTGATTCACAAAGAAACATTTACTTTCATCAAACACAACTAAGATCTTATTATCTTTAGCAAGTTTATGAACAGAAATCAAGGTCACACAATAATTAGGAATGACAAGCACATCAAACAAGACAAGACCATTTCCCAGTCTAAGGTTTCCAATTTTGGAGATAATGGCATTAGTACCATTTGGGTGAGAAACTTTGATATTCAGATGAGATATATCATACACATTTTCTAACTCTTTTTCACTATTGGTCATGTGCTGATTAGCACCAGAATCCACAACTTTACCAACATAATTCATTTTTGTCATAGAACTAGAACTAGAACAAAAAAATTTATCAAAGTTATCATTGAACAGTTTACTAGAATTAAAGTAAGTACCTGCCATGTTGGCTTGGACATTTTTCTCAGACATTTTGTTCTCCTTAATGAGAGAGACCAAAGTGGCAAGTTGCTCATCAGTGAACCCTGAGGATCCGGAGGACTATCGGACCACATGGACCCAACAGAGTTGTATGCAACATTTTTACCCTTACCACCTTGTCCCCCTTTCTTTTTCCCAAAATCAACAGGATATCCTATGATTTTAAAGCATCTGTCTATAGTATGACCAACATAACCACAATGCTCACACACAACTTCAGAGTTAGCATTCACATTAGTTCTTATCACATTAGTGCCACCAGGTTTGTACCCAATGTTGGAATTGGGTCTGAAAGCAGTAGAGTTATGTCTAGCATTAGTGTAGGAGTTCTAATTTTTTTGAAAATTGTTTCTAGGAGGACCACTGGCTAAGAAAGCAGAGGTTTGACCCCTTTGAGAGCCACCAAAATTGGTTCCAGATGCCACTCTGTGAGATTCCTCACTAGAGATAATGGCATAAGCCCCTTTAACATCAGGTAAGGTCTCTCTAGATAAAATAGAACTTCTAATACTCATGTAAGACTCATCAAGACCCATCAGAAATTGCATAAGTTTCAGCAGTTGATTATGCTTTTTAAATTCATCAGAGGCAGTGCACACACAATTAGGTAACTCAACCATGGCATCATACTGTTTCCACAAGGCATTCAACTTATGATAATAGTCAGACAGATTAGATCCATTTTGTTTCAAAGAACTGATTTTAGGATGCAAGTTGAATATCACAGAACCATCAACTTTATGATATGTTTCCTTTAACTCATTCCAAACATGTTTAGCCTTTTTTTAGAAAATTTGACCAAGGAATAACTCCTCAGATATAGAATTCAAAATCCAGCCTAAAACAACAGCATTAACTCTATCCCATTGTTTAGCCAAGACCTCATCAGTAATAGACCTTTTACAAGTGCCATCAATAAAACCAATTTTATTTTTACCCTCTAAAGCAAGAAGCATTGCATTAGCCCAAATTTGATAGTTTTCAGTTCCTCTAAGTTTAACAGATATAACAGTGAGAACAGCAGAATTATTAGGGTGCAAATGTAAAGGATTACTAACATCAAGTTTACCAATAAGAGTGACAGGGTCACTGACACTCTCATTGTCAGAATCACCATGTTCAGACATAATGACAAAAAATCAACAAACAAACACAAGAGAAAAAAAAAACAACAACACCTTATACCTCCTCAAATAACAATCAATCTCCAACAACCAATCAAGCTTCTCAAAATTCCCTCAACCTACCCTCCAGCATTCTAATCAAGAAAAGTAAAGGACATAAATAAAAGAGAGATAAGAGGAGTTACAGAGCAATATCCGCAGCACAATCGAACTGTTTCTCCTAGATTCACTTACTCTAGGAGGCAACAGAACCTCCAAGCCACGAACAACCAGATCCAGAATCCTAGAGATATCGAAACCCCCTTTTTTAAACCAACCTTCTCTCTGATACCATGTAGAAAAACATGATATGCAGAAACCAAAACTCTTTATGTAGATCAAACAACACAAAGTTCAACAGCGGAAGCTTACAACCATAAAAGATCACCACAGCTACTCTGGTGTGATCCTATTATCTAACTTGATAACAGTTTTACAAGATAAACAACAACAATAAAAGGATAGATAGGATCTTGAGTTAAAGTCTCAAGATCAGTAGAAATGAGAGAGATATTTTATAGCGGCATCAGAAACCAATATAATACTCTAACCCTAGCTGAAGAGAAGAGAGTGTCTTATATAGCTAGACTTCCAACGGTCACATAACAGCTGGGCTTGAGAGATGCTTGGGCTTAGACAAGAGAACATGGGCCGGGGAGCAACAAGCCCAAAGATATCCTGAAACAAAAAACATAGAACCAAGAGACACAAAGAATATAGGATTATATATTTTAACAATTCTTTCTGCCATAGTATCTCGGGAAATAACAACCGTGGGAAACAAATGATCTCAGGAAACTTGTAACTCGGAGAACAAGTGCTTATAGTTTCTTGGTACAAATAGTAACTCGGGTTAACAATCTAATTCGGATCTATAGTAACTTGGGACTATAGTATCTCCGAACAATTTAAACCAAACGGATCTTGGTACAATATATAGTCCCAATGATCTCGGGATAAAATTATCTCTGATTAAAATAGTAACCCTTAAAATAAATGTAATGTAATAGTTACTCGGGTTGAGTACCAAAGTGAAATATTGGGAACAGTAACCACCATATTAGATAATAATACCGAGGTCAAATTTAACTTAACTAAACTAACTTTAACAGAACAGTAACTAACGAGATGATACCGAGGTCAATACAAATGATCCACTACCAAGGTAAAAATTAACTAAGTCCGAGAACAGTACTAACCTACTTTAACATAATAGTAGCTACCGAGGTGAGTTTATTCAAGATGATTCGTACCAAGTTCATATCTTTTTCATAACTTTTCGAACTTTAAATAATCAAAACCACATTTTTATGGTTCGCCAAGCTATTCAAATCCAATACAAACTCAAATTTATCCTATATAAAGCTTTTTAGCAAAAAATAATCATCTTTTTCACAAAACCCATAGTTTTATAATAAGCATTCACAGACCAAATAAGTGAGTATCTCGAGAACGCTTCAAATCAATAAAATCATATAATAAGCTATGATCATTCACACACGAGCTCTGATACCATTTGTTGTCTCATATTGACAGTGTAATAGTTGATGGAATCGCGTATAATCTATAGAGAGAGTAGAGAGATAAGAGAAATGGTGCACTGATTTGCTCGGATAATTTTTGCGACTTCGTTTGAACCTCGAAAAACGCGAAAACATCATCGAAACTCATATGAAAATCACCGTTTTTGTTTTGTTTTCAAACCCTTGTACCTGCAAGACATAATAATACATATCCAACATGTTTGCAATATAATTTGACATATTTAAAGGTTATTAGTCCGATTTGGCATATTTTTATATATAAAATGATGTGTATTTTAGCACACATCATGCACAGTTGAGAGATTTGATGCACGTTTATTATAAAAGATTTGATGCACGTTTCTTTTCTTTTTTTAAATACTTCTGAAATGATGTTATTCTTTTATTATAAAAGAGATTTGATGCACGTAAGCACATTTCTTTTCTTTGTTTAAAGAAAAAAATATCAGAGTTTCATTCATTTATAGAAAAGTAATGAATTCAGCCATGAAACAAAAGTTGCATAAACTTGTCAATATTGCTTAATAACTAAGTTGAGTTTAATTAATTACAGTAGTGTTGGGAGGGTGTAGTGTTGCTAGATGGCTCAGCCAGTAGACCAAGTGAGAAAGATGCACCAGCGAACTTGAGCTTGCGAGCACAAGCTTTCATGATCATAGAAAATCTTCGTATGTTTGTCCACAATGCTTGGAACCGAACAGTTTCTTGTGCTGATATTACTGCTCATGCAACTCGTGATGCAATGTTCCTAGTAAAACATTCAACGCTTATAAAATTACATCATGTTCTACTTAATAAGAACCGCACTAACGATTTATTTACTTGTTGATGATGTAGTCAAATGGTCATAAGACCATACCTATAACATACCTTTGGGAAGACGTGATGGGCTTACCTTTGCTACAAGGAACGAAACTCTAGCAAACCTTCCTCCATCATTAGTAAACATGACTACTCTATTAACGTCCCTTGCCACAAAAGGGTTCACTCCCACAGATGTTGTAGCGCTCTCTGGAGGCCACACGATTGGAATGGGTCTGCATTGCACATCTTTCACCCCTCAAATCTACCCATCACGAGATCCAAGTATGGAGCAAACCCTCTACAACAACCTAAGAGTAACTTGCCCAATAGAAAATTCCAACAACACAACTTTCATGGACATTAGGTCACCAAATATGTTTGATAATAGGTATTATGATGACTTCATGAACTGCCAAGGGCTTTTCAACTCGGACTAAGACTTGTACAAAGATAACTAAACGAGGACCATTGTTACAAACTTTGTGGTTAACCAAACACTATTTTACCAAAACTTTATAAATGCAATGATAAAGATAGGACAATTGAGTGTGTTGACGGGAACACAAGGGTAAATTCGTGCAAATTGTTCACGTAGAAACTCGAATGACTTGTTCATATTACGAAACATGGAAAGCAACCAAGACGAGAAGGTGGCATCGTATTAAGGGTGATCTTGTGTTTAAGAATTTTTGTCGAAATAATGTAATAATATGCAAGATCTTTCTGAAAATATGTTTGATTTGGAGCGACTGTATCTATGTAATGATGTTACGAGTATTTAGTGTTTTGTATGCCGAGATAAAAACTAGGACGTGTGTTCACGTCAACTAGTTTAGGCTTATATGAACATGTTACGTCCATAACATAAGAGTAGTGTAAATTAGTTTTATGATATGTTCGTAATGTACTTTTATTTTGTGAAGAATTATGACAGAATACCAAACTTGCGGGGCTTTGCCCGTTCTAGGCCAATTTAGAGGGCTTCCGAATTTGGACTTGTAGTCTGCGTAAGAACTTGCAAGGAATTCTGATGTTGTTGCTCGAGTTATTCTTGACACGGTTCGACTCAAATTGGCTTCCATTCATTTCAAGAAGAGCTTTCGTGTGGAGAAGATGAAGAGAAATTGGAAGATTGCAAATGCTCATGTCGACTTAGGCTAGTTTGTTTGTCAAAGAGGATGAGCGTGTTTCATTGTGTATCTCTAGTTTAGCCTCTTTGTCGATTCTTAGTTGTTTGGCTGTTATGTTTTGAGGTTGTTCAAAACATAGTGTTTTTGGTTGGGGTGGCTCACTACCATCCTTTTTGTACCAAACATATTTTTATTTTAATATATTCACCGGGTATAAACCCTTTATCCAAAAAAAAAAGAACTTGTGAGGAACACGCGGTCTATAATGTGCAAAGCCCCTCTAGTTTGGTCTCTTGTTGTAGTATTCTCTTTTTTTACTGGATTACATAGAAACGTCCACTGTAATGATAGCAAAAACTATAGTGCATAATCATCCGATAAGCATCAAAGCATGTATATTTCTCTCGTATTATAGATTGGGCCTCGCTTGAACGATAGTAGTTTCAGCCTTACATGTCTATTTATTTGGCCTAATTGTATCAACCCACAAAAGTCTTTTGACATAAAGTGGGATTTTAAAAATTGTAACACAAAAGTCTTTTGAAATATGTTGGAATATACATTGTTTACATGTTATCATACCACAAAGCCTTAAAAGCAGTGGCGAGCTTAAGTGTGAACATCATAAAGCTAAATGCAAGATACAACAAAGAAGTAGCACCACATATATTGAACAATCGTGGCTATTATCCGTTCTTTAAGTTACTCTATCTATCTTACTCTAGATTTGTATTTTGATCTTCTTACATAATGAATCATTTTCTTAATGTAATACATGATTGTATTGGAGCTATCGACGGGACACATGTGAAAGCATCAGTTCGAGAACATGAGCAACCAAAATATATTGGTAGGAAAGGGTATGCAACTCAGAATATAATGGCAGCTTGTGATTTTAACATGTGCTTTACATTCGTATAGGCTGGATGGGAATGAACCGCACATGATGCTAGATCTCTAATGAAGCATTATGTAGACCGGAAGTTAAATTTCTTGTTCCAACGAGAGGTTAGCATAAATAAATATTAAACTTTATATACATGAGATGGCCAATCAATTGTTACATTTGTTTTATCGTTCACTACCGATACATATTACATTGTTGATGTCGGATATTCAAATATTAAAGGTTATCTTGCTATATATAAAGAAACAAATGTTCGCTATCACTTACCTGATTTTCGCCATGGATGAACCGTTGTCGTACGTGCTCGAAGAGGATACAAAGAGACATATAACTACGCTCACTCATCATTGAGAAATGTTAATGAACGGACTTTTAGAGTAAGGAAGGGTAGGTGGGTGATATTAAAAGATATGCATATCAATTACCTTTATGAAACACAAGTGGACATTATGATATCGTTTGTGGCACTCATTATATTAGAATGTAAGACAATAGTGACGATGCTTTTCGCACGGCACAACAAGAAGCTTACAACCCAAATGAAGATCGTGATACTACAAGCTCTATTAATGAAACGATTGAAGACACAAGTTCGAGTTGTAGAGATAGAGAAAACGATCTTATATGAGTGCAATAAGAAACGTAACTGTGGATGAGTTACATCTACTAAATGAAGATTTTAAAGTGTCATAATACATGTACCTTTTTTTATACTATTTGGAACTTTGTTAGATCTAATTTAAATCAAATTCGTTACACACCTTTATTAGTATTTAAATTATATATTATAGTTTTTAACTTCAAATTATATGCATATTTTCGTAAAAAAGAAAACCTCTTGGGAAAAAAAATTTAATTAACTAATCAAAATATTTAAACTTATAAGCTTATTAAACCATTTTTTTTTTTGTCATTTTCAACATAAGCTAAATCAAATACTTAATCTTACAAGCTTATTAAACATGAGCTAATCCAAATAATAAATTGCTTATAGAACATAAATATGAACTCAACTCATAAGCTTAGCTAAATACTTCTTATTATTTAATTAACGATCTAAGGACAATATTAAATATTATCCTAAGAGCAGTCCCATTCATAACGGGGTAACGCCCGTTAATGGGCAAATAACGCCGTTATCGGCGTTACCCCCTTGGAAGTTATGTTGTTTCACGCCGTTGGTCCCTCCCCGTTAAACCCTTAACGCCCGTTATTGGGTACTTTTTTTTTTTTTTTTTTTTTTTTTTTTTTTCATTTATGCCCCTAAATGAGGAGTTGTTTTTGTAAATTGTTGGGAATGTTATTGATGTTATTGGGATGTTATGGATGAGAGTGTTTTTTGGGGATGTTAATGTTAAATGTTAAAGCTGATGTGGCGCTGACGTGGACGGTGTTATTGGTGTTATGGTGTTATGGATGAGAGTGCTCTAAAGACTATATGTCTTGAGTGGTTCGATTTCCTCGATAAACAATGCTGAATGTTGTACATATATAATATATATATTTAACGACTTCTCTTTATAATTTATAAAGGGAACACTAAACTGTTGACCATGTCTACCTATCAGATAATGCGTAAGTGGAAGTATTTTTATATAAGAAAAGCACAAAATATAAGAAAATGAGAATCTTCTTTTTAGTTCGCTGGCGTAAACTTTGTTTCTTTTTCTTCCATCAATACTTAAAAAAAGAAAAAATATAGTTTTCAAGTTTAATTAATGAACATTAAATGCGTTTTCTAATAGTGAAGGAAAGTTTGTGTCGAATTATTACATTCTAAGGCTATGCACACTGCGACGGAAATGATCAGTCGGTCGAGTAGAGTGACCGAATTCAACATCGGTCGACGTGACTGTGACACGTCGGTCGAAGATCGGTCGAGGCTTCTCAAGAAACCATATCGAGCTAAAATTTGACCTATGGTATACAACACAAAAATCCAAAAAAGAACGTACAATTCAATCACGGCCAAATGGAAGAATAGGATTCGTTATAGGGTTGGGAATTTTTGTGCTATTATGGATAATATCAAGGAAAATCATAGAACTGGTGAGAATGATGCAAACGATAAAGAAAAAGCTCTTAGAGAATGCCGTATGATTTACGGTCATGATTTTACATTAGAGGATTGGTGGAAAATTTTAAGGACTCATGATGCTTGGAAGAATTGTGAGATGCCTGCTTTCAGAATGAATAGTCGGAAGAAATAAAAGAGTTCTACAACTACCTCGGGGTCAACACAAGGTCCTTTGAATTTCCAAGTCGTGGATGATTCTGATTATGAGGAACAAACTAGATAATCACGACCAGAAGGTCGTGACGCAGCCAGAAGGTCGTGACGTAACCAGAAAGAAATCATTCTCCTCCTCTCGTGATCCACCAGAATCATTTGTTAGTTCGTTAGCCAAAACTCTTTTAAAGTTCAAGCCGTTAAAACCGGGAAAAAGCAAGGGTTTAGAACATGCATACGTAAAGTTTAGGGAAAAAGAGTTGGCGATGAAAAGAGAGAAAATTGAGCTCCAAAAACATCAAATGGCATTAATGGCCCAATTAACCCGCCAGCAAGACTTAATTTTCTATAATACACCAATCGGCCCAAGTTTGCCCCCATGATAACTACAAGTACTGATGGATATTAAGGCAATAATCAAGGCACGCTACAACTTATATTATTAGTTTAAGTTTTTAATGTTATTTGAATAGTTTACGTAATGTTTTTAACGAATTTTAAATTTGTTGTAAAAAAAAAAAAAAAAAAAAAAAACCTTACCGGTTGTGACAACTTGGTCGTGTCTGGTCACCGGAGAGAGAAAGTTGATGTTGCAGACGATGACCCAGGTCACGAATGTAAGTAGCCTAACCAGTTTCCAAATGTCACTTGTTAAACAAATTTATAATTTTTTTTCTTAGCTTCTGGCTAGCTTTGATATATAATTCACATGTTAAAAAAAAAGAAGAAGAAGATAGTTTTCATGTTCAATTTATGAATATTAAATGTGCTTCTAATCAAAAAGAAAAGTTTGTGTCAATTATTACATTTTAACCGGTGCCTAGATGTCACTTGTTAAACAACTCTTAAATATTTGAAACAAGCAAACATGGCTTCCTCCACTAATGTATCCATGTTTGAAGGAGACAAAGATAGAAAGATTTATGTGCTCCAAACTTTGTTTTGAAAAATTATATGTAGTTTTAAAGGAAAGATTAATTAGATCTTCATGAAACCTTTAATTATCCCTTTTCGATCTGGATATAGATACTCACTGATCACTTAGAGCAGAGCATCTCATAAGATCCCGTTTAATCATTGTTGTTAAATTAGTTCACAATCATTTTTAATTTCTTCTCATTAACTACCTAATTACCACTGCTAGAATTTTATCATCAACGATAACTATCTTCTCTCCGAAGTATACATATCACAAACTCGTACTCACTCACTCACTCACTTACATACATACATACATACATACATACATACATTTTTTAAAGCTAGTAAAACAAGCAAAGAGCTCGACGTCCAAACCACTTTCCCCCATGCCTACACTGACCACAAAGCCGATGGATGCTAGCTGACAACGATGCCCATCTAAGCTTTAATTAGCTGGTATTCTAAAACTTTTAGAAAGAAAAAAACTACTCAATGATTACTTAGACTTTGACGGATATGTGATAGTATAAGAATTAATAGTAATGATGAAAGTTTTATGATGAGAAAAATATACAACGGATAGCCCATGTTACATTATCACTTAGCTTAGCAGCCATAGCTTTTCTAAGAGCGTTTTCAGTGCATAGTGTAATACAAGGTTCAATATATTTTCACGTCATCGTCAAATCAATATATTAACTTTCGTCGTCACATCAATATAATAGATAATATGCAACGAATATTTTAAATATTAAAGAAACAAAATGCTTGTTGCCCATTTTTATCGTATAAAACTCGGTTGTTCAGAGACAAACATCTATTAAATGTATGATGAGGTAGAAGTAGCTGCAATGAATTGTACTATATAAGCTAGTTAGCTATTATTCATATTCCATGTAACCCCACTGTGAATGCTTAAAAAAAGAAAATGCTTAGCAGCCATAAAATGGCAACTCAACAAAAACAAAGATGACAAATTTGTGTACCATTACAACATTTACAATGTTATGGATGGTCAAGCATATATAGTTAAATAATTCAATAAAAAAGCCTTTATAATCGAGCTAGTTATTAACCCGCGCATACACAAAAATGTTAAATGAAATTTTTTATATATTTTTTTAAAAACTTTTATATTTGTATAGTTATAAAACTCGAGCATGCGGGTTAATCTAAAATTTTCATTATTTATTAATATCGATTAATATTTTGTATATATTTTTGTTAGACAAAGTATTTGATTTTGTTTAACTACCATGATGTTGAATTTGATGATATATAAATTTAACCATTGATGTCATACCCTAAACATTATGCATGTTTAATAGAACGTAATGGCCCTTGCAAGTATGTTTTTCCGGATATCCTTATTAGCTAAACTTTTAAAAGTAAATTATATACGTCGTTGTTATATGTACAATCTCGTGTATTCATTTTATTTTGCCGTAATACACGGGGTCATGGCTTCATTAATATATATGTTAATAATAATTTAAGCGTATTTAATTTTTAAACCAATATACGCGGGGTTAAACTTATAAAGAGATATAACATGGGTTGTTACTGAATGCGGACGGTAGAAAATTACTTTTCCGAGTATTCTTACTTAAATTACAATAACTTGTGTTTTCATTTTTATATTCATAATATCTGCACATATATTAATTTAATATATAATGCTAATAATATTTATGAAAAAAAACATATATGATATTTATTTATATCAAAAATATAAAATCTAGAAATATCAGAGTATTTATTAAATTTAAAAAGTTATTAAAAAAATATAGAAACTAATAAATTTACTTAAGTTCGTATAATTTATTTAAAATTTAGCAACTAAAGTTTTATTAATAATCTCATCTCTTTTTTAGTTTTTTGCGTTACAAAAGCGACACATATATTTATCTTGATAGATGGAATTCAGATGATTTTGTCCAAATTGAAGCCAGCTTTTAATTTTTATTGGCCAATCACAAGGCCGAATTTCAAAACTGAGCTTGCTAATTGATCAATATAATAAATATTCTCACTTTGGATCTTCTCTTATATGAAAGATATGGTTGTTGAGCATAGTACATGTTAAATATAGGGTTAAAACAAAGTTTACAAATGTAATTTAACAAATTTACCGATCTAGTAAATGTATCATTTTATCACTTATATCACCAACCCAACACTTGAATGAATTTTATTACAAAAAATATGGTAACCTGATGTCCACAGGACTAGTTACGTCAGACGAGGGTGGAAATGTTGAAATTAGCTGATTTTGTTGTTCTTTAATTTTTGTGAAATAAAATTTCCGGTATAAAAAATGGTTTTCGTGTAGGTCAAATGACAGGTTTCATGTTTTGAAACAGAAATAAGTTATAGATCTGGTGTTTTTCGGTGACGGGTGCATGGAATGATCCATGCACGATTGCAACACTACCTCTAAGCTAATGAGGTAGTGACGCGTATATGCTTGTTGCAACAGTCGTGGATGAAGCACCCAGTCTAGTCGATGCCTATTTGTGTTTTTTAGGCCTTTAAGCTTGGCCAGGGCATTTGCCTCCCAAACGTGTTATGACGAGTTTCGGTCATGATGGACCTGGTTTGAGCGTATGGGCATTTAGTCCATTGAGCCAAAGGTCTTATACACTATCAATTATCATGAGATCATAATGCAAAGTCAAGTAGGAGATTTGGAATTTAACAACTTTGATTCAAATTATAATTATTTAATCATTCCTCTAAAAGGTATTTTCTTATTTCAAGGGTGGAGATGATTCAAAGACATCATTGTGTAATGAATTGTAAAATGTCCCAAGTTGTCATGTTTGTGACATAATCTAGTCATGGATCTATGCATTAACTTCCTAATTATAATAAATTTGATTTGTAATAAGCTATTTTTAGAAATATTTCACGGCCTCAAAAATCAAGTGAGAGTTAAATGACCTGGAGTCAATAATTGCAAACTGAATATTTCGTATTGCATAGACATGCATAAATGTATGAGGATATATTCGACACGGGCATTAAAAGTTCATGAGTCTTATACAACCGATTATTTATATGGATAAATAATCAAACTTATGAAATTAAGTTGTATCTTTTGAATAAGACAATATTATTGACGTAATATATATAAACTATGACGCATCCACCGAAAATTTCAAAAATATGAATAACAATTCTGACTATTTTTTTAATGTAGTTTTAAAAAGAATGATTTTTTATTTAACAATTTAATTTGATCCCAAAATTAATACTTTCAAAATATACATCCACAAACTCTAGTAAATGAGAGGATGTAGGACTTATAATAACACGAAAGTGGTGTTTGTTTTTCAAGAAAAACTTTTTAACAATTCTTTGATCTGACTTATTCAAACGCGCTCAAACATTTGGCCTAATAAGTGCGGCTTTATTTCCTGTTCAGATGCGGTCAGTTTCAAACCTCTTAGCCAGCTGGATGTGGAAGAGGTGTCTAAATGCCTCTTAATGTCTCATCCCTCTTTACTTTTTTGTGTTTTTTTTTGCTTTAGTTTTCTTTTTCTTCTTTCCATTTTGTGCGATATATTTTCTAGACTTTCCTTTTAATATTAATAATTGGATGACTTTTTTCTTTTTGTTAAACAAATAATGTTAAAAATAATAATGATTATGATGCCCAAACACTTAATAGTTTTTTCAAACAATAGTAATATATAATGAATTTGTGAAATTGAATTTTGCCATGTATAATCTGAACACGAGTTTAAATTTTTTTAAATAATAAATATTTTAATAGTTAATTGATAATGTTAAGTATACTATAAAATATTCTTTTTTCGCAATTTATGATAGTAAAATAAATGATATGATAATTTGTAATATGATGAAGATGTTCAACCACATGTGAGTACAATATATGACTAATTAACGAGGCTAAATTGCGACACAGTGTCTTCGAATGTTTTGTTTAAGACATTTTATTTCTATGTTACTAAACTATGTTAATTTTATGATTAAAATACTTCATATAATGTTTATACCCGTTATTATTTTGTAAGAATAAAATTGATTTGCACTTATATCATTCAGATATTTAAAAAGTAAAAAACAAACAATGTCATTTGATTCAGATTATAGACTCAGATTTAAATATGTGAATCAGATTCGAGGTCCTTAATAAACAAACAACAAGATTCTTTTCACAAAAATACAATATGCTTAATACTATAAAACTAACACATATTTTAAAACGACTTTTGAGTTTAATATTCGCAGCTGTATATAAAATATATAAACATAGACTTTAGGATATAACCATGGATATGGATCAAGTTATTGAAATGACTATAAATACAAACCACAAGCCACCCCAAAGAGCACAACTCTTACACATTTAAACAAGTAGCAATGGCTTTTCTTAAAGCTTCATGCCTGCCAGTTACACTTATTTTTGTACTGCTATCATGCAATATAAGAGCTTCTGATGCTCAAACAGAATTACCGCCGTGTGTCGATGGGTTAGCTTATGGTTTCCATCAGACTACTTGTCCTCAACTTGAATCCATTGTACGGTCACAGCTTGAGCTAGAACTCGCAGCTGATATCGGCCAAGCTGCTGGCTTGCTTCGACTTCACTTCCATGATTGCTTTGTTCTTGTATGTGTGTTAAATTAAATTATATTTTTCAAGTTCTTGATTTTTGGTACGTTGGAGAATAATTAACTGCATGAAATTAAGAGCTTAATATTTTGAAGACAATTTGTCTAGTAGTTAGTTAGCTAGTATAACACAAGTCTATCTTTTTTATTTTTTTATTTATTTAAATATTAATTTCTTTTTAGAAGTTGAGTCGTTGCGGACAACATACTCCGTATAATTCGTATTTCCGTCTATAGTTAACTTGATTGTAACATGGCAGGGTTGTGATGGTTCGGTGTTACTTAATGGTTCGGCTAGTGGACCGGGCGAGCAACAAGCACCACCAAACTTGACTTTGCGGCCACGAGCATTCACAATCATCGAAAATATTCGTAGTCTGGTCCACGCTGCTTGCAACCAAACAGTCTCTTGCTCTGATATTACTGCCCTTGCAGCTCGTGAGGCAATATTCCTTGTAAGTGAACTGTGAACATAAACCTTAGATCATGTTGCATTCATTTTTTAGCTAGGTTTTCCCCATGATATCAATATCTAAGATATTTTGTCTGTTGTAGAAAGATAAATGACATAAACAAGTATTCATGTTCACCAGACTATCGATTTATATACTTTTTGATAATGCATGTACGTAGTCGGGCGGCCCTACTTACGATGTACCTTTGGGAAGACGAGATGGAGTTAATTTTGCCACACGAGAAGACACATTAGCCAACCTTCCTCCATTTAACGCATCTGCGGCTGCCCTAACGGATGCCTTTGCCCAAAAAGGATTAGATGTCATAGACCTTGTTGCACTTTCTGGTGCCCATACCATTGGAAGATCCCAGTGTGGCTCTTTTGAGCGTCGAATGTTCCCAACACAAGATCCAACCATGGAACAAACATTTTACAGCAGTTTACTACAAACATGCCCCGTTTTGAACACCACCAACACCACTATGATGGACATTCGGTCTCCAAATGTGTTCGACAATAGGTATTACGTTAACCTGATGGCTAGCCAAGGGCTTTTCACCTCGGACCAAGACTTATACACGGATACCAATACTAGTTTTATTGTCGAAGCTTTCGCTAATGACCAAACATTGTTTTTCGATTTTTTTGCGATTGCAATGATAAGAATGGGACAAATGAACGTTACGACTGGCACACAAGGGGAAATTCGTTCTGATTGTTCGATTAGAAACTCAAATACCATATCATTAGCGGGCATGGAGAGCGTCGACGTCAACAACAGAAAGATTGCATCGTATTAGGGGTCATTTGGTATTTGAGAGTGACTGTTGTTAGTTAATAAGGTCGGTTCATTTGTGTCGGCCCATTAGCCCGTCTAGCATTAAGGCATCGCCTTTTTATTTATGTATTTATATGTTTCTTGTACTTACTTTTTCTATCATCAATAATACAAGTGATCATTGTTTCGTTACTAGTACTTTCTACATGGTATCAAGAGGCACAGTTTGAAACTTATATTCGGAAACTGAAAATGGGATTCGGGAATAACGGTTGGACCTTCGGTTTGATATAGCATATGGTATGTAGTATGTACGTGTTTTTTTATTTTGCAATTGGATAATAATGGACAATTTGCAATTGGATAATACACTCACGGACAAGCATGTCATGATCGGAAGAATTAATTTATTTACCACTAGCACAAAGAAGATTGGTATAAGCAATTAGAAAGTTCAAGGTTAGTATTAACGAGTGTGGAAACCCGCGCGATGCAGCGGGATTGGTTTCAAAGGACTTATTTTGTAGCGACACTTGCATTTGATGTTTGGACTTACTTTGCAACGACACGTAAACCTTAAGGACTGTTTTTGCCAAGTTGGGAAACTCTGCATTTAATGTTCGGACTTACTTTTCAATGACAGTTAAACCTCAGGGACCATTCTTGCCAAGTTGTGAAACTTTGCATTTAATGCTTGGACTTACTTTGCAGCGACACTTAAACCTGATGGACCATTCTTGCCAACTTACGAAAGTTAACTTTACATTTAATGTTTGGACTTACTTTGCAGCGATACTTAAACTTGAGGGACCATTTTTGCCAAGTTACGAAAATGTTGCAAACATCGTTGGACTAACTTTGCAACGACACACAAACCTTAGGGACCATTTTTCCAAGTTGCAAAAGTTAGCAATTAATGTTGAGGACTTAACCTGCAACGCCACACGAACCTCAAGGACCATTCTTGCCAACTTGCTGAAGTTTGCAATTAATTCTTGGACACGTGTCGTGTGGAGATCGATTCCCCGCATTTTAGTTATATATAGTAATTGAGTGAGGACGAAATGAGAAGATAAATTAAAATAAGAAAAGTGATAAAAAAATTATAATCATATATTTCAGATGCATTTACAAAAGTGGATGCATCTTATTTTAAAATTTCACTTTTATTTAAAATGTATGGTTAAAAATTCTTCTTATTCTTCTTATTTTAATTTTTTTTTCTTCTCTCAATTTAATTGAGTTATTAAATGACATTTAATATGGCGCCGTTTTGGATATGGGTTTCCCGCCAAAAAAATTGGGCTACCAAGGCACGTCTGGTCTATTATATTATATGATGAAAATAAAGAAGAACCTAGAAGAACACCGCCTCATATCTATCAAATTGTGGAACAATCTCAACACACAGAGAGACTCACACAAAATCAAACCGAATTCACAAAGAAGATGCAGGAAAGATCAAAGCTAGAAAGAGGACATACAACACGGTGACGCAAAGGATGTCGATGACGGTGAAGTGGAAGATAACGCTCTTGACAGAAGTGAGGAGATCAAGTGGGAAGAATGATATTCGATAAAAGACCGACTTTAAAAACAACAACAACAACTTATAAAATGGCTTATCAAAATCTCTTCAATCGATTCAAATAATAAAGAACAGGATCGGAGGTTCTTCTCTAGATCTACATACCCAAAAACACACATACCCTAAAGGTACCTACTCACATTATTTTTTATTATTATTATTTTTTTAATTATTATTATTATTATTTTGATAAATGATATTGGTTTTTGGGTTTTTTGATAATTTGTGAAAAAAAAGACGAAACTAAGATAATAACGAAGATTGTGATAAACAACGCCGCTTGTTTTATTGTTTCGGATATAAAAAATTTCCGATCATCGAAAGATGAAGAAATTATTGAAGAAGGTGTAGATGATGACATTTTTTGTTGGTAAAATTTTTTGTTTAAAAGTATGAATTTTATTGTAAAAATGTGGGGCATTTTTAAGATATAGTGGGATTTTAGAAAAGAAAAAATAAATAATTAAAAATTGTTTTTTGACCAACCAACAGTTGGATTTTTTCTTGGAAGACAAAAAGTAACAAACGGGACTAGAGAGTTCCAAAAGGCAAAAATATTCAATTTTCCCGTATGAAAGGGTGTTGTGTTTATTTGCTTCCCGAAAAGGAAGTCCATCTTCTTGAACGTTTCCATAGCCAACACCTTTATACCCTAATATGAAAGCAACCTAACATAAAGGGACAAAATATTCACACCCTCCATAGTTCTTATATTTTCACCCCCTACTTTTTGTATTTTTTTATTCTTTTATTATTTTTTATATAATTTTGTTTATATAAAAACTATAAACCTAAAACGCGAATACGAAATATAAAGTTTAATAAATCAAACGCTTAAAACTGCTGAAATACTAACAGAACCGACAAAAACCGTCTTGAAACAAATGGGGGACAAAGGGAATAAAAAGTACAAACCCTCCCTAGTAGATGGGTGGGAATAGTACATCCATATTCAAAAGCAAAATTAAAGGGTCCTGCTATGCAGGCACCCATGTAGGGGTGTTTGTACTTGTTGTCCTTGAGTGCTTCAGAAACCCATGTGCATAATCTACCCAAACAGTTTACATTTTCAGTTTTTGTCAATTTGTCAGTTTCACCCCTTCACGTTCATAAGGAGTAGTATTTGACAATGCAGCTGTAAAATGATATCAATTGTTAAACGTAAATTGCAGTCACTCATTTTTACATATCAAACTTTTTTCATATATCAAATGACTCGTCCTCACCCTCCACCTAAAAAAAATCAATGGTTGAGATTAAAAGTAATTTATTATTTAACCCCTATTTTATAATTTAAATATTTCTTATACCGTTAATCGTTAAGCGAAAATAATTACACTATCGCGATGAGCATTTAATTATCTTTTTTATAGACGGTCACTTTGATATAATTTCGAAAAAAGAAAAAAAAAAATTGTTTTTTTCACGTGAAAAATACGATTTGTTTTTTTTTGTCGAAAGTATATCAAAGTGATTATCTATACAAAGATATTTAAATACTTGTTGTAGTGATATATTTTTTTTCGTTTAACGTTTAACGGTTTGAAATATATTAATATTTGAAAAAAAATGATGAACAAAGTTTTAAAATAAAAATGAAAAAAAAAATGAAAAGTAAAGTTTGATCACTTGATATATAAAAAATATTTTGTCGACCTTAAATCTTAAAAAAATATATATATTCTTTAAAGAAACTACTATTCAAATTTGAGGAAACTACCAAGAAATCAGAAGACCATTGTAATAACTTTTCCATTGCAATAATAAAAAAAATATATATTGTCATATCATGTTCCCTCATCCCAAACCAACCAAAAATCAATGTACGACTCATGTACACAAAAAAAGCTTTTACATATATATATCCTTGGAAATTTCAGAAATTACATATATATTCTTTTGATGCATTAAAAACATTGTATTTTATGCATAAAAACCTGATACCAAGGATATACATGTAATTATTCATCCAAAAAAAGATATATATAAAATTATGCCAAAAAAAAATAGTACAACCGGGTGCTTGAGAAGTGTTTTATGGGGTGCTTGGATAGACAGCCAAATATAATATTACCGCTTATTAACTATACAAAATATAGACTAATGACATAACCATGCATGTACGTTAAGTAAATGAAATGATTATAAATACATGACCATTAGCCACCAATTAAAAACATACAACCCCTACACATTTAAATCTGTAACTATGGCTTTTCTCAAAGCTTCATGCATACCAACACTTATTTTTGTATTGCTATTATGTAATTTAAGAGCTTCCGATGCTCAAACACCACCGTTGGCTGACGGGTTATCGTACACGTTCCATCAGAGTTCATGTCCTCAGCTCGAATCCATTGTACTATCACAGCTTCAGACAGAGCTTGCTGCCGATATAGGCCAAGCCGCTGGCTTGCTTCGACTTCATTTTCATGATTGCTTTGTACTTGTAAGTTTGTTGAATTGAATTATCTATCTATATTGCGACTTGTGTACGTACATAAGAATGATATATAGTGTCTGAAATTTTAGTTTTGTATTAACTATGAGTTGAAACTCGTAACCTATTTCTTCTTAACAGCGATTGGATTAAGAAATAACTAGTACTTCGTAAGAGGCTAGACAATAGTAGAAGGTGGGATATATAGATGAGTTACAAATTCTGTATGGTTTGGTAACTTCAATACCTTCAACTAAGAGGTTACACAAAAGCCACCCTTAGAGACTAGATTTAAGATACACTAACCAATATTTGCTTAGAAATTGTGCATAGTTTTAAGCATTGCATTTGTGTATAATTTAGTCGTCGAGACATGCATAGTTAATATGACTAAAGGCAAGGGTGTGGTATCGAAATTTATTTTGCCACATCAAATTCACATTAGTTTTTCTCAATTTCTTTACACTTTATTTCGGTAAAATACACACGTAAAGCACTTTCTCTTGAAATTTGCTTGGGGGAACACTACAGAAAAAACACTTTTAGCGACTACGAAAAAAGTAGTCGTTTTAGAATTAATCGGCTCGTAATGTCGAGTCGAAAATCTAGGCATAACTAAGAAAAAAGAAAAAAGAAAGTAGTCGCTAAAAGTCCAAATAGGTCGCTAAAATCTTTAGCGACCACACGTAGTCTCTATAAATGTTGTCTCAGTAAATTCCTCGCAAAAAGTTCTGGCGACCATTTTTTTGCTTTAGCGACTACGCCATTGACTAGACTTTTTGAGACTTTCGACTAAAGTTTGGCCGGTTTTTCCACCTCTACGGGAAACTAAATGTTGACCGGGAAAATAAATTTGGCCTTCGCCATATCTATGTCGACTACATGTAGTGGGTGTTTCTTTTCCTCTTATTGGGGAAGAAATGTGGGCCCAAAGCTTTAATCCCTCTTTAATGGGAGTGATATTAAAACTACACTCTCCTCTATAAAAGGCTAAATAAGAGCCTTATATTTTACCACTTAATTAGTCAAAGTCAAATATGCAAGATGCACTCGTTTTTTGTCTAGCTAAACTTTAGAAACTAAATTCTCGTTGCTAAAAGTTACAATTTAGTCGCTAAAAGTTTTGGTCAAACACGTGGCTTGAAAATGTGGATTTTTCTCCTTTAGTGGACCTATGTCAACATATATATATTTTACTTTACTTTGAAATTCTGGACCTTTTAATCGAAAATTAATTAAAAAAAAATTGGAGTTGTTAAGAACAGTAGAGTTGTTGAGTCGTTATTGTCTTTAAAGTCATCATCATCTAGAAATGACAAGGAATATTGTTAGATGATATTTCTTAATTGACTATTAAAATAATTGACTATTAAAATCATAAGTTACTCACTTATTTAGGGATTATTTAGGGATGGAGGGAGTAATTTATATGTTTTTTAAACGGCAATAATTTCATTGCAAAAACTAAAAGTATCTAGAAACGAATATACTTGCAAGATTATATATATACCGATTATACCAATTAAGATTATTGTTTTTGTGCCTATGAAGAACCCATGAATGAGATGTTAGGAACCATCTATAATTAAGCTTATACAGTATATGATAACTTTATGTTAATGGCAATGTATTTTTCAAAATATTTCATTCTTATACGTGAACTTATAAAAATTCCAACATGCTTAACATTACTTGGTGAGTTTTGGTCGATATTTACGTCGTTATTAAACAAGTTTAACCATGGCTCTTGTAACATTGGCAGGGTTGTGATGGTTCGGTGTTGCTCAATGGTTCGGCTAGTGGACCAAGTGAGCAAAATGCACCACCAAACTTGACGTTGCGACCACGGGCATTCGTAATCATAGAAAATATTCGTAGCCTCGTTCATGCTGCTTGCAACGCAACAGTCTCTTGCTCTGATATCACTGCCCTCGCTGCTCGTGATGCAGTAGTCCTGGTAAGAACATTAATCATGTTGCATTAACTTTCGGCTAGTTATTTTCTTTTTAAACCATTACTTTATTAGAGAATACGATATACGCTAGAGTAACGATTTATATACTTGTTAATAATGTAGTCGGGCGGCCCAAATTATAGTGTACCTTTGGGAAGACGAGATGGAGTTAGTTTTGCGTCAAGAGCTGACACACTGGCTAACCTTCCTCCATTCACTGCAACCGCGGCTAATCTAACCGCTTCCCTTGCCCTAAAAGGGTTCGATGTTACAGACGTCGTTGCACTTTCTGGTGCCCATACTATTGGGAGATCCACGTGTGGATCTTTTGAGCGCCGAATGTTCCCAACACCCGATCCAACAATGGACCAAACATTTTACAACAATCTACTACAAACATGCCCCATTTTGAACACCACCAATACCACCATTATGGACATTCAGACTCCAAATGTGTTCGACAATAGTTACTATGTTAACCTCATGAATCGCCAAGGGCTTTTAACCTCAGACCAAGACTTGTTCACGGATAACACTACTAGTGGTATTGTCACAAGCTTTGCTAATAACCAAACATTGTTTTTCGAAAACTTTGTGATTGCAATGATAAAGATGGGACAATTGAACGTCACGACTGGCACACAAGGAGAAATTCGTGCAAATTGCTCCTTTGTAAATTCAAACAATGTGTTATCATTACCGGCAATGGAAAACGCCAACGACAACCAAAAGATTGCATCGTATTAGGAGTCATCTTCCGTCTAGCAATGAATCTCTTTGCAAAAATAATAAGCAACATGTATGTCCCAAAAGCATGTTGTTGTATCAGAGTGACCGTGTATGCTTTTTCTGTAGTAAGTCTTAATTTCTTGTACTTTGATTTAAACACTATGGTTCATGACGGCTAGTTCGAACACATCTAAATCGTGATTCCATAAATAAATTTTGTGTTTGAAAAGCTATTTTGAGAAAGATACGACACTCAAAAAACCATTGACATTAATCACAGAAATACCAAACCAAGTCACCAACTCTGTAGTTTGACAACTTCCATGCAAGCAATTACATAAGAGCACTCTCATTCATAACACCATGACACCAATAATACCGTCCACATCAGCGACACATCAGCTTTAACATTTAACATTAACATCCTCAAAAAACACTCCCAACCATAACATCCCAATAACATCAATAACATTCCCAACAATTTACAAAAACAACCCCTCATTTAGGGCATAAATGAAAAAAAAAAAGGAAAAAAAAAAAAAAAAAAAAAAAAAAATAATAATAGCAGGCGTTAGCAGAACGCCTGTGGACTAACGCCGTTATAACGCAGAGGTCCAAGGGTATAACGCAAAAACAGCGTTATCCGCACCATAACGGCGTTAGCCCGTTATGGATGGGAATGCTCTAAGGGACATGATATTCCTTCCATGCAAGCAATTACATAAGGGACATGATATTCCTACCCCCTTAGGCTAGTCCCAATCAATCGGTTAAGATCGGTTGGGCAACCTAATTTTTTGTACTCAACCGATGTGAACATGGGTCGTCCGGGTTGTGAGGGTCGGTTGCCACATCGGGCATGGTGGCCAAGAAAGTGATATCGAGCGAAATATCACCCGATATTTTACATGTCTCGTTCCTTTTCTTTTTTTTTTTTTTTTTTTTTTTCTTTTTTTGGAAAAAAAAAAAAAAAAAAAAAAAATTGGGTCATCGATTGGGCATCCGGGTCATGTCGGTCGCCGAGAGAGAAAAGGCGACGCGGTGGATGACCTGGTCGTCTCTGCGTCACGACCGGACCAGGCCTTTAGTTTATATTCCCACCCTCCTTATTTTTTTGCATCTTTTTTATTTTTTTATTTTTATTGTTTTGTTTATATCAAAAAACTATGAACCTGAAAATGCGGAACATAAAATATATAGTTTAATAAGTCAAACGCTTAAAATTCTCAGAAATACGAAACAGAAACTAACAGAAAACTGTGTTGTAATAAAACAAATAAGAAAGAAAAGAAATAATAAGTACAAACTCTCCCTAGTAGGAGGGTGCGAATATTACATCCCATACTAAGGCTGAACACAGTAGACACGAATCGTGTGTCGATCGAGCACAAGGGCGATCGATCCCCTTGGTGTGGCTGCTATCGATCGAGTGAAAAAAAGGAGGTATCGTTCGTGTGGACGATCGACAAGAACAAAGGAGAAATCTTGCTAGCCGTTGAAGTCCAAACAAAAAAAAAAGTATCCGTTAAAAATAATAATAATAATAATAATAATACGGAGCCAAATGCATTTTGTGCCAGGTCGTGTAGTGATTGACGCCGCAAAACGTAAGCGCATCAAATACGGAGCCAAATGCACAGACATTGGATATGGGTTCATCCCTTTCTCATTTTCCTCCTTAGGAGAACTTGAGGCTGACGCGGTGACCTTACTTAAGCGGATCCGGAAGTTCTCTATAACTCAAGATATTGGGCCTTGCGTTGCTCATATCTTGATGGGATTAGTTTTGCTATTCTTCAAAGGTGTGGGAGCCAGATTGTTTGAGGCTCCCACTAATTCTTGTAATCCTCCTGGTTTTGTTTAATGAAAGTGATGTTTTATAAAATAATAATAATAATAATAATAATAATAATAAAAAATAATAGAAATAAAAAAAAAAATTACTACTAAAACTATCCTATAAATATACAACTTATTTACACACTAAACTCACAAAATAACACTCTCTTTATATCCAAACCAAAAAATCCTACTCTATATTTACACACTATGAGTTTTTATTCTCACGAGCTATTCATTTTATTGGAAGCGATCGCGTCCCAAGATTTATGGATTTGGCATGCGTTCTTTGGTGTTGCCGGGATGAATAACGACGTAAATGTTTTACGTGCATCGCCTCTTTTCAATGATCTCAAAGCGGGAGAGCTCCGATGTGGAATTCTTTGCTAACGGCGTGCTTTATAAACGCGGATATTATCTTGCGATGGGATATATCCGGAATGGTCGGTTATTATGAAGTCCATTAAAATCCAGGACGAATGATCAAAACGAATATTGTATAAGACGATCGCACGCGGCCAAGAAAAGACGTGGACGTGCTTTTGGTGTGCTAAAGAAGAAGTGGCTAATGATTAAACATCCAATTAGAGGGTTTGACAAAGAGCGTCTATCGCATGTAATGTACACATGCATCATATTACATAAGAGTTTGGTTCAATAAAGATCAAAGAAAAACTAAAGATCAAATAAATCATTCTCAACCACTCATTTTTTCATCAAAACAATAAAATAAACTTTCACCTTCATTTTTAAAAACTAAATATCTTACAAACCATTGACCGTTAGACGAAACTAATCATACCATCACGACAAGCATAAAATTACCTTTAATTTGATATCCCACATCATATACTTTCGACGAAAATTTTTTTTCCGACTTTTTTGTGAGTTTAGGGTTTACGGTTAGGGTTTGGGCGTTTAGGGTTTAGGGGTTTGACTTTTTTGGGTTAATCTTTTTAGGGGTTAAGTGTTTAGGTTTCTTACGGTTTAGCAGATAGGGTTTAGGTTTTTTGGTTTAGTGGTTAGGGTTTTAGGGGTTTAGGGTTTTTAGGGTTTAGGGTTTTTAGGGTTTAGGGGTTAAGGTTTTTAGGGTTTAGGGGTTAGGGTTTTTTAGGGTTTAGGGGTTAGGGTTTTTTAAGTTTAGGGGTTAGGGTTTTTAGGGTTTACGGGTTGTGTTAACACAAAAGAGTATTTTAAAATTTTCATTTATAGTGTAATATATCGAAACCCGCAAAAACGATAAAAATAAGTTCACGAAAGATACATATTGGATCTCATAGAAAGAAAATTTTATTCTTGTCGCAATGGTATAATTAGTTTTATCTAACTATTAACGGTTTGTGAGATATTTAATTTTTAAATATAAGGGTAAAAATAAATTTAATTAATTTGATCAAAATTAAATGGTTGAGAATGATTCATTTGATCTTTAATTTTATGTGATCTTTATCGATCTCACCCTATTACATAATATGATAATTCGGACGAGCAGTGGCGATATCTCCGTATTATTTCCAAGAAGAAGACCGTTCTTATGATCCCATAAACGCGTGTGAATCGTTGGAAATTACTAGGAGATATGCGACAAAACAACTCATCTTAGCCTTCAAAGCGGTTTGGTGGAAGACATTTGGCGTCGTCGAATCAAAACTAGTTTAGTCGTTGTATTGTCGTAATGTTTTAATTTTATTTGAATTATTATGTAACGTTTGAATTATTAATGAAATTTTTTTGTGTTAAAATGTTTTTTTTTTTTTAATTAAAAAAAAAAAAAAACAATCGCCTTCTTGCAGACCTAATCGCCGCCGGTCATTAGAGAGAAAGCGGCGTGGCGGAGAAAATGAGGGATTGAATCACTCTTGAAGCAGCCTAAAACAAAAAAGTCACATCTAGAAGACATATCGTTTGACATATAAAGGAAAAATAGTCCTTTATCAAAGAGATAACACTGTATACTATAGTAACAGGATAATGTGACACAGTAGTTTCATAAAATGTGTCGCTGAAACAGTGGCAGAACTCGCGGAACTAGCGGGTCCAAGTGTCACGGGACCCTGATGAATTTTGCTGCACGGTGTTAATTTTCGTAAAAATATACCAATTTTTTTTTTTTTTTTTTTTTTTTATTTTTTTTTAAATGCACTGTTGAAAAGATTTTTTTTTTTTTTTTTAATTCATTTTTTATTTTTAAATTTTTTTTTAATATTTGCTTAGTTACTCAAATAATAAGAGGGCCGGCAATAAGAGGTGCACACTGTGCCTCAAATAAATGGCCTCCATTTTTATTTTATTTTTTCAAGAGTAAATTACATCGTTCGTCCCTATGGTTTGTGCCAAATCATACCCACAATCTCTGTTTTTTTTTTTTTGCTTTTTCACTCCTCATGGTTTCAATTATGCACACCAGGCGTCCTTATGAGTAACTGCCGTCTGCCTTAAGTCAGTACGTCTCTGTGTACCCCTGCGACTTCAATTTTCGAGGACGAAAATTTTTTTTTAGAGGGGAAGAGTTGTAAAACCCTAGAATCGTAAATGCGTTAAAAGACCATTATACCCTCGAATTATAATCCGTAAAATAAAACTATGCTCGATTTTACGATAAGTACTATTGATAATCAATTTATTTGGAACACTTGGAATAATAATAACACTTATATTAAATTACAAATAAAAGTATACATATAACACATAAATATGTTACTTGGACCTTTTAAATAACAAAATAATTATAATACAAGTAATTTGGGAAGTGAATCAAAATGTGTAAAATTAATTTTGATTGCCCCATTTTCGGTTCAATAAAAAAATAAAGCCTCCCCTGATTTGTAGGCATTCACACGCTCATTCCCATTTAAATTTAACCATACTCCTTATTTGGGCATTCAAAAACAAAAGAACAAATAAAACCCTAGCCTCCCAAAGAAATATACGGCAAACAAATCCCTCCTCCATCTTTTCTGTTTCTGTCGACACAAACCAGTCCAAAGAAGGGGCTCGAAGTTCTTGTAAGCTGCTATCATCACGTGTTTTTGTACGAGGTGCTTGGGCGCATTGGGTCGTTGGTTGTGCTGCTTGCTGTCGTGGGTATTAAGGCACAACAGGGGTGCCTTGGTTCGTTGTTTGTCCATTGTTCTCTTCTTCCCTGCACGCTACAAAGGTATCACATTCATGCCTCGTTTTTTCCACTAGTTTCTGAATTTTGGTCGTGAGTCTTGTGACCTCCACACGCATGTTTGTGCTCATTGAATCATGTTATAATCAAGTACTAAACCTAAGTCGTGTATACCTAAAGTTGTGCTACATAAAATCATCTTTGTACATGTCGAATAAAACACTTTACGTATCTTGTTTGTGTCTATGTTTCTGGTCGTGGTAATGATTATACCAGGCGCATGAATTCCTGTTTTCACTAACTTGTTATATAAAGATTAAAACCAACCTGATATGGTGAGAAAACTTGTATATATGTCGGACTAATGCACTCCTTGTTTCTGTTTTGAATCTGGTCCTGGTCGTGGGTATAAGCTCACAATAGCGCATGACTTTCACCTTAAAACCATGTTCCGTAAAATGACTAACTCAATATATTGGATACCAAATACTATGCGCCTATAAGATCATGAAATAAGAACCATAAAGTGAATTAGTACATTTCGAATATACACTTTGGAAAACTGTTTTGATTGCATTCTGGTCGTGTGGTTTTGAACAGCCTCCATTCCACTTTTTATTCATAAAACATGCAACCTAATGTGTAAATAAACCTATTGGTATGCTACATAAAATCATGGATTTTATCATGTTTATACATGTCAATATGAGCACATTCTGGTCATGGGTAATAAGGGTTGTCAACATGAATAGAAATGTACATAAGGCTTGATTTATGATAATATGGAACTTGGTCCACGACTGGTTGTAGGTTTTCAAATGGGGCGTTATAAAATCTGATTTGGGGAAGGGTTTAGTCTCGAAAAAAATGGGTCCACACAAGGGATAAATATAACTTGTATTTAACATGTTTAAAAGGGTAAAAACATGTAAGGCGATTATAAAAGCTATGGTTGTTTATGTGTACATGTACAAGTTGTATAAGCCTCTATGTTAGATTTATAGTCATTGAAACTAAAAGGTTTGGTTTGTAAACGAAATAACTACAAGGGCTAAATGAGTAAAATAAGTAAATGGGATATATTTACACTAAAGACCCTACACTTTATAATATTTACACTTTAGACCTTAAACTTGTATAACTTGGCTTAAATGATCCTCAAAGTATATAAATACTCACTTAATCTAATATGCCTTTAAAATGCATCCTAAACGGCTAAGATTACTAAAAGTGGAAACCTGCTAAAAATGGAAAGCCGTCTAAAACTAATAAGCTGATTCTTATTAAGCGTTATCTAATTCATATAGGTTCCGGGCGACGCGATTGATCTCCTTTCTTGACTTTACTTTCATTGTTGATTGCTTCGAATAAGGTACAGATATTCTGACCTTTCTCATAAGGTTTCTCATGATCTCTTTGCATCTTTGATCTCTTGCCAATTTGATATTGAACCTTTGCTCTGCTATTGAACTATTGATATTGAACCCTTGATATTGATCCTTTGCTATTTGAACCTTTGATAATTGAACCATTGATATTGGACTATTGATTTGATTTGTGAATCGCTAATATTGGACCTTTGATATTGATTGCTCCTATACTATACACTTTGACCGTCGCTTGATACCGAGCCATTAACTAGGCATGGGGTTCCATGTCCGTGTCATTGATGCACCAATGGTATGACTTTAGTGTGGTTGAGTGATGTTCCACACCGTCCCCATTTTGTATTGATTATGCGCGCTTGGATATATTGTATGGCCACTATTGTTTTGCGGGCGTATGGATGCATCCTAGATTTGTATTGTATTGATATTGATATATTGTTTTGGTGATGTGGTGCGTGTGTGCAATACACCCTCACATTTTGGGAGCCGATCACCCATTGACTACTTGAGGTCTCCTCTTATTGATTTGGTATTCCGAGGTCACCCTCCGAATACAATGGTTACTATTGGTTACTTGGCTGCTATTGCCACTATTGATATGGTTTGTTTTGTTGGCTCGGGATGGATTTCTGACAAACCTTACACTATTGATACACCTATATTGTACGTTTCGTATTCCCCAACGCCCATATTCTGTATTGATTGTCCTTTATCCAGTACCCTTATGTGACTCACTCTACTATATATATTCCATTGCTTTGATCTATCACACCCTCATTCCGTTGCTTCAGATTATTGTTCCATTCACGTACCGGGTTATTATGTGATTATTGAATTTGATTATGCTTTTACATTTCTTACGTGACTATCATTTGCCCTGCTACTATATGATTAATATTGATTGTTTGATTCCCCTATTGTCATGCTAATAACTGACCAACCGTTTATCTTACTGTTATGTGACCCTCTGATTTTGTCTGGTGGCCATGCTAGTATGTAATTGATAGTTTTGTCTGTTTATCATGTGTACTTCGTTCTGTTAACCTCGTGGACTATGAATATCCGTTGGTATCCTTATCGGCTTATGGTTGATCTGCCATGTGTACATCAATGTTTATGCTACTGTTTGATTTGGGTAAATGGTGCAACTTATGTGGTCTGGCCTGATAACTTGTTTAATTGCTCTGCTATGTCCTTAATTCGTTCGATTATAGCATTCATGCTTAATTCGTACTTGATACGTGTGGCTACCATGTTTGATTGCTGATGGTATTTTCTGCTGTTGTGATACTGGTTATGTTTTTAACTGTGGGTTACTTGACTTATGTGATTGCCATGCTTACTTTCTAATTAGTTGCTTTCGCTAGATTTTGGACTTCCGTTTGGCTCTGAATTCCTGATTTATTGTATGCCGGGTTATTTAGATGTGCTTGTTTATATGTCATCAATGTGATATGTGCTTTTCCTCTTCTGTTATCTGTTCCCTTTGGATATCTGTGTAATTGCGTTCTGCAGGATCCTCATTGACTCTTTGTTCTCTTCTCTTTGCGACCGCGTTATCAGTTTTCTTATTTCATTTGTATCTCTGATTTCGTTTAGCTTTCGTTTTGTTATATCTGTTCACTGGGCTTTTTAAGCTCAGCCGCATTTCTTTTCCTGCGGCAGGTTTTAGGTTTGAAGATGGGCTTGATGGGCTGAGAGTTGGATTATTCGAGTAGACCGACCTTAGTACCTTATCGTTTTGGATTTAATTTGAAGAGCTATAGTTTTTAGATTTCATTTTCGTTTGGACATATTGGATCTTGTATTTTCTTTGTAAGTCATCCGTTTATATGAATTGGTAATTTATTTTATAAGGCTTCCGTTTGCAAAATTTTATTTGGATGTTCTAATATGACACCAGAATGTGACACTTCTACCCTTGCCGGGTTGGGGTGTTACAGTTTGATTATATTCGGTTTGATTGTCATTCAAAATCATTACACCGACCTGATTCCATCACCATATCATGTAATCAGTATTGCGCGCTTATGCATATAAACCCTAGTTGTTAAACTAGGGTTTTAATTGTTTTGTTTGAAGACCAGACATTCTTTTCTTCTTGTTTTAGGGTTTCTGATTGTTGTGATGTCGATTTTGGGAGAGGAGATTCTTGGTACGTCACGGCCTGTGGTTAATGTTGCTGAAGTGGATGATTTGGAAGTGTCACGGCCTGTGGTTAATGTTGCTGATAACGAGAATAAGGGTAAGGATAAGGTTGTTTTGGATGATTTGGAGCAAAGCCATGATACACATGCTTCTGATTTGGCCTCTAATGTTTCAAAACAGCCTATTGTGGAGCAATTGATTGCTAACGCGCATAAGAACTTTGATGAAGCAATGAATAAAATTGACAGTGATATTGCTAAGATGGCTTCATCTTCTGATGTGAACAATTCAAGTGGTATTGGGCTTCAATCTAAGTCGAATGGTACTAAAGTTTATTCAGCAAATACTCCTCCGTCGAGTTTTGATGTGGCTATGCAATCCCAGATGTATGGTACTAATCATTGTGTTACTTCGATCCTAATGCACCTAAGGTTGTTACTACTAGTGGTAATGGAGTTAAGTCGGTTTCTTACGCGGTGTTGCTTCTAATGAATCCCGAAACACGTGTCTAATTTTCGGAGGTTAGAATGCATCAAAAGAAGGATGATGTTGACCTTCATCCCAATGAAAGTGGTGGAAGAGGTGAACATGAGGTTTGAGAATACTCTTTACGGATACTTCCTTGGTCAACGCCTTGCTTTTCCCGTTGTTGACTATTATGTTCGCAATACGTGGGCTAAGTATGGTTTACAAAAGGTTATGATGAACGCTAAGGATTCTTCTTCTTCAAGTTTAATTCAAAAAGGCGTTGATGATGTTCTTGATAATGGTCCTTGGTTGATTCGTAATGTTCTTATTATTCTTAAACCATGGACATTGAACACCAACTTGCTTAAAGAGGATTTGACTAACATTCGGTGTGGGTTAAATTCCATGATGTTCCTTTAGCTATGTTTTCGATGACGGCTCGGTCTTCTTGCTACATTGATTGGTACGCCCAAAAGGTTAGATGCTTTTACTAGTCAAATGTGCAAAGAATTTTGGGGCCGTAGTAGTTTTGCTAGGTGTATGATTGAAGTGAAGTCGGATGAGGTTCTTAGGGACAGCCTCACTGTCGAGATTCCTTTACTTGATGGTACGGGTTCGACTATTGAGAAGATCCGTGTTGAATATGAATGGAAACCACCTAGATGTGAAAAATGTCGGGTATTTGGACATACTTTGGTGGATTGTCCTAAGGTTGTGATTCCGACTGCTCAACCTCATATGAACGTAAGTGATGGTTTTCGGCTGTTAACAATAAGAAGAAGGAAAGCAAGTTGGGCGAATCCGGTCGAGGAGGTTCTACTAAATCGTGGTGGGCAAGCATTTTGAATATCGCCCAAAAGCCTCCTCCCGAACCCAAGAAAGTAAATGTCGGTAAGACGATGGCTTCTAATGTGGCTAGTACGAGTGGAACCGGGATCACTACGCCTAATCGGTATGATGCTCTTAATATGGACGATACAGATGTGGATACTGGTTGTACAATGGAGGTTAATGAGGATGAGTCGATTAAGATCGGTTCTACATCACACGCCCGCTTGTGAGTGATTTAATGGGAACAATAGATGTTGATTCTACTCCCATAGTTGAGAAAATGGTAAGCTTGAAAACTAATTCATCATGGGAAAGCTACTCTTGTGGATGATGATGGTCAACCTATTCCGCTCACCTCTTCTACTAAGAGAGCTAACCCTTTTTCTAAAGTGGGAGAGATTGAGGTGTCGATTCGAAGATGAGGTTGTTGCTAACCCATTTGATGAGTCTCGCTAATATATTTGGTGGTGGCCAAGAGTTTGAAGATGAGTATGATGACTATGACTTGATGACTATGCGAAGCGAGTTCGTGATCTTCACGGAATTTGGATGCCTTTAATGCCATGTATGGCACAAAGTTTCAAGGTCCTAGGAAGTAATCTTATTTCGTTGTGTCATTTGTTATCATTTGAGTAGTGGTCTGTTTTCTTGTTTAGAAAATAGGAAATATCTTGTTATGTAAGCTCTATGCCTATGTAACGGGCTGATATATGGGATTTCACTCATATACATTGTACTTAAACGTTTATTTGGTTAATATATTTACCAGGGTGCAGGATTACTCCCCTTTACCCAAAAATACTAGCTAAACGAAGTCCTATCCCATCACCATGGTCAGTAAGTTTTTCTTTTGGCAAAGGGTTCGTAAAGGGATCAGCTAGATTATCATCTGTATGAACTTTGAGTAGATTGATTTCACCTATTTCGACTTATTCTCGAACATAGTGATATCGACGAGGAAAATGTTTGGCGCCCTTCATGACTCCAGGCTCATTGGCAAATGTTATTGCAGCAGAGTTGTCACAATACACATTTAAAGGTAATTCGATTGAGGGCATTACTCCGAGTCCCGAAATGAATTTCCTAATCCAAACAGCTTCCATCGCAGCTTCAAGCGACTATGTACTCGCTTCAGTAATAGACATCGCACCGTTGTTTGCTTCTTGCTCTTCCAACAATCTGCTCCTCCATTAATGACAAAGACATAACCCGTCTGAGACTTCGTATCATCTTTATCGCTTTGGAATGACGATCGCAAAAACACAGAACATTAAGTTCTCGCATCCGATTTCCTCCGTACACTAGAAACATTTCTTTAGTAGCCCTTAGATACTTAAGAATGTTCTTAACGACTGCCGTTGTTTCACACCGGTTCTATTGATACCGACCGGTGATATTCTCGTGCAAACGCCACATCGTGCCTTGTACATCTCACAAAGATACATGATAGATCCTACACCAAGTATAAGGAACCTTCTTCATGTGTGCCACCTCTTCGTGTGTTGACGCGCATAGTTTATTACTTAAGCCATGTTCAACTTGCATCGGCAAATATCCCTTCTTGGAATTTTGCATACTGAATCTCTTCAATATTTTATCAATGTAAGCACTTTGGCTTAGTCCAATTAACCGCCTTGATCTATCTCGGTAGATCTTGATTCCCAGAATAAATGCTGCTTCCCCTAAGTCCTTCATAGAAAAGCACTTTCCAAGATAAGACTTTACATCTTGCAAACTTGGAATGTCTTTTCTCATGATTAATATGTCATCGACATATAAGATAAGGAAAATAACATTACTCCCACTAGCTTTGTGATACACACATGGCTCATCAAGATTTTGAGTGAAACCAAATTTCTTGATTTCTTCATCAAACTTCTTGTTCCATTGCCTTGATGCTTGCTTCAATCCATAAATGGATCTTTGAAGTTTGCATACACGCTCGAAACTTTGGATTCACAAACCCTTCAGTCGCGCCATATAGATGTCCTCATCTAGGCGACCGCTTTAAGAAAGCGCTTTGACATCCATTTGCCATATCTCATGGTCATAGTACGCAGCTATGGCTATAAGAATCCTAATTGCTCTAATGTCCTTTCAAGAGAAAATGTCTCCTCGTAGTCTATCCCAAAGGTTCGAGTATACCCTTGAGCTAAAAGACGAGCTTTATAAGTGTGTGCATTGCCATCCATGTCGGTTTTATCTTATAGAGCCACTTACTTCCAACTACCTTAGCATTTGGAGGTAAGTCAACCTCTATCCAAACTTCGTTATCTTTCATGGATTGCATTTCCCCATTCATTGCAACTCGCCATTTTTCCTTTACAGACTCATCATGGCGGCTTTATAGTTAGCGTGTTCACCAAGATCCCTAACATATTTTCCTCGCCTTCTACGTTGAGACATAGACGCCAGTGCACGCGTAGCCCTCATGGATCTACGAATGGTAACCACTTCAAATTCGGTGGAACGCCTGGACTTTCGTGTTCTACTTGAGGTTGGCTAGTGTTTTCGTAAGGTGTTGTATCTTCTTGATCATATTCCGCATCATAAACTCTCCCATCGAATTCATGAGATATGAGATCCTTTTCAAGAAAGTCTCCATACCTAGCAACAATTACTTTGTTTTCGGTGGAAAGTAAAAGTAGTAACCCATAGTTTCCTTTGGGTATCCTACGAAGATACACTTAATGATCTTTGTTGTAGTTTATCGCCAGAGTCACATTTAACAAACGCCTCACAACCCTGCACCTTTAAGTAAGACAAGTTGGGAGCTTTCCCATACCACACTTCATAAGGAGTCTTATCAACCTTCTTAGTTGGAACCATATTCAATATGCGAACAATGGCTTAAAGCATAATCCCAAAAGGATAAGGGAAGAGTTGTAAGATTAAACATTGATCGCACCATGTCTAACAATGTACGATTCCTTCTCTCGGATACACCATTTTGTTGTGGAGTATATGGAGATGTGAGTTCTTGGACGATACCACACTCGCCTAGATAATCTTTAAACTCTTGGCTTAAATATTCACCACCTCTATCGGATCAAGAGTTTTAATCTTCTTTCCTAGTTGCGCTTCTACTTCACTCTTAAAAACATTAAATGTTTCAAATACTTCATGTTTATGTTTAAGTAAATAAACATAACCATAACGATCGAAATCATCAAGAAAGGTTAAGAAGTAGCTAGCACCCTTTCTTGACACATGTCTTAGTGGTCCACATACGTCAAGATGTATCACACCAAGAAGATCGAAGCCCTTTCTAAACTATTTGTAAAGGTTTCTTGGTCATCTTCCCGTATATGCAAGATTCGCATTTATCAATTGATTCATCATTGATGTCTTGCAAAAGCCCATCGTGTTGCAAATTGTTGCATGCGTTTCTTGCCTATATGAGCAAGTCTACAATGCCAAAGAAATGAAGAATCCAAAGCACCTTTGATTCTTTTATTGATGCTAAAGATGTAATTATTTTTATCAATCAAATTATCATGCAAATCAATTTCAAACACACCATTTCTTCGGAATAACATTAAAGTAAAAACACCATTTAAAGAAACCGAAATTCCATAATCAAGAAATGTATGAACGAAACCAATATCTTTTAACAAGGAAACATAAACAACACCCCTAACAATGGAAGGTGCGTAATGACAATCGTTTAATGACAAGATTAAACCCGAAGGTAAAACTAAATCAAACGTGCCTATAGCTTCAACGATCAGATGTTCTCGACACCCACGCCCGGTATTGTCGTCCATAGGCAAGCTTCCTTGCTCCTCTAAGTTCTTGAAGTGTATTACAAATGTGAATACCACATCCAAGATCATATACCCGAATTTATTTTATGAGGAAAAGCAAATAATTCTATCATCAAAAGAGTACACGGCATCGCCACAGTGCAGATTTTTATACCTCTTATTGCGCAACTCATCAAGGTAGAGTGGATGGTTCCTCTTCCGTGTCCTACCCGGTGCGGATGACAAGCCATATCCTTCTTCGGATTCTCACGCTGGGAGGGTACTTCTTGGGTTCTTGTTGATAAGTCATAACTTGTTTTCCTTATCAACTTTACCCTTACCTTTCCCTTTCTTGTTCGCTAGCGGCTTATTAGGCTTAGAAATCCTACCCTTCGGATGGTCGAACCGCAGTGTAGGGGCCTTCGGGCAAACCTTTCGTAATAAATGAGCATTGCATGTACCTCATCGATCGTCTTCCCGTGCAATGCATATTATAATCACGCGAAACCATCAAACTCCTTGTTAAGGATCCATTGATAAGGCCAATTTGTATGTCATTGGGGTAGATATAGTTAAGTCGCCCACCGGTCCATGTAACTCATCATTTCCGTGCATCACGCCACAGGTTTCCTTCTCCTTGCTTGCAACTATGAAGAGCATCTATCGATCATACTGACTCAATCATGGGCTTTTCAAACAACATTTGCAATTCTTCAAGCATGAGATTAGGAAGTAATTCTCAAACTGCTTTGCAAGTTTGAGTTCATACTCCCGAGCATAATGCAGCGACCTCATTATACTTGTCATACTCGGTTGCCATGCGGCTCGTGCTTGAAAGAAGAGCACTTCTTTGCAGTTCGAGAGGACAAGGCGAGTCAAATAATCTAGTCTTATGGCAACCTCAAGACAATTTCGAGTTGCCGATACCAATCATTGAAATTGCACACACAATTCTCAATTTCCGGTCATTTCACATTTACTATTTCATCGTATATTGTAAACTAGGTTTACAAGTATTAAATTCAGCGTAACCTTAGGGTTTAGTCGCGAATTCATGAACGATCATCAAGGACATTTCATATAGACTAAGTTTAGTCTACATATCATTAACATCATTGTCATCATATTAGTTCATGCATGGTTTTGCATTTTACATTAAACGATAATTTTCATATTAAATAAACGTTATCGCGTGATTAATTATTTTGAACAATTGATCCGTTACTTCCAAAATTATCCCGATACATTTTATACTCATATTAAGTTTATAAAATTATATCATTAGTTTACCGGTGTTTTAAATTTATTGTGTATATAAATTGTTATATTTAAATAATTACGACGGTTTTCAGTAATCCTACACGACAAATATTATTTCACTCAATTCTTGCGAGAAATGTATTTTTATAATTTTATGACCTCAATATATTTTATCTTGAACCGTTAAAAGTTATTTTTATTTAACGCTATCCTAAATATTCAAATGTGTATACAAGTTACCACTTATTCCTAATTAACTACACATTTACTTTACATTACTACACTTAATTGTTACTAAATGCATCTACTCATTTTTTTTTTATAAATGTCGACCAAACAAAGGGGTGAGTCATTTGCTTTGTTAAATATCTTGCAAGAATATCCTTTTATACTACACAACACATACACTCCATAATATCAAGGTGTTTAGATCAAAGCATATCTTTTTCCTCTCTTCCTCACATAGATTGGTATCAAAGCCAAAGGTTATAGAGAATGCCGATTTTTCAAAAATAAAAATCACAGCTATAACCGGAATAAAGTTTTATTAAACACCGAACATCATCCGAGTCAACTAGTCCTATCGTTGCATCGTTAATCATAAATTATACATAGCCTGATCAACTATGTCTAATTTATGAAGAACCATGCAATGATAAGAAGGGTAATTTTAAATCATGTTTAGTCGAGTCTTTAGAGTCTGGTCACCTGAAGTTGCATTGGTCGGGTGGGTATGCATAGCATGTTTTACGCTCACGCCTACATTACCGCACCTTGTTTATACCTTCCTTTTCCATCTTTCGACTTGTTAGACATAGCATGTCTCTGCTCTCGCTCATGTTTCGATCACTATAACACATTACCACCGTTCTAAACCTCATTTGCCTTCGTCCGAGTGTCATTTACTCAACCCGATATTTTGGTCCATTGCAGGATCATGGTCGCTGAAACACACGCCAGAGTCAACAACAACGGCAACCCAAACAACAATGACAATCCAAACAACAACGCGACTGGAATAGCGGATCTACTCACCCAAATTATGACGCACCTTGATGCTAGACGAACCAACAACGGAGAAGGTACTTCAAACACTAGTAATGGGTGCAACTACAAGACTTTCATGACATGCAAGCCGATGGAATTTTATGGTACTGAGGGTGCCATTGAACTATTAACCTGGTTCGAGAATGTTGAGTCGAAGCTTAGTATCACGAAGTGTGCTGAAGGAAACAGAGTTGAGTTCTCTGCTGGTCTACTACAAGGTCGAGCATTGACCGGTGGAACAATCAACCGCAGACTAGAGGAAGAGGGTCGCAAATGCGTTATCTTGGGAAGCATTTAAGAAACTACTAACCGATGAGTACCGCAGAAAGATGAAGTGCAAAAGTCGGAAGCGGAATTTTGGAATCACTGATGGTAGGAGTAGAGGTCGACAAGTACACGATCCGCTTCCACGAGTTAACTAGGATGGTTCCTCACATGGTTTCCACCGTGGAGAAGTTGATCGATCGATATATATGGGATTGATACCGAAATTGGGAGGACGCCACCGTCGAACCCAACCACTCGCAAGCGCCGTGGGCATGGCGATCGCTGACAAATGATGTGATCAGTCCGGAGAACTAACAAAAGCAAACGACAATGGACGAAAGCGGCAGGATGATCGCCAGGAAGTCGAGACCATGATCGGCAAACAAGAAGCGCCGAATAACCGGGAACTATGGAGCGACCACTCGGGAGCGCAAAGGATATACTGTCCACACCCTATGTGTACTGATGTAATTATCATCACTCGAGACCGCTCAAAGTGTGACAAATGTGGATGACATGCCACTTCGCGGAATTGCTCAAACAGATGGGAATCAAGGATGAGAAAAGCATGTTACAAGTGTGGAAGTCTAGATCACCTTCGCAATACCTGCCCAAAGTTGAAAAGAACACCCAACCAAGAAGGTAATCGTCCAAACCTGGCGTTGGCAATAGAAGGCCCACAAGATCAGAACATTGAAATTCCCCCCGCACGTGGTTGAGCATTCTATTTGGGCACTGAGGAAGCCCGCAACGTGTAACGGGTACATTCTTTCGAACAACCACCTTATTTCTGTACGACATGATTTTCAGTGCATACTTCCTTCCAAGTTTTACCACGTCCACGGCATTGATTAATTTGAGACCTATCGATATCGACCTTAGTTGTAATGTATTTTGTTGATTTGATTTGATTTGTGTAAGCAAATCCAATATCGAGCGAATCTTTCAAAAGACTTAATTCAAAAGACTTGTTTCCTAGCCTGATCTAGTGACAGTTCTTGTTTGATGAGTTGCGAAAGTCAAGCTAAGAAACAAGTTTACTCAAGTCACTACCTAAAGGTCTTTTGAGGGCTACCTTCGATATTGGTAAGTTTACCCCATCAAATCTAATCACGGCACGTAGTTAGTTGGATGAGGAATCCATATGCATGAGCATTGACATGATCATTTAGACTATTCGCACGAGCATGAACTTTTAGAACCTTTGTCGCGGTTCGGACTATAGTATCATTAATTAAATCACGAGGACGTGATTCCGCTGACATGGGAAGAATGTCACAATTCTCAATTTCCGGTCATTTCTCACATTTACTATTTCATCGTATATTGTAAACTAGGTTTACAAGTATTAAATTCGCGTAACCTTAGGGGTTTAGCTGCGAATTCATGAACGATCATCAAGGACATTTCATATAGACTAATTTTAGTCTACATATCATTAACATCATTGTCATCATATTAGTTCATGCATGGTTTTGCATTTTACATTAAACGTATAATTTTCATATTAAATAAACGTTATCGCGTGATTAATTATTTTGAACAATTGATCCGTTACTTCCAAAATTATCCCGATACATTTTATACTCATATTAAGTTTATAAAATTATATCATTAGTTTACCGGTGTTTTAAATTTATTGTGTATATAAATTGTTATATTTAAATAATTACGACGGTTTTAGAATCCTACACGACAAATATTATTTCACTCAATTCTTGCGAAATGTATTTTTATAATTTTATGACCTCAATATATTTTATCTTGAACCGTTAAAAGTTATTTTTATTTAACGCTATCCTAAATATTCAAATGTGTATACAAGTTACCACTTATTCCTAATTAACTACACATTTACTTTACATTACTACACTTAATTGTTACTAAATGCATCTACTCACTTGTTTTTATAAATGTCGACCAAACAAAGGGTGAGTCATTTGCTTTGTTAAATATCTTGTAAGAATATCCTTTATACTACACAACACATACACTCCATAATATCAAGGTGTTTAGATCAAAGCATATCTTTTCCTCTCTTCCTCACATAACCGCCAACCAAGGACCAAAGAGAAGATCATCCAAAATATTTTCAAGACAAGAATTATTCACTCTAGTATCACTCTTGATTGGGTTGTGAAATAAAACCTTGGGTGATTAGGAAAACTTTGTTCTCATTAACCTCATCAAGTTACTTGTAAGCTTTTTATTTTCATCATCATATTTCATATTCATTCTCATGGTCATTTCATTTTATTTGAGAAAACATGCTTGTCTCATGAGGTTATACCACTTTTTCATTGATTTTAAGAGTAATATGTATTTATGTCATCCTATAATTACTCCTTATTATAAATCACTCTTGGTGATGTCTAGGAACCCATGACACCCTAAGAAGGTGTATGGTAGGATTAGAATAGCTTCGGAGTTGTTTTGAATTGGTTAGAATAGGTTAGACGCGAGAAAAACTCATTTCGACAAGTTTGCAAAAGGGTCTGTCCTTATTTTCGAAATCTGGAAAATCCGACAGTAGATAAAAATTTTTGGACTAGATATTTAGAAAATATACTTTAAAACGAAACCGTGGCCGCTTGAACTGATTAAAATGGAGTTATAACGAAGAAGTTATAAATTTTTCAAGTTGGCGACGAAAATATAAATTTCGGAAATTTCAAAGAAACATTATTTATTTTGTACGAGTCAAAAATGAAGCTTGGACGTTGTAAATTATGTCGACTTGTTAAAAATATGTTAGTATACTTTGATACAAAGCTAAGGACCTTTAAAACGTAGAAAACGGAGTTGTAACGATTAAATTATACACGCTACAAAAGTTGCCGTAACTTTTATCATATAAGAAAACTATCTTGATTTCTAGTAGACAAGTTTTACGGCAAAACTAGTTACCAAGTTAAAGGTTATTTTAACATTGATTTAGAACTTTTTATAAAGTGATGTTTTCTAGTAAAAGTGAGATCGCCAAGTATACTTTCCAAAATGACCGACTGTTTGTTTAGCGGAGTTGTAATGAATTAATTACGGTCGCTTAAACCTTGCCGAAAAACCATCCTTAAACTATATTTTGGGACATAAGTACCATATTTAACCTCTATTTTTCTTTATGTTCGAGACCTCTAGGATGGAAATGCATGTACTAAAACTTTGAGATAGTGGTACGAGCTTCCCAAAACCGTTGAGTTTGTTTCCTAACGCTCGACGTGCACCATTTTACGACTAGCTTTTCGAGGCCGTTTAGTCACTTTCATGAAAATTTCAACGACATTATTTTACTGACGAAAAGTTATATTTTCATAATAAATCACTAGATGATTATCGAGGATATCATTTCGACGTAAGTACTTGTAAAGTACTTGGTAATCGGGCAATATGTCATAAACATATATTTCGACGATAAACTTTATTTTCCAAAATGTACTAGTGGTATGGATATCATATGAGTTTGCATGCACGACATTGTTTCATGACTTATATTAGAGCATATCATTCATATTAGGTTGCGGATAGAGATCGCACCTCATTCCAAAGTATCTACTTTTGTCACCATAACTATTGCAACAAGGTGAGTAATCACATCCCCTTTTTACCGTTTCACTATATTTTGGGGCGAAATGCATGAACCGTTCTTGAGCTAAATTGTTTACTACTTTTATTAACTAGTTTGACTAGAACTTGTGAATTTGAATCAAATCCTTGAACTTAATTATGAAATAATGCCTTACTTGAACTTATTGAACCGTACATGTTATGACCTTGACCTAAAGTCTCCCATGTTCGGAGCATCACTATAAAGTCTCTTACGTCCGGAGTATATCTTTGGGAAGAGGCACCCAGTATATCTTTGGGAAGAGGCACCCAGTATATCTTTGGGAAGGGCACCCAACATAACTTTGGGTAGTGGCACCCAAAGATAATTTGGTTTCATCAAGCATCATTACAAAGTCTCCTCGATGGAGCAAAGCAAAGTCTCCCATGTTCGGAGCATCCCGAATTATTATTATATGCGTGGTACTATATTATGAACCATTATGATCACTTATACTTGACTACTTGATACGCTATATTTTGTGCAATGGGTTGTGTACACACAAGTTGCAAGTTTTGTATGGGCGGAACTTGGGCCGAGTGGATATACAATGCCTTTGCTTCATGGACTATTTCCGATGACCGAAACCTTTGACTCTTTCTTACGAGTTTTCTTTTTTTTTTTACTAAACATGTTTACTCACCAACTATTTTCATAGTTGACCCGTTTTTCTCTCATGCATTTCAGGTGATCGTTAGTAAGCTTTTTCTACCAGGTCTTGCATAATGAAGTTTTCACTTGTCACTACAAATCGTTATGTAATAAAACGCTATATTTGGAATCTAAACTTTGTAATATATTTGCCGATGACGGCTAAACTGGTATTGTAATGGTGTACTCTTTCTTTTAAATCTTAACGTTGGTATGTTCTATTATTTTGTGCTTATGTTCCCTTCCGTTACACCTCGTGTTTCCGCCTCCGGCGAGGGTGTAGATTCAGCTTGAGCCATTTCTACAGAAATAAAAGTTCAAAAGTTAGTACTTTCGATAAGTAAACATTCAAGAAAATAAAATACCCTTTGATCAATATTCATATTAACCATAGTATTTTCCTTGAATTTTGGATCCTCATTATCATAGTTTCACCACATCAGTTGATCTGCTAGTGGTGAAAGTATATAATAGGTAATTGTTGAAAAACAATAATTGACAAACAAGTTTTCAATTCCAAAAGTTATGGGATTTACAATTTTGCCAAAACAATTAATGCAAAACGTAAGCATGTTTCATCCCATCTTATGCCTTAAGTCATAGGTCTCACTAACTAACTTAATTAAGTTGTCTAATTTAGAAATTGCAAATAATTAAGCTGAGGTCTCACACAACAAAATAATTCACCTTGTTATTGTAATCTAGATCAAGGTCTCACATAACTAAATTACAACTTCAAGTGTTTCATATCTCTAGATGGCATAAACTTAAATTTAAAGGGTACAATTTTTGACGTGTAATCAAAACTTATGTATAAAGAAGCATGCATACAACTTTATAGCATAATATTTTTGAAAAACTTACATAAGATTTTAATTGCTAAGATTGAATTCTACAAAGTTTTAATCGATGCGTTGAGAAACTTACAACTTTGCACTAAGATGCTTCGTACATTGAATGGTTATACTAGGTAGCTCCAATCGAACTCACAGGGGCGAGGACCGTGTAAGCGCAAAAGCATAACCTTAGACATCCTTTCGGTGCGATCGAGCGCACTTTTAATTAACCCTTTATAGTTTGTTCTAGTGGGTGAGCCGCTCTAACCATTTAGTACAACGATCAATCGATTAAAAGTTCAAGAACAATACTTAGATAACAAAAGCAGTTTTCTCCATTATTTAGTCCATTTAATTTTCTATTCAAAAAACCCGTTTTGCTTACTAACATGTCAAACAATACATAAACAAAAAAGCACTTTAATAAAAAATTAAACACACTCAAATAATATCAACATATAACTAAACAATTTTAACATATGTAAAAAACAATTAGCCACATGCATAATTATTTCAATAAACTCTAATAAACAATTCTAGGCGTAAATAGATGCATACATTAACTAGGGCTTTCACCTACAAGGTAGATGAGCCACATACATCGACAAGTCGATTGCGTAAGCCAAAGTTAATAATATACCAATTAGCACGTAACGAATTTTTATTAGTTATAATTGAGGTCTTCTCCAATTCAATAATTATTAAATAAATAGAACATGTGTGTATCAACTAAACAATTTATTACAAACAATACTCCATGACAAAACATGCATGTTCCACCATGGATTCCGCATAACAATTATCACCCAAGATACGCATATTACATGGCACATAACAATTATTCATTAATTAACCACATAAAATTAGCATGCAATCCTAGGGTTTCTACAAGTTTTACAAAATTAAAACCTAATTAAATAAAATAAGGGTAATCGACCCTATAATTAAAAAATTAGGGTTTCGAATTCAAAATCCTAGAAACCATAAAAAGCATGCATATAATCATAAAGAATCAATTTTTATGTGTTTCGGTAATTAATTACATCATATTAACCTGGCTCTGATACCACTGTTGGGATTTAATACTCATAACAATTATATAAAATCAAATAACATCATCAAAGCATGCAACGGAAGCAATTAAGAATAATACATGTAGATTAATTAACCGAATAAGAAAACGCGTACCTTTTAGCAATTCAAGAATCAAACGGTAATTAGAACAAGAACCAAAACCCAAAACCCTAACTTTGGGTTTATACAATTCGACCCACCAAGAAGTCGACCACCAAGATTCACAAGCACAAGCGCATTTGTTCTTCGCTCTTGTACACACGCATTATTAGCGATTTGATGTGAAAAGCTAGGTTCTTGAATCACAAATAAAACCAAACACTTGTTTCTCGAGCTTGGAAAATCGATCCTCGAGGAGGGAGTTACACCGATCGGCCAAGCAAAGAGGAGGAGAGGAGAAGATAAATTAGGTTATTGGTGATCCAAGATTAAGTTGTGAATGAATACAAAGGTTTGATTTATAGGTAACTTAACTTGGTGACCAAGTTTGAATGGGTTAGGGTTTGGGAACCCATAACCGATCGGCCAAAGCACCCTCGCGGGTTCTAGAACTTTCCGACTTGTAATTTCATCTCTAGTCCCTTTAGTTTATATTTAACGACCGTTAACCAAACCTCGTTAATTATTTAACTATCGTTATGTTTTATTTCGTGACTAATAATTAATAATAACATTTTATATATTAATTATTAACATCAACTCTCATACGTAATGTGTGCAATCCTGAAGTCTCGAGTTCGAATCCGGACATACGTATATTTAAATATCCATAAAACCTTTCAGAAACTACGTACGATCACCTTACATACAGGTAACGGTGACCTTTTCTTTCACTAGCTAGCCTTTGTCACTAATGACCCCGTTTTTTAGTGATTAACAGAAACTCATACTTGAGATCATGCATCGAGTGCTACCTGTCACCAAGGACTAAAAAACCAATACAACACGTACATTTTTACAAAACTTATCGACGGATGCTAATGTACAGGCAAGACAGATTTATTGCGTTATATACATGCAAGACAATTTTAAGTAAAGTCATAATCATGACGTTTGCTAGCTCGTTTAAAATAACCTACTGTTGGTACATATTTCCTATTTCTGTACATGTATGTATGCGAAGTTAATACTATGCTTTTAAGTCACCGATATGATGAGGAATTGAAGATACTAATTAAGGAACTGAACGTATATGAAGCAGATGGTCTATCACAGTCTCGTCATCACCGATCAACTACGTACCAACGCTCAGCGAAATTTATTAATTGATCGAATGAATAAATACTCTATGACTATTTTTGGCATGTATATAAATACATATGGTAGTGAAGCATCCATAAGAGATCATTTAAGATCACTATTACAAAAATAGAAATGGTAATAAAATTTTTAAAATCTTATTGTTTTTAGGTTTGAAGATCGTTGCAATTTTGGTGAGCATTAGAGAGTACTATATTCGTTCTAATCGGTATAATGATCAAGTGTATATTATTTAAGTTTAAAGAATGACCTTTAAGTATTAATTAATAGGTATATGATCAAGTGTATAGTATTTAATTGTAAAGATGCCCTTTCTCTAAAAGCAAAAGTATAGTCTAAAATCTTTATATAAAGTACTTTTTACATGAATACTATAAACCTAGAAATATATCGAAAGCAAATTAATAAAGTTGTACAAATATGGTTCTGATAGTTTTTTATTGAGGTGTGATACATCCACGAAAAAGAATCCATACAAATCATTCATTCGCTGACGTGTCAACGAGTGATTGGTTTAATCAGTGACGACCACATCGACAATTAATCACCACCGACGCGTCGGCGGTGGATGGTTTGTGTGGATTCTTTTTTGTGGTTCTATCAAAATTCTTTTTGATTAACCGAGGATGCATTTTTCGAATAGGTATTGTGATTTTAACTAAGTAAATCACGATTCAAATAGTTACATAAGGCTTCGAAAAATTTTAAGGGCCTCAAAATTTGTTCCATTAACATTTTATATACACGCATACACATATTTTTTTGAAGAAAAAACAATTAGATTAAACAATAGCTTAAATGAATTGCATGTTAAACATTTAAATAACTAGTTTGCATTATATCTTATAAAAAATATTACTTTTTGAAGCATGTATAATAGATTTTCTCCCAGGGCTCCCAAAATTTCAAAGACGACCCTTGTCTAGGCAATCGCCCTGACATGTTTTTGTTTCTGCCGAATTTTAATTAGTTTAATCAAAAAAGTTTGTTGGTAATTACCATCTAAAAGTGGTTAATATACAAAACAATAAAGCATAAAAGTTTATGCCTTGTTACAACAACTCATTGTTCGTGTATTTAAATCGTTTTGGGGTCCTAAACAATAAAAAGAATTATCAACATGAAGCTCGCCAATAATAAAAAACCTATTTACAAAGACTTATAAAATTCGCCCACATGCACCCTTGAGAAACCATGTGTGTTAGCACAAAAGAGCAAAACTAAGTTGGTGGGGTGGATAATTATATCATTAAGAAGATAATTATATTTAATCAAAGGAATTTAATATCTCGTGAGTTATAAATAAAGGAAAAAATTAGTTAAGATAAAAACATTAGGAAGGGTTTATCAAATTACCCTCTAAGAGCCCAAAGTGTCATAAATTAATAACACTCAAAAACTGTTGTCACGTTAGCGTCACATCACCTCAACACTTTAACATTAACACTTAGGGGGCGTTTGGTTTGTTAGAGGTTTGACTTTAGGATGAAAGAAAGTGGAAAAGAAAAAATATGAGATTGTATTAAAAGTCGTTTGGTTTATTGATAAAGATGAAAATTGGATTACAATTTATAGTTATTATAATATTAAAATAACAATTTAAAAAGTGAAGAGGCTCATTCAAAAAACATTATTTGTATAAACGTTTCTATAGAACTACGAGAAGGAAAGAGAAAATAGTCAAAAAAGTAATAAAAAAATAAAGAAATAGAAAGTATTGATGGGTTGTTAGACAAATCCAGGGCTCATGGGTTGGATTTACCTATCTTCTATTATTTGGAGTTGAGTCCTGAATTTTCAGTCTGCATGTTGTGACCAAACATATTATTATACTTTAACTCTTAACCCTATGGACAAAACCCTCAAAGCAAACGGCCCCTTAAAATCACCGCTTATCATAGCACCCATCAAAATGAAACGCCTGCCTAAACGCAACCAAGGAGGTACCATAACGTCTTCCAACGGCTAGCCACATCACCATAACGTCGGGTATAGCGTTATAGTACCGTTAGCTCTAATGGATTCTTGGATTGCAGGTGAGCCACATTTAATAAGAAAGTTACAAATTTAATCCCTGGAGTAGTTCTCATTGTGTAAACTAGCAGGGTACCCGCGCGTTGCGGCGGCGGGTACCCTGAAATTAAATTTTTTGGCGTGAAATGTTTTTCGATTATACTAAAAGTTTTGGCGAGCGAAGGCCACCTAGACCATGTCGAGGGTGGTGATGCCGACACACGCCATTAGCGGTGGTGGCAGATTTAGTTAGTAGCGCCGGTTGCTATTTAGCACAAGAGTGGCAATTTACGCTTTGAGAGAGAGTGAGATATGATTGGTCTTTTGTGCGTGTTTATTTGTGGTTTTATACCCGCTTTGTACTAATCAATATATTTAATGTACATTAAAGTGAAATTGCAAGAATTGTCTTATATAATACATAGCTTTCAAAGTCATAAAAGTGGGTTTTAAAAATATTGGAGGGATATTAAATTTTGTATTCAATGACTACTAATGTTACAAGTATTGGCTTAACTTTTAAGCTAGCATGTGTTGTATTAATTTAGCAAGAGACATTATATTTCCATAATAAGTAAGTTACAAAGTCTGAATTTTAAGCTTTGCTATTTAAAGAATGTCCTAAATGCATTATAAGGTAGTAAAGATAAATTCGAAAACACTTGATTGATTCAATGTTTATAGTCTTTAATCTACGTAATTAATGATCATTACCTTTCAAAGTATTGGTTTACTTACATCTTGATTTATGTCATATAATAAATTAACTTTGATTTAGTTTTGTTTTAAAACTTGTATTTAACAATGAATACCAAACGACGAATAATATAAAATTAATTTTGTTTAAATAAAGAAAAAGAGAGATGTTGATCAAGTGAAAATGATAAAAGCTACAAAAAAGAAAGAAAGAATATCCACATAATGCTTTGCCGATCGCAAGTAGAATATGTTACCAATAATTTGTTTGTCATTAACAAAATAGACTATAGTGTTATAAATTAATGAGTAAATTACATGGTTCGTCCTTGTGGCTTACATTAACCGACAACTTTCGTACTTTGACCCAAAATGTTTACCGTTCATACTTAAGTGGCAAACGTTATGTAGCGTTGGTCCTCCACTCTAACAGGCTACACTAACTAGTGTTAGTCATCATCCACTGAAGGTATTTCAGTCTTTTCCCAACCCTACTAGCATTTAAACCTTCATCTACCCCAGTCATTATTCACACTCCACCGTAATTTTTCTTACACAAACTTTTTCTCTCTAAACTCTTCATCTTCTTAACAAATCCGATCAATAATTAAAATCATAAAATCTGGCAATAATTTACACTTAAAACGCATAAAATGGTGGTACCATTGTATAGAATACCCTAAACCCTAAACCAGGACGGCATGAGGCTGAATTTGATCCAAACATGGTTTATGGTAAGCCCTATTTTCTTATAATACTAATCGTTTTTTGAATTTTTCTTGTTAATTATGTTGTAAACCCTTTTTATCTTGATGAAAAATAGTTTAGTTGATTGTTAATTGTATAAACCCTAATTTTTTTTATTTTTTGTCAGCGAGTGTTCGTACCCTGTTTTCATTTAGGGTCCATCATGGGAGGTACTTTCACTTCATCACCTGGTAGGTTCTACATTAATGGTCGGATGAACATTGTTGATAAGTTAGACACTGATGAGTTCTCAGTTTATGAGATAGATTCAATTGTGGAAGATTTAGGTAATAATGGCCATAAGATAATGTTTTACCATTTTTTGAAACCTAATAGTGATTTAGATTATGGCCTACAACCTTAGCAAAAGCAGAGTCTGAAAAAAATGCGAGAGGAGATTATACTCAACATTATAAGATGCTAAGGGATTATGTCTTAGAATTACGACAAGCAAATCCAAACACAACTGTCAAAATTCAAGTCAAATCTGAACCAGATCATACAGTTCCAACTAGGGTTTTTAGAAGAATATATGTATGCTTAGGACCTTTGAAAGAGTGTTTCAAGGCTGGAATGAAAGAGGTACTTGGACTAGATGGGGGCATTCATGAAGGGTCCATTCCCTTAACAACTATTAACTGCTGTGAGTATTGACTCAACCAATGGAATCTATACATTGGCATATGGGATTGTGGAGAACGAAAACATAGATTCTTGGACATGGTTTCTAACACAATTGGGAGATGATCTAGACTTGTACAGAAATTCGAATTTCACTTTTATAAGTGACAAGCAAAAGGTAAGCTTCTATCTACACTTATGATCAATTGTGTTATTGCATTTAATATCGTTTCATAACATATTTGTGTTTAATGGTCACAAGGTATTATTCCAGCCCTTGCAAAGTTGTTTCCTTATGCTGAGCACATATTTTATGTGAAACATATTCATGAGATTATGAAGCTGAGATGGAGTGGTGCAACATACAAAGATTTGTTATGGAAATGTGCCACATCAACAATAATAGAAGAGTTTAATCTAGCAATGCAGGAGTTTAAAGCATTTAGTCTTCCTGCTTATGAGTGGTTATTGAAAGATTCCACCATAGCATTGGGTAAGATCACATTTCTCAGATACTGCATGATTTCAATTAAATAAGCATTTTTTTAAACTAAATTACTTGTGTTGAGTAAATCTTGTATTCTAAATAGGGAGATGTAAGTCAGATGTGTTGGTGAACAATATGTGTGAAGTTTTTAATGGAAAACTGGTTGGTGATAAAGACAAGGCAATCATTGGTACATTGGAATTTACAAGAACATATCTCATGAAGAGGATTATAAATGTGAATAAGATGATTGTTAGATGTGATGGTCTACTCACACCCACTGTTCCCAAGCTTTTGAAGATGAGTTGTGATGAGGCAACCAAGTACACAGTCAGTTGGGGAGGAGGTATCTATTACAAGGTAAGTGGTCCATTTCATGACCAGTGTAGTCGTCAATGTTGAGCAGATGACTTGTACGTGTAGGAAATGGGAGTTGACTAGGATCCCATACAAACATGTTGTGGCAACAAACTGGAGCATGACACTTAACAATCAAACAATTGGCTTACTAGAAGAGTGGGTACACACTATGTTATAGGTTGGAAACATGGAAGAAAGTTTACTCATACCTAATCAAGCCTATTAGATGTATAACGTTTTGGCCTAATTGTAATGTACCAACTACTATGAGTGGATGGGAAAAGACGGAAATACCCTTAGTGGATGAGTGACTAACACTAGTTAGCGTAGGCCGTTATAGGGGAGGACCAACACTAGATATCGTTTGCCACTTAAGTATGGACAGTAAACCTTTTTTTGTCAAAGGACGAAACTTGTCGGTCAACGTAAACCACAAAAACGAAGCATGTAATTTACTCTAAATTAATTATATAAGGATCGAGACTTCTAAAATTTAAGTCAAACATTATTGATCATATTGGTTTATTATGAGAGTAAATGAGCAAGTGCACTCATAACTTTTATTGATCATCTTGATCCAGATAATATTTGAAACAATGAAATATCTAGATTGAGTCCAAGTATTGGAATATACTCTAAGGACTAAAATTGTAACTTACTTATTATTAATTCAACCGACATGTGCTTATCAACTTTGACCATTGTTTTCTTACAAGTTCTAGAAGTAGTATTTCATTAAAGGGAATGGATCCAATAAAAAAAAAATAAAAAATAAGAAGAATGAAAAATGAAAAATGTTTTTAGTCACACATTTTAAAAGTAGAAGGAGAATTTCATGAGAGATGCATCTCTTTTTAGAGGTGCATCTAAAATGTGCGGTTGTGGTTATTTCTCATCCTTCTCATTTTACTTTTATTTCTTATTTGATCCTTATTCTTCCTTTGATATTTAAAAGTTAAAACATTAATGCATTTTTTTTTTAATTTTTTTTTTTTTGCTTAATTTGTTAGGAGACAGAAAAACAAGCACTTCGAATCTATTACTCTTTCGTCTCAAAATTATTGTTTCCGTGATAAAAAACAAAAAAAATATAATTATTACTGCTTTATTTAACTTACATTTTGCAAAATAACAATTTTACTGTTAACTAATTAGTAAATATATTCTTTAAAGTTTGTAATATTAACTTTTACAAAAGGTAATATAATAAACTCGATCAAACATCCTTATTTATTTTTAAGAGTGGATAATTAAATTCAAAGACGACCCTTGTCTAGGCAATCACCCTGGCATGTTTTTATTTTTGACATATTTTAGTTTAATTACTAAAAAAGTTTGTTGGTAATTACCATTTAAAAGTGGTTAATATACAAAACAATAACGATGTGTTCTCGAACTAATTATATAGAGAAAGTGAAAAGAAGAGAATGAAAGAAAAAAAAGAGGTTAATCAATTTACTTTTTCCTCTCTTCTTTTCTCTTCTTCCCAAAAATGGGAAGAAGATTTTTGACTAAAAATGACTAAAATCTTCTTTTCAGTTCTTTCATTTTTTTTTTCTCTTCTTAAAAAAATCTTAAAAACACACTTAAATTCTAACCTCTTTCCATATACTTTCTTTTCTCTCTTAAATCAATCTCGAAAATACAACGTAACATAAAAGTTTATGCCTTGTTACAACAAGTCATTGTTAGTCTCTTCAAATCGTTTCGTGGTCCTAAAAGATATAAAGAAATATCCACATGGAACTCACCAAATACTAGAAAACCTATTTACAACTTTAAACCCAATAATTCGGCTTTATAATGTCCATAGTTGAGTATAAAGGGCTTATAAAATTTGCACACATACACCCTTGACAAAGCATGCGGGTTAGCACAAAAGAGCAAAACTGTGTAATGGTGGGGTGCAAAATTATATCATGAAGAAGATATTGTATTTAGTCAAAAGGAATTTAATATCTAGCGAGTTATAAATAAAAAGAAAAATAAGTTCAAATAAAAATAGGAAGGGTTCATCAAATCTATACCATATATAAAACATTTAAAACTTTTATTTTTAAAAGTTTTAAAATCTTTAAGCTTGCAAACATTTAAGATTTTTATTTTTTAAAAGTTTTAAAATCTTTAAGCTTGCAAAGTTGATATTCTTAAAGTTTTTTATAAAAAAAAGGGTTATTACACTTAAGAGTCATTGTACTTTTAAAAAATGTTCATTTGAGTCACTATACAATTTTTTTGTTTATTAAGATTATTGTTCTAATTATTTTATTCAAGGAGACCATTATATTACTCAAAAATTTTTATTTGGGTCACCGAACTAATTTTATATTTATACAAGTCATTAAACTTGCCAAAACATGTTACTTAGATAATCAAATTTGTTAATCAAAATATTTTTTAAAAAGTGTAATGTTCGAAATTACAAAATATATATTAAGATTACTGATGGATGATAAGTATTTGAAGATAATGCATATTGTTATACGAATGATGAGTGACATGTTTAATTTTGAAAAATTAAGTATAAGTTAAACTTCATACCTGTGGAAATAAAAGGCGAAAAGCGAACAGTCGCATTTGAACGACATCAAAAGTGTATACTTATAAATGCAAGATCTAATGACCTGTTTAGCTTTAAAAAAATTTGGATCCATATGCACAGACACAATGTTGAAATATGTGTCCATTGTAATTAATGATAATACATAATTTAAATGAAATACAATTAACATCGAAAAACAAGCATAAAAATAAATACATACATGTAAAAAAAATATGAAAAACACTTTTGAATAGTACACTTTAACAATTTTGATTACTTGAATAACATAGTCTGAAAAGTTTATCGACTTAAATAAGCATAAAAATATACGGTGACTTAAATGAATATTGTTAGTAGTATAATGACATAAAAGTATAAAAACTTTAGTATAGTGACCTTAATAAATAAAAAAATTGTACAATGACCTAATTGAACATTTTTAAAAAGTACAATGACCTTCGAGTGCAATAACCCTAAAAAAAATAAACATTCAATTTAATACAAGTAATAATTATTCTTTATAACTATTATTTATTTGTAACTATACATATTAATTTAAACATTAAAACTTAAGTTAAAATAATATAAATGTAAATTTGTAACTACACAAGTGTATTGAGTTCTCAACTACACATATGTATAATGATAATCAATCTTTAAAATATAATTTTGTAACGAAATATTTAAATAACTATTAGTAAGATAATCTTAAACTAAAAGGATTAGAAAATTTGCAATTTATTGTCTCATGAATGGTTTTATAGACGATCTTACATAGCTATCTCTATAGTATAAACATTAAATATGGTGTAGTAATAATTTTCTTGTAATTTATGAGACACAATTACTATGGTTGGTGATTTTAATATATATTTTGTATTGAATCACATCTCATTTTTTTTATTAAACAGTAGATGAATATCCGCTTTATAGTTCCAATTAACATTGAAAACAACTACTACCGGCTTTTTCTTCTTTACTATTACTGTATATCGGTGTCAATTATTTTTGCATTTGTGTTTTTTTCTGCCATCATCGCAGCATTGCGCACCATGCTATTAATCTCTAGTGGATGCTTGGATTGCAGGTGAATCACATTTAATAAGAAAGTTACAAATTTAATCCATGGAGTAGTTCTCATTGTGTAAATTAAGTCGAAAACACACGATTGATTCCACGTTTTATAGTTTTTAACCGAAATGATCATTACCTTCCAAAGTATTGGTTTACTTACAGCTTGATTTATGTCATATTAAACTCATTTTGATTTAGTTTTGCTTGAAAACTTGTATTTAACAATGCATACCAAACTTTGCACAATAGAAGATTAATTCTATTTGGATAAAAAAACGACGACAGAGATCAATTGAAAATGATAGAAGCAACAAAAAAGAAAAGAAACGATATCTACACAATGCCTTGTCGATCGCGAGTGGAATATGTTAGCAATAATTTGTTTGTCATTAAAAAAACATATTGTTACAAACCAATTGTAGGGGATATGTGGTAATAACGAACACTGATGGATAAACTTAACTCTCTGAAAGGCGTGTGAACACTTTCAGATCGAATCAATTCGGCGGTTCTACCGAAGTATTCAATCGGATACAATTCAGAGTTGAGAATTTTCTGTATGTGTGTGTATGAGATATAATGAACCGTTATATTGATAATGACCAAACGAACCGTATAATAACGAGTTGGATAATCGCCAATGGCGCTTTAGAGTTCAAAGTTGTCAAGTTTTGTCCTCAATTTCCGAATAGTAATCTGGAGAAACATAACTTCAATGAATTAAAGCTTCACAGAATCGCAATTCACAGAAACAAAACTTCAGCAGATTCCTTCAAGCAGAATTTCGAGAAGTTTTACTGCCAGGCTCCGCCTCGACTGACCTCAGCGGCCGCCGCCTCGACTCATGACAGGCGCCGCCCGGACTGTCCCTTGGGGCTTCGCCCCAAGATCATAATAAATTCAAGAGGTGTGACCAGCACCTCCAAACCTAAATGATGAATTATTATGATGAAATTGGTCAAAACAAGTTAATCCAATTACACTAAAATATCCAACACCAATTACACAAGTATCAAAATTCTCTCAAGTTTAAGTCAAACATTATTGATCATGTTAGGTTTATTGTGAGAGTAAATGAGTAAACTAAAATACAGTACTCTGAGTCTGTTCGAGTCTGGATTGAGAACAAAACGACTCTAAACTAGTTCTTGACTAGTACTACATGCACACGCATGGTCATGATATATAAAGAAGGCTCGTTATGCAAATCAACAACTTACAATATTTTTTCTCCTTGAAGACTACTTAATTACTTGATTAATTATAAGCTAAACAAATCACGTTGTCTTAGTTTTTGACCATTTGAGAATTTATTCTACCAAAAGATTCACTATATACTATTTATTTCATGGACTGTGCCAAACACAAACTTCAAAAATGACCAAGAACCTAAATGCATTTCACATGGACCACATCACCTTCCTGACTTCTTGTCTCTATTTTTTGCCTTATCCAATACACCTCTTTTTTAATTGAAGGACCAAAAACTCAATACTTCAATGTTTAGGGGCTCTAGTGAAACTTGATCATCTATAAGTACAGCATCTATTTTCCTAGTAGTAACCAACAACAAAACAATGGCTTCTAAAATGGCATTTTTAGCAAGTGTTTTGGTAGTGATGATGCTAATGCATTTGCAAAGTTTAGAAGCACAACAACCACCTTTGGTTAAGGGACTATCATGGAAATACTATGAAAGTAGTTGTCCAAAGTTGGAATCCATAATTAAAAAGCAATTACAGAAGGTGATTAAGAAAGATGTTGGTCTTGCTGCTGCTCTATTGAGAATGCATTTTCATGATTGCTTTGTCCAGGTATAAGTTGATATATATATTTTGGTTCGACTTTCTTATGCTAGTTTAAGTCTGAAATACTGTAGGTGTGTTTGATTTGCCTTTTTGAGCTGAAGTATAAGATTCAACCATACCCATTATATTTAATTATTTTTGTGAAGTAATAATATTTTACCGGAGTAAACTTTTAAAGAAATAATAATAAAAGTTGATATATATATATATAAACCTTCATTTTAAATGTTTAAATGATATGGTTTTGTTGTTTGTTGTGTTTTGTCATATTTAGCTTAGTTAACCATGATCAAGGTTTATCCATTAACATATGTGCACTACTTTCAAGTTCAAGATGCATTAAATTTAATTTTGTCTACCCAAAAGTTATACAAAAGCATGAGGGTGCGCATTGTATCCACGTGCGCACCCTGTTCTCGCAAATGTCGCAACCAAGCTATAACTATGCAAACGCGCGTGCGCACTAAGGGAGTATCAAACTTATTATAGCGTAAAACTTTTTTTTAGGTAACCATAGTTTTTTAATCTTTTTATTGACTAATGGCTTGAGTCACCGTCACAAAAATTCAAACCGGGTAAAAAGCAAAATTCGTAGCTAGTGTAAATCGAGTTGACAAACTCAAGCTTTATAAATGAGCTGTTAGACTTTTTATAACGAGAGGTGACATACTCAACGATGAGTGTTGAGAGTAACATATAGGGTTTTATAAGCCGGACGGAGCCAACAAATTATGGTCGATGGAGTAAAATTTTGTTAAATAATTTTGTTAAATTTTAGAAACTACGTTACAAATTAGTTCATTACAAGGGCTAATTACATAAATAGTCAAATTTAAAATAAAAATAAAAATACACTACACTCTATTTTCACTACGAGAGCAAGTGACCACGTTGCCCCTCTCGTGTCTCCGGCCACTGTCTACAAGTAAACACTTTATTTACCACATGTTGATTTTGGTATTTAAAAAAAAAGACTTTTTAAAAGTAAAAATATCGATTTGATCTAATTTTCATAAATAAAACATGAGGGGCAAAAACTAAGAGCATCCGCAATGCTCTACTTCCCAAAGACTTTTTATTTATGACACCACCTCACACTAAAAAAAAAAAAAAAAAAAAAAAAAAAAAAAAAACTCAATGCACAAAGCTTTACAAAAGCTTTTCAAATATAAAAAAAGACAATAGAAAATACACTATAAAAGAGAACATTGAATGAAAAACTAGTATTTTTGAAAACCTTCGACCACTTGAAGAATTACAAACTATTGGTTAAAATAACTTAAAAAGTCTTTTTCCCCAATGCCAAAAAGTTATTGAAAGACTTTGTGAAACAGTAAAAAGCTTTTGGTCAAGTTATGCGATGCTCTAATTTCACTTTTAGAAAGTTATGATAATAGATTAAGAGGAATATAATGATTAGTCATATAAGCTTTGCTTAATCCATAGGAAACACCTTTTACCTTTAACTTTTCCTATGTTTTTTTTTTACTTAAAGCCAACTGACACATGGTACATAAAATAAAGAAGAATATTCGTCAAATATTGTCATAGTGCTCATTATAATTATGTTTAATGATATGATGTTGTAAACAGGGTTGTGATGGTTCGGTGTTATTGGATGGGTCTGCGAGTGGTCCGGTTGATAGTGAGAAAACCGCACCACCAAACCTAAGTTTGAGGGGTTTCGATGTTATTGAGGACCTTCGTAAAAGGGTTCACAAGGAATGTGGTGCGGGTAGCGTTTCCTGTGCTGATATCACTGCCATAGTTGCCCGCGATTCTATTGTCTTGGTAAAGAAACTACTGTCATTTCATTTTTACTTATTTGGATTCAGTTGTTCTGTCTTGACATGCACGTGCATACCTTATGCCTCAAATATGACCGCCCATTAACATATTTTATGTATCTTAATTGTGGTTTATATCAGACCGGTGGTCCAACTTATAGCGTTCCACTAGGCCGAAGAGATGGACTCTCATTTGCCACAAGAAATGCGACTCTAGCCAATCTTCCATCACCGTTTGTCCCAACCGATACACTGCTAACCAACCTTGCTGCTAAGAACTTTGACGCCACTGATGCTGTGGCCCTATCAGGTGCTCACACCATCGGGATCGCTCATTGCTCATCATTCACTACACGTCTTTACCCTACACAAGACACAACCTTGGACAAAACCTTTGCTACCACCCTAAAAGGTGTGTGCCCAGCTCGTGATACTAATGCAAGTACCTTCATGGACCTTCGGTCTCCAAACGTGTTTGATAATAAGTACTTCGTCGATCTCATGAACAAACAAGGAGTTTTGACATCTGATCAAGATTTGTACACTGATAAAAGGACCCGTAACATTGTTACCAGCTTTGCTGTTAATCAAACATTGTTTTTTGAGAAATTTGTAAATGTTATGATAAAGATGGGGCAAATGCAAGTGTTGACAGGCAACCAAGGTGAAGTTCGCAACAAGTGTTCAGTGACAAACTCAAACGACTTGCTTATATCAAGTGTTGTCGAAGGCGACAACATGGACAGTGTCGAGAGTTTCTAAGGTTCTTCAAAATGCTAATGATTTTGGTGTAGTTAGGATGTTGTGGTTTTTAAGCTTTATGTTGTATGCTTGTTTTGCCTTGTGTACTTGTTATGTTTTCATAAGTGTTACACCTTATGTGCTATGCTGTAACAAAGCAATTTATTTACTGCATATCTCAACCAAAATAATTTTGCTAAATTCTATGATACTCCGTATAAATTAATAAATATACAGAAAATATATGTTCGGTAAATTACTTTGGATCAGAAGCTATTTTCAAGTAGGGGTGTTCATGGTTTGGGTAATACCCAAATAAACCGAAAACCGAAACCAAAATGAACCGAAAATAACTGAACCGAATTTGTTAAAATCGAACCGAACTGAATTAAATATTTGGTTCTCGGTTCGGTTTTGATTCTAGCAATCTAAACCAAAAACCGAATTCAAATAAATATAAATATTTTTTTTTATATATTTATATATAAAAAAATTATTAAAATTCTTTAAACCTATAAATATAACATTTTTTAAGCTTAATTTTTTTTGTTGCAAAAAATCTATATAAATAAATGAATAAATAATTAAAATTATGTAATTCGGGTTATTCGGCTTGGTTTTTGGTTATTGGATTTTGGTTTTGGATTATTCGGTTCGGTTTAATCAATTTAATTCGATTCGATTCGATTCGGTTTGGTTCTCAGTTATACCCGGAATTTTTTTTAACCGACACCCCTATTTTCTAGGGGTGGCAATCGAGTCGTGTTCGTGTTAACCTATTCGGGTTCGCGTGTTGGCGGGTTAGTATACCCTTTACCCAAACACGACTCATTTATTAATCGTGTCAAGAAACTCAACCCTAACCCAGACCTGCATAACACGTGTAACCCATTTGTGACCCATTTAACCCATTTAAGTAAATAGGTCAAGCAGTGAAAAAAGCTGGTGGTTTATCGATTTAACTTGTTTAAATGCCAAAAATGACTTAAGGATCTAAAATATGATAAGAATAACATAGAAATAACTATGCGACAATTTTCTGAATTATAAGCGTCAATTTTCATGATATCTAAGGTATAAAATTATAATTCACTCATACTAAGTAAATAACAAAATACATTTAGTCCACATCCAACATAAAAACCATATTATATATTTTATTTTTAAGATCTTATATACTTAAACGGGTTCACGGGTTGACCTGTTTAACACTTACTCAACCCAAACACGACCCGTTTATTAAACGTGTTAGACGGGTTGACCCATTTTTTACCCAAACCTGTTTAACTTCGTGTCGGGTTCGTGTCGCTTATCGTGTCGTGTCGAGAATCGTCACCCTACTATTTTCAAGCTTCGACTCTTCAAACTTTTCTTAGGCCAAGCCCAAAACCATTTTGGACTCAAGCTTCTTTGCAACTCTGGACCTTAAAAACATTTTTAACTGTATATTTTCGTACATGTTAAAAGACAATAACATCAAGAAATTTTATTTGAGTTGAGGTATGTTTAATAAAGCTGACTATAGCTTAAAATAGTGGGAAATCGTTTGCATTTTTTTTTTAAATTAAGACACTACGTTTTATGTTTTACACATCTGCATGTATTATATTTACATTCTGCTTTATCTATTTGTATAGTAGTGTATGTCAACCAAAAAACAAAGCGTTTCAAAAAGCTTGTACTTTAATGAGCTTTCATAAACTAGTAAGCTTATACTTTCAACGAGGTAGTGAAAGCGTGATCTTTGTAATCTAGATTTTTATATAAGCTTACAATCTCATAAATTTATGTAAACTCCTATAAGCTTTAAGAACATCTTCAATGTAAGTTTATAGAAATGTCACAGATCATGTGAACTTAAACTTTTATTAACCATTGATTCTTAAAACCTTAACACTTCCATACAAACGTATACAAGTTCATAAATAAACCTCACTATCACTTTACCATGCAAATATCACAAATACCACTAGAAAAGAGATGATTGTCAATTGTATGTTTGGAACTCACACACCTTTTCTCCAATGTCTATACACAACCATAATTTATATCTTCTTACAAACTTTGGTCTTCAATGTTTGATATATAAACAAAGGCTGTCAAGATTGAGATTTTATCTAAAATCGGTTTTACTTTTTCAAAATTAAAATCGTTAAATCAAACAAAAATCATAAATTTTAGCCATTTATTATAAACTACATGTCATTCTACACCTTCTCTTAAGATACCCTAAGAAAAATATGTTAAAAACTTGAGGTAAGGTGTGACGATAATTTTGGATATATGGTTGAATCGTGTATGTTCACATCAATTGGGAAAAATGATTACATCGGTTTGGCCCAACGGTTACATCGCTTGGGAAAAGGTGGCAAAAATGGGTAAATAGTTTGGAGCACGAAATATACTGTTATAGTTGAAGCGCTGCTCCAAGACCTCAGCAAGCCCGCTCGCTGTGTTGGGAGCGGGACCACAACAAAGGGCATCGCCTATTGATCCCGCGTCTTTGTTGTGATAAAAAATATATTACTTCAAACGAATGTGAACGCGACACTTTACTAAATCGTATCCAAATATAAAATAAAATTACATTAGATTCTCAAAAAGACACATGTGTGAATTTGTGATCTTTAGAGGTCACAATGTTGTGCAGTTATGGTGCCTCTATACTTGTTATAGTTGCACCTGTGGTCTCGTGTTATACGGCCATAACTATCCCAATGTTGATCGTTTTTTGACAATTGTTTATTTATTTATTTATTTTTAAGTGATCGAGTATTTTCAGGTGGTGCATTGTAAAAGTGTTATGGGTATGGCGTGTTTTTTTGTTTTGTGTTATAAAAATGTTATAGGGTAAAAGATGAGTGACAACGTTTATAATAGCTATACGCGCCAAAGTGCACTTAGCTCTTTTATATAAAAAATATAGAGTTAACTACAATTTTGGTCCTTGTGGTTTGTCGGGTATCTCACTTTCAATCCAATTTATCAAAAAGTTTCGTGTTTAGTCCAAATTTACTAACACTGTCAATTCTTCAAAAATATATTTTTCTCAAAAAGCTCTGAAGGCCTTATTATTGTTTCAAACACTTTAGGTTTTGGGACCGAAGATTTGAATTTTAAAGTCGAGGAAAAATGCTTATCATTCAAGGTACAACAACTGATCTTTTTGTGAGGAGTATAAGTGTTGAGAGGAACATCCACCTTGATGAAGGGGACGATTATGATGACACTAGGCTAGTTGATGAGACAAAATACGACCAACTGAAAGTGTTTCCACCTTTAAAGGACAAAACTGAAGACATGTAATGGATATGGTTTAAAGTGTTTATTCTTGTGTTTATAAAGATGATGATGATGATAATAATAATAATAACGAAGTATTTTAGTCATTTCATTATCAATACAAGCACTTCATATTTCTAACCTAGTCAAATTAACATGCAATGATAAATTAGACTAAACCTAAAATGGTGTTTCACTTTTAGACTAAATCTACACCGTTCGTCCCTAAAGTCAATGTGGAATTTAGATCGTATCCAAGTGGCCATGAATAGTGCGGAACTTCTACTCTATGTATAAAAAATACACGTTTTGTCCCTTTTTCAAAATAAGTCTACCATGCTTCCCTCATATCATCATTTTGCATTGGCATTAGTCCTGTTGGCCAAGTCACTAACACGTCTTTCGTTAGACATTAACTTGAGGGCAATTTAGTCATTTCCCCCACACAAACAAGTATAGCATTACACTTTCATAAACACAAATAATAATTGATCAGTTCCGACCAAAAAAACACACAAAGAACACATCATCATAAACAAAAACTAAAATAAAATAAAATAAAAAGATAAAAAAAAAAACCCCACACATGCAACCACCACCAACTAAACCCACACCGTTGTCGCCGCCGCCACCACAAAGCCACTACTAGACATGGTCAAAATCCAGCCACTCACATCCCTCGGACCATTTATGAAGTTAATTTCTCAAATTGAAATGAAATGTTTTGGTGATTTGTGATTTAATATTCTAAGGTTATGGTTTTTGATTTTAGTTAAAATTGAGGGTTTTTTAGTTTTGTTTAAATTGAAGGATAAACACCCATTTAACATTGATCCAACTGACATTTTTGATTTCAGATTTGGTCGTTGTGGTGGTTGCGATGCGCCGGTCGTGGTGGTCCTCAAATATAGAGATGGTTTGCATTTGGTGGCTGGAAGATATGTGTCTTTTTGATATTGTGTGACTTTGTCATCAAAAGCGAGTGAATGGATAGCTAAAAAGAGAAATGTGTAGCCATGGAAACTGATATTTTGGTAGAGTCACCTAATTCCAGACTTGGATATTTTGGTTGGCAACATTTATATATCATTCAAGGACTCGAAATTGACTTCCCAAAAAAGGATACGAAAATGGCCAGAAGCTCCATCATTTTACTGATTTATCTTTCTTGCAGGATTTGCTAAAGAATGTCACTGTGTGCCAAATACGATCGCTTTTATGGATTTCCAATAGGCGATATAAAGTTCCATTGGTGGCTTGAAACATACTTTTATGTCTATAATGGTTATATTGCAAGCTTGCAAATGACTTTTTGGTACTCTTTTATTAGGTTGGCTCACTCCATTAATCACCACAAGATAAAAAAAAAACTATGATGCAACAATTGTTCTTGGAGCATGAGGGTACTAGTATATTCGAAATTCCTCCAGAGGTTTGGGATGAAATAATGTTAAGAGCTGATGCATTTGAAGTGTCAAAGGTGAGGGTTACGGTTCAAGAATTTAGAGATATTCTGACAGATGAACAGTTTGTTCAAAGGTTCAACGTTCGTGGTTTGGCTAGTTTGCAGATTAGTTCATATATTCCAAATATGTATTGCTTTTAGATTTTTGGTTTATGAGTTCTATTATATGGTTTAGTCGTAACTGATAAGTATAATGATATATGCTTGAATCGATATTTGTATTTTGTTTTCAAATATGTTTCATGTGTTCCGAATGAGTTTTTTTAATTGTTTTATGGTTTGTACCAATATTTGAGAGCATTCGTAGTGTTGCTGTATTTATGAAAATGGTTATATGCTTGAATGGATTTGAAGATGTCCATTTAAATTGAAACGAGTTTAGTTTAAAAGTTGATTTTGCAAATAATTTGGTTTGGTAAATGTATGGGAAAAGAAATGGCCGAAAAATATGGTGGAAAGGACGAGGATGGTGTTGGTGAAGATGAATGTACAAGACAAGGTTGACTGAATAAGATGGGGGTGGAAAATGACTACATTGCCCTCGAGTTAATGACTAATGAGAGACGTGTCAGTTGATTTGGTCAACAGGACTAACGTTGGTGTAAAATGGAGATGTGGGGGATAGATGGTAGACTTATTTTTAAAAAAGGACGAAACATGTATTTTGAGTATAACTTTAGGGACGAAAGGTGTACTTTTGTCCAAATTTTGGAAAAATTTAGTCTGAAAAAAAGGGCAAAAGTGTAGTTAACTCTAAGATTGGACGGAGTTGTTAGACCCGTATCCCGGATACAAATAGGCCCCACCTTAGATGAAATTGACCAAGGTTTAACGTGATTGGTTAGTCAACGAATGTTAAATTGACTAGTCAACCCGATAGTCAAACTAATACTTAACACATGTTATATTATAGTTATAGAAAGAAAGGGGACCTAAGTTGCCATTTTGTAAATATGTTATAGAAGTATTGGTGGCCAATATAGAAATAATGAGACTTGAGGGACCATTTATGTCAAATGGCCACCACCTACATAATTCTGGATAAGTCCACATCCTTCATTTTTATCCAGAAATAATAAGTATGTGTGGTGTGGGTCGTGAATGAAATTGGAGGGAAAAAGAGTAGATGGTCTTGAAACCAATTTGATGATGGATTAAGGTGGTATTGAAGCCTTAATGTTAATCCTTATACAAGTAAGTATCCAACTAATGTATTAATTGTAATTTGTAAATTAGGGTTCATCACTCAATTTGGGGGTTTTGGGTAATTATGGTTTTAAACTTAAATTAAGGTGTTATAGTACTATGGGGTGAAGCCCCTTTAATTTAATTGAAGGCAAAATGAGTAATTTTGGATGTGATCATGTTATGATCATTTGTTTGATTAAAAGAGTTATAGTAAATATGGGGTAATTATATTATGGCTCAAAGTTGGGTAATTTATTGGTTGGATCATCATATAATCAAGATATGATTATATGATGATTAGAGGTTGGTTATGTTAGCCATGGTTATAATTATTTGATTATGTACTAAGTGCATGTTAATTATGTAACTAAGATGTTAGCTATGGATGATGAGGGATATTGATGATGAAGATGATGATGTTGTTATAATTGCTTAGCTTGGATGCTAAGGTAAGTAATTCGGTTACTATGTGCACTACAACAAAATAGGGCTATTGGGACCTTTCCGTAGGACCTTTTTTACTTGATGGTCCTAATAACAAACTTATTAGGACGCATTAGTTTTTTAGTCCTTTTACAATCAAATTAATGATACACTTAATAAATTGGTTCTATTAGACAATACTTTTAGGACCCTTATTTGCTAAGGTCTTATATAATAGACCTTAATAGGACACTTTACTTGTATGTCCTATTACATCGAGTATTAGGACGTTTGTTCGTCGGGGTCCTATTAGAATAAAACCTAATATGACACTCGATATGTAGGTCCTGTAACATTTAGTTTTATAGGACTTTTATCCATTAAGGTCCTATTTTGAGAGAAACTAATAAGTCACTTGATATGTATGTCCTAATAAATTAAGCTTTATAGGACTCTTGGTACACATGTGGTCCTATTACCCGCTACATTGTCATGCCTTCAAATGTTACACTAAACAAATACCGATAATTAAATAGTTAGTGTAATGTGTGGAGGACATTCCTACGTGTTATTTTTTGATACAAAAATACATCCGACTTTCTAATTACACAGAAAGTGTTAATTAAGAGACTCGGATACACTTTTAACCAAAATGTGGACAACATAACGAATTTTGGCCTATCAATATGTAGGGGTGTCAAAAATATATTAACCCGAATTAGGGCTGAGCATCAAAGGTCCAAAACCGAACCGGACCGACAAAACCGACCGAGCCGACAAAAACCGAGCCGACCCGACAGCTCGTCGGTTCGGTTTCGGTTTCATGTTTTACATGTTTTCGGTTTCGGGTCGGTTTGGTTCAGTTCGGTTCAGCCCAAACCGACAAAAACATATCTAAATACACCTAAACTAGACCGAACCGACAGCCCGACACAAAACTGAACCGACCCGACGGCGCCGTCTGTTCGGTTTCTGTTTAGGTTTTTCATGAATTTCGGTTTTTGGTTTTGTCGGTTCGGTTCGGTTTGGGTCGGTTTTGGCCCGATGCTCAGCCCTAACTCGAATAACCTGACATGACCCTAAAAAACTGTTCAATAAGGCTTGCCTTGTTCATAACCGTGTATGCATAAACATGCACACATATGGATCATAAATATATGTCGGATACATATATCATCCTTATACAAACACATCATTATGTAATTATAGCTAGGTTAGCTTGTGAGCTTTGAACCATTAGATTGGGCCAACCAACCTAGTCATCTAACAGTTTATACAAATAAATTACTTTAATCGACTGATACCGGTAGATATCAAGAGTAGTTTTTGAAACCAGACAATACCATTTTGATTGGTTGAATCGGGAAACCGTTGGTTGGAACCGGTCGACTAAAATGGAAAAAACCAACAACCGTTTGAAAACCCGGTCCTATTTCTGATTTGGTTTCTACACCACAATCAAGAATGGTGTATCAAACAATATTAATTAGAGCATCAAGTACCGTGGCTCAGTTTGCCACATCAGCACCACATTAGCAACTCACTAAACTCACTCTCACACCAAAATACCCCCTCCCTAGCTCATAGCTTGGGTCATAAGGCCCCCACCCACCATTTTTTTTCTTCTTTGTTTTTTGAAACAAACTAAATTTCATTAATTCATCAAATAAAAATACAAATTATAATACGATTTGTTCTTGCATTTTTTCACCATTTTACATGCATCCAAATAATTTTAGTATTGATTAGCCATTTTAAACAAAAGATTATAAATCTCTCAATCTTTCCAATATTCTCTTTTAAAAAAGTGTCAATCAAAACTAATTTATCTTGCGGATTATCAAACTGCACAACTAAGTCGATAATCGTTTGTTGAAGAATGTTATCCTCATCAATTTGTTTCTGAACACTAGCTTTGATTTTCTCAATTGTATGTGGAAGAGAACAAAGAGAAGTTGTGTTTTTGGTAGAGAGAGTTTGTGAAAATTGGTTAAAATAGAGTTTATAGTGTAAAAACTTAATTTAAAATTTAAAAAAAAAAAAAAAAAAAAAAGTTTCAAAACTAGCCGTTGGCAATATAATTTTTTTTTTTTTGGTTTCCATCCACTCACGCAAGTCAGACCACTCGTTCAAGGACTGACACAACCTCTACTCGGTGTCATGGCTTGGTACTAGCGGCACCAAAATAATCCGCTCGGGACTGAAGAGGACCTCACGCCACCATACCCATCACTCTTATTATATCACCAAATTTTACGAGAAAACCTTCTATACACATACAAACTAATACATCTATATATATTTTTTTTATTTTCTTCATATATACTTTAATTTTTTTAAGACTCAATTATTTCTACTTTCTAGATTTTTATTCTAATTTTTAAAGGATTTTTTTAAAAAAAAGTATCATACTTGACACCATTTGCTATTGTGGGTAGCGAACAATTTTTTTTTACTTTTGTGAGTACTTTTCTTTCAAATTCATCATTGTTAGGGTACTTTGTAACATTTTTGCCTTTCGAGAAAAAAAATTTGATAAGATAAGAGGGACAAAAATGTCTAAAAATTTCGCGACGCAAAAAAGATAAATTTGAAAAAAAAAAATTACCATAAAAACCAAATGATGACAAATATAATACATTTTAAAAACATTTTTCCTATTTTTAATTCTCTATTTATGAAATATCCATTATCTTTTGTGAATTGTGACTTGTGAGAGAGAGTGGTTTGAATTTTTTTAATCATTTTCCTCCTGCCTAAAATTTTATTTCCCGCTAGTTCCCTCCCATTTTTTTTAACTCCCTTCAAAAATGAGATCTAATCTTTTAATGCCATCTTCTCACGCATATGTTGCAAAAATATATTAAGTATTAACAATTAAGAGACTTACCATTCATAAAGGTAATGAATCTTCGTCTATTACAATGAAATCTTTTAATTATTGATATGGGCTACACTTAATTGACAATTAATTGTATTTCGTGTTTTGTATCCCAGGTCATATGAAAGGGGCAATTTTTTATGTATTAACCTACATCAAAAAGGTATTGAATCTTCGTCTAATTACACATGAAGAGCGATTATGTTGGGTTTTAGGTTCCTTTGATAATGAATTACTCTAAGTACTGGAACCATGGATAAGCTTGATGTAACCACGGACTGAAGAGTGTAACCACGGATGAAGATAACCGCGGCTAGTAGTATTATGTAACTGCTGATAGTATGTAGTAAGCACTGCTAGTTTTCTATAGTCGGTTAGTTTATTGTATTAGATAAATATGGAAAAGATATTTATCTTGTAGGTTACGTATTGTATATTGTATAGGACTCCTTAGCCTATAAAAGGAGGTCCTAGGTTAGGTTAGATATACGTATGTTTTATATCTAAGGTCGATACACTTCAAGGTTGCAAAACCCTAATACTGTAAGAGTATTCGTATTAATAAATAATATTGAGGTGTTGAATGTGTTAGCCTTAATAGTTTTTATTAGAAGTGATGGTCATTCACGTTTAGGAACTTTGTAATGTGTGTTAGATATCGTGATAGAATAGTCAACGGGCTCGTGGATTGGGCTAAGCTAATTGGGCATTAGTTAAGTTAAGCTAGCCTTGTCTAGTTCGTGTAACCCAAGCCCAATCCAAGTCCATCTCAAGGCCCATGGCCAAGCCTTAGGGCATCATCCTCTCTTACTATAAATACCCCTCAAGTATGTCATTTGAGGGGTGTGCTTGAGTGTGTGTGTGTGTGTGTTTTTCCTTGAATCAATATACAACTTATTGTTTTCATCTTTCTTCTCTCTACCTCTCTAAACATACATACGAATATCATTCAAGTCACCATATCTTTTCTTCATCTTTCTAGTTATATTGTGTGAAATGGTTTGATAAAAAGGGTCCTAACAATTGGTATCAGAGCCAGGTTTCTGCCCTAAGGTTGAATATGGAGGGCTATTTCTTTTCACCCTTTTTCATTACATTTCTTTTTAATTCTTCAACCCCTTCTTTCTCCTTTCTCACATTACTCCTTTTTTCAATCATACCTAAGGACTTCTAATACTAAACTATTTGTGATGTCCTTGGGTAGATCCCTCCTCTCATGGATCATAGGACTAATTTCCTATTCTTAGTCACCTTATAACTCCATGACCGTCCTATTGTTGCCATAAAACCATTTTTCTTGAAAATCTCTTAGAGTGTTTATGATAGAAAACATGTTTGAAACACTCCGTGAGTTTTATATTTTCGAAACACTCCCCTTCACATGTGCTTATAAGTTTTGATGTAACGCACATAGAGGGTAGAGTTCGCACGTTTTGAATTGATCGACTTTAGATGAACAAGACCGATTCGAGACACGTTTACATCACTAGAGAACTAGCTTGAAATTATTACCCGTCCTGGTCAAGTTCATAGAAAGTTTCTTGAGATGGTACATTATTCCTTGTCAATTCACTGGTTACGACTGAGTCAAGCTCATTTTGGGATACAAACAACGATCATTAAACTTTTTGATCAAGTGTTAAATTCCGCGTAATACTTGATAAGCTTTTGTTGCAAGTCAGTTTCTATATTAGATTGGTCAAAAACTGTTCAAAGATGGTACTGGTTTAGGATACAATGATATGCCACCACCCCCTTTGATGAAACATGCACCACCTGCTAAAGAACTGTCATTTAGTAGTGAATTCGGTTTAATAAACTGTTGAAAAAGTAAATAAGATGAAACACCTAAGATAAGTTCGATAAGTTATCCGGTGCTCCCATAATCAAGATTGGGAATCGATTCGAGGATGATAGAACCGAATCAACTAAGTCCGAAAAGATAGAGAGCAGTTAAGAAAGTTGATTCTAAGCAAGTCAACCCCATACCTAGATTTGGAGCTAAAGTTACCAAGAAAGTAGTAGAGTGCAGAAATTCCTAGGAACAGATGAAACAATATAAACCTAGGGGTAATCAAAGAAGCTTAAATGGTCTAATTTCTAATAGATTAGGTGATGAGTTTCAATGTGTTAATAAGGCTTGTTTTGTGTGTGGTAGTTTTGAACACTTACGAGAAATTGTCATAAAAAGCAGACCACAAGTTTGGAATCATTGGAGGAGGGTAAATCATAAAACTTTTCAAGAAAAACAAACCCTCATCCTAACAAAGAATATGATTCCAAGAGCGGTCTTGATGAGAAATGGGAATAAAAATCAATTGTCACCGCTTCACCTAAATGGGTTCCAACCATCGCTAAGCAAAATGTAAACATGGCTAAGCGGTGGTCAAACCATCGATAAGCCAAATATCACCACCGATTCAAAAGAAGTTTTAAAAATTCCAAAGGTGATAACCGATACGTTGGTTGGAAATCATTTTATGTTTATTAAGGCCTCAAAGAAGTTGGCAATGGAAGCCTAAGACAAAGGTTTTACCATATGTCAATCGTGCATCAATGGACCTAACGAAATTTGAATATTTTGATGCAGGCGGCACCCAAGTCGATCTTGACTGGGTCCACAAGAGAACTAATTTGTGTAATCTTATGTGCGGGGCAATCTTCAAACCGAGCTAAAAGATAAAGGAGTTTTGATAGTGGTCCGCCTGGGCACATGACTTGGGATGGAAGCAATTTGGAAGATTTTGAAGCTTATGATGGAGGATATGTGGCATTTGGCAATGATCCAAAGGAGGAAAGATACTTGGCGGAGGAACAATAAGAATGGGAAACTAGACTTTGAAAAGGTCTATTTGGTGCAGGACTTAAGTACAATTTATTCAAGTTTCCCAAATGTGTGATAAGAAAACTGGGTACTTTTGGGAAACTGAGTGTGTGGTGTTATCTCCCGAGTTTAAGATGCACGATGAGAAGTTTATACAACTTAGGGTACCTAGGAAGGAAAATATATATTGTTTTGATCTTAAAATGTTCTTCCTAATAGGTCCTTATGTTTGTTTGCTAAAGCATCTGCTTGATGAGTCAAAATTGTGGCATAGAAGGCTAGGTCATCTCAATTACAAAACAATCAATAAACTAGTAAAAGGAAACTTAGTGAGAGGGTTACCTTCAAAGGTTTTGAGTGTAAGGAACTGTGTGTGGCTGTCAAAAGGAAAACAACATAGAGCTTCTTGTAAGACCAAAACTGTAAACACCATAACACAACCATCGCTTATGCTTCATATGGACTTATTTGGACCAACCTTTGTTAGAAGCTTGAACCATAAGCGATGTGCCTAGTTATCACCGATGATTATAGTAGATTTTCTTGGGTATACTTTTTGGCTACTAAGAGTGAAACTAGTGAGATTCTTAAGAGTTTCATTACTAAGATAGAAAATCTAGTAAGTCATAAGGTCAAAGTAATCGATGTGATAATGGAACCGAGTTTAAGAATGATGTGATGAATCGCCTGTAGCTAAAGGTATTGAAAGACAGCTTTAGTGTTGCTAGAACACCACAATGTAATGGTGTAGCCGAGAGGAAAATAGAACACTAATTGAGGCTTCTAGGACAATGTTGTCGAATCTAAGTTACCAACTACCTTTTGGGTCAAGTCAGTAGGAATTGCATGTTATGTGCAAAGCAGTAAGGTAGTGAAGCCTCATAACAAGACCCCTATGAGTTGTTACATGATAGGAAGCCAATGATTGCATTCCTAAAACCTTTTGGGTGTCTGTTACCATTTTGAATACCATAGACTACCTAGGCAAGTTTCAAGAAAAAGCGGATGATGGATACTTTTAGGCTATTCTACAAATAGTAAAGCCTTTAGAGTATACAATAGAGGACTAGAATTGTTGAAGAGAACCTACATGTTCAATTCAAAGAAAAGACTCTAGTGTTGAGACCAAAGGACCGACCGGTCATTTAACATTGATATGCTAACCAAATCTATGAATTATGAGCCTATCATTGCGTGCACTTCCACTAATGCCGATGCGGTATACAAAAGGATTCTCAAGAAGATACATCTTCAAAAGAAGTCGATTCTCCAACGAGTTCTATTTGGTTGAAAAGTGGAAAGTCGGTTCTGCTCCTTCCATCATTCACAAGCAAGGTCCCTCCGATGATGATGTATGCACTGCAGTCAAAGTTGATCATCATCAAGATAAGGATGAGTTGTTGCAAGATAACTCGATGTCGGTAGAAGAAATTGAAAAGAAGAAAAGCGATGCAAAGCACCGCTAAGCCTCCGAAAGTGCCGATAGCCATCCAGAACGCCGACAAGCCATCTTCTACCACCGATAGTTCAAGTGAAATTTCGCTACAAGTCTTCGGTGATAGTACTTTCTTTGGACCTAATCCAAAGCCACTATTTGGTGATGAGGAGTATCCACATGATCCCGATATGCCCGAACTAATAGAGATTGATACTCCTACGATGATGAAGACATGGATGAATTCTTCAATGCTAATTTGACTAATTTGGACATCATTATTAATGAAAGTCCAATTACTTCTACTAGAATTCACAAGATTCATCCCAAGGAATGATTCTTGAAATTTGAATACTCAAAGCAAACAAGAAGCGGGGTAAAGAACACGTAACCCTTTCACGAATATGGGTTCTTTGCAAGATCTCTTCACAAAAGAAACAAATATAAAGATCTCGCAAAATTGCTTGTTTGCTTGTTTTCTGTCTCAAAAGGAGCCCAAAAGAGTAGAAGAAGCTATAACAGAAGAAGGATGGGTAGAATCAATGCAAGAGGAGCTTCTTCAGTTCAAAATTCAAGAGTTTTGGACATTGGTTGATCTTCCAAATGGGAAGAGGGCTATTGGGACTAAATGGGTGTTAAGAAACAAAAGGGATGAAAGAAGAATTGTAGTGAGGAACAAGTCAAGGTTAGTTGCTCAAGGATATACACAAACTGAAGGTTTGGACTATGATGAAGTATTTGCACCAGTTGCAAGGATAGAGGCTATTAGATTGTTTTTGGCTTATGCTTCATTCAAGAATTTTGTTGTGTATCGATGGATGTTAAAAGTGCATTTTATATGGCACTATTGATGAGGAGGTATATGTTTGTCAACCTCCGGTTTTGAAGATCCCGATCATCCCGACAAGGTTTACAGGTGAGGAAGGCTATGTATGGATTGCATCAGCTCCTAGGGCATGGTATGAATGCCTATCTACTTATTTGATGGACAATGGGTTTAAAAGAGGACTCGATTGATAAAACTTTGTTCATTAGAAAGCACAAAGATGATATTTTATTGGTTCAGTTTATGTCGATGACATCATCTTTGGGTCTACTAACAAGGAGCTATGCAGAGATTTTGAGAAACTTATGCATGATAAGTTTCGATGAGTTCTATGGAGAACTCGCTTTCTTTTAGGCTCTGTGTTCAACAAAGGACCGATGGTATTTTCATTAGTCAAGACAAGTATGTAGTGATGTGTTGACGAAATTTGGGTTTCAAGATGTAAAAGTGCAAGTACACCCATGGAGACTCAAAACCTATGCTACCGTATGATGGAAGTCCCAAAGTTGATTTGAAGTTGCATGATCCATGATTGGATCTTTGATGTATCTTCTTGCATCTAGGCGGACATTATGTTCTCGGTATGTGTGTGTGCAAGATTTCAAGTAACACCCAATACCTCACACATGAATGTTGTTAAGAGGATCTTTACGTATTTGAAAGGTCATCCTAAATTGGGCCTTTGGTACTCTAAGGATTCTCCTTTGATTTGGTGGCCTACATCGACAAAGTGACTATCTTTGGAGCTAGTCTCGATAGGAAGTCTACCACCGGAGGATGTCGGTTCTTGGAAGCGATTAATTTCATGGCGGTGTAAAGAAGCAAACTATTGTGGCTAATTCTACAACCGGTTTAATATGTGGTCACGCTAGTTCTTTGTGGTCAAGTTCTATGGATTCGAATTAATTCTTTGGATTTTGGGTACAATTTTATGCATACTAAGATTTACATTGATAATAACAATACAATTTGCATTATCAAAATCTGTTTTACATTCTAGAACTAAACATATTGAGATAAGACATCATTTTATTAGAGATTGTAATGAGAAAGGTTGATTCAAATGGTAAAATCCATACCGATTTCAATGTTGTTTGATCTTCTCACAAAAGCTTTTGATGTGGGAGGTTTCAGATCTTGTTGTCGATATTGGAATGATTAATCTCTAAAATTCTCAAATTGTTTTGTATAAGTTTGTAAAAGTATTGGACCGTTATTATGTAATCTTAGTATTGCTATTTCTTCTTATATCCATTGATAGTGTTGTTTCTAACCATCGATAGAGTTGATCTATCCATCGCTAGTTGTTACGTGTTTCCACCAACCATTGTGCAGAAAATGCTAAATCATTATAGAGATGCAAAAGCTTCAAGTTACATTGTTCATTCAACAAAGTAGTTTACGACTTCGACACAATGAAACTTCAAGTGCTAAATAAAGACTACATCTATATATGATTTTCTCCTAATATTTCTACTACTACTATCCTTGTCGATATCGTTTGAATGTTTGGATATGCATTTATCATATGCAAACGAAGCGACTAAGGATCAAAATGGAAAGGATGGATTGATGCAAACGAAGAAGTCGAAGGCGATTGTGGCGAGATAGATGGATGATATGATCTTCTTCTTGTGCTCCATCTTCTCTTACCACCATTCAAAGAACTTACTCCATCTTCCCTTTTCCTTCCCGGTTACGATGTGTGAAGAAGCACCATGACTTGGTGCACTAAGACCAAGAACCACCTCTCTGTCATTAGGGAGTGGTGGGTTTCTTGCTCGTGGTCTTGGTTGGGGGTTAGATGATGAAGGTTTGGGGTTTGAGGTCCTCTTCTTAGAAGAGTCATCAGAGTCTTCAGAGGCATCACTTGGATTCACAACACTATCATCTTCAGATGATGGGAGAAATGGAGATTTTCTTGGTCTTGGTTCTAGTGGAGGCAAATAGGTCAGCCATGGGTTTACATCTTCACTTGATGATGAAGATGATGAGGAGGAGGTTAGATCAACCACTTCTGGTTTGTTCCAACTAGGGTTCCACATTTTGATTGATTGGGGATTTTGGAGCAATTAGGGTTTTTACCTCTTGATTGGTTTGGGCGTTATATGATATTTGGGTTCTTTTTATAAAGGAAGTTTAGGGTTATTGAAGTAACTATGGGGCAGGTTAAAGGTGGTTGGAGAGTTAATGAGGTTCTTGGGGATTGGACTGAGATATATTCTAGAAGTTGACTATGTTGACTTTCCTGTTCTAACCCCGGATAAGGTCGTTTGTAACCACTTCTGGCTATTACTAACCACTGACAACTATAATCTTTGTCTCTGTGTTTGTTTTGTGTTGTCTTGCAGGAATGAAGGATGTGTGTGCATAAGGAGCTAGTGTGTTTGCTGATTGTGTTTAAAAAAAAAAAAAAAAAAATTAACATAGATAGTTTTGTGTAATCCTTCATATCTTGTGAGATCACTTTTCAAGTGGCATGGATTTGCTTGCTCTAATTTGGACTGTTGGGAGGAGTGATTATCTCGATCCACCGATGGTGTGTTACAATCATGACGATTGTTGTGGAACAATGGATAGTATGATTCTACATTATGCATACTACAGGGGTTGTTTTGACACTTTGGCAAAAGTATATATCACTTACCAAAATCACGGATGGATCACTTTCTTTAATCTTCTAACCACTTACAATTGCCAAACACCTTAAACCCTAATCACTTTTGTTGATTTCTTCACAAACCCACTTCATTTACATCATTAATCACAATGGCTGAGACGTACTCCACTTCACATAATCTTGTTGCTATTCTCACCAAAGATGCTCGCTCTGAAGGGTTTCATCAAATGATTGATTTCCTTGTTCATAGTCCCATTCACTTTGCTTTAACGGTTGAACCTACCATTCTTAAAGCCTACATACGTCAGTTTTGGAAGAATGCTAAACTTGAAGAGGTTAATGGGTTGGAGGTTTTTAGTACTAGGGTGGATGAGAATGCTATTTCGCTTCGAGGAGCTTATTAGAAGTTTTGAGGCTTGATGATGCTTGATGGTGTTGATAATCTTACGATATTGAGATTGTTCTTTGGTTTAGAGATTAGGTTACACACAGAGGGTGAAAAGGTACAATTTTTAAGAATTTGTTTTCTCAACAATGGAAGTTTTGATTCACACTTTGTTGATGTGTATGAGCAATAAGACCACGAGATTTAATGATTTTCCTTCAAAATTGCTACTGCTATTATTTGTTTGTCGATGGAAGGAAATTTAAGCGGTCTAGGATGATATATGAGGGTTAGTGCGTAATATTAGGAAGAAGGGTAAATATTATTTGTATCCTAGGTTTGTTCAACTACTTGTGGAACATCAAATCTGATCCTATTGACCATATTAGAGTATGAGGTACATCGATGCTTCCTAGAGTGTTTGCACATATGAGGAATCACCACGAATGTTGTCATTAGAGATGTTCCTTTATTTCCTCACATGCTTAATTTTCCCACCGATTCGAGTTTAATGAAGGTCTTGCATCATGGACTAGGAGAACACAGGCACTCGGCTTCCTCGGGCTAGTGCTAGTGGTATGGTTAATGAGGTCATCACAAGGAGTGGAGGTGACATGATTGGAAGGGCTTCCACCACCGATTCATGCTTAGATGTTTGGTCGATAGTGGAAACATCAATAAGACCCAACCTTTGGCAACCCTAATGTGGAAAGTTCTTTGGAGCTTAACACAGTGGAGGTATCCCTAGCCAACCGGCCGCTACATGGTACATAGATGATCGTGCTCGGCACCGGTGCTATGTCTTCTATATCCAAGGATTCACCGCCGGAGCGCTTAACACGTTAGTGATGAGGATAGATTGGAACCCGACAATGAATTGACGGTTAATGACTTTGTACATGATGACTTTTTCGATGAACCACCTCTCGGACCGTATAACACAGTCGAAGTGGGAGGATATTCTTGAACGTGTAAATGAATTGACGGTTCGGTGTGCTAAAATGGAGGATAAGATTTCGGTCTCTGAGGAGTTAAGCTTAGTGGTAAGACTATTCGGAGGTTGAAGCATAGGGTCTTGGTTTTGGAGAGAGAAAAGACCCGAGTTGCTTTGCTTTGAAAGCTCTGACGAAAAGAAAACGAAGGTGAACTCTCTCTCGCTCGAATGTGAAAGATGTATCCAAACAGGGAGGAGTGATGGTATGAATTCGGGGAGGCTGTGGATGTATCATTGGTGTAACTATGGAGGAAGATGTTGACGGTGGAGATCAAGATTTTTGGTTTCGATAAAGATGGGAATGCGGTTGTTCTTGAAGAATTGAAGAATGTTGATGCGGTCAGTAACACAACAATCGATAGTATATCCGAAACCATGGTTAGTACTTTTGTAACCACCGATGTAGTTTCGCACTTGGCTATTGTTTCTACTCATCACATACCCATCGCTATCACAACTACTTCTATCGTTGTTACAACTCTTTTGAATTACCATCTAAGCTGAAGTAGAAAGAGGTCATGAGTACATTGATTAATCTGAGCAAAACATCATCTATACCTACATCAATCATTGCACTGCTTTATCATTCACCATCGCTACTAAACCAAAAGGTAAAAGTTTGGTTATTGGTGAACCTTTGAAAAGAAGGTGGTTAAACCTAATGTTGGAAAAGGTAAAGAGGTAGTCTTTGAAGTTTAAAAATAAAGCGTAACAAGAAGCTTATGATGCGAGTATGCTAAAATATAGAAGTCGAGGATAAAGCAATTTTGATGAAGAGAAAGCAAGATGAAGAAGAAGCTAGTCGAAATTGTTAGCTACATGGTATGAATCACAAAATTATCTTGAAGCTTCGAATTAATAAATGATGAGTATCTTGTAAAAGAATGGGCTTTGTTTGATGATGAAGAAAAGCTAGACTTTTGGGTATACTTGGCAAGGAAGGTTAGTAAAGAAAAGAAGCGAGTTGTGAAGAAGGAAACCTCCTACTATTGCTCACCGTGAAATGTATTGATGGAGATTATCAAGAATTCAGGCATATATGTTTCTGATAATCTCAGTAGTTGTTCATTTAAAAGAATTTTTGAGATTTATGAGAGATGTATGAAAATTAACAATGATGATTTATGTCCAATGAATTCTAAAAAGGAAGAAGAGTGGATTAAAGAACATGATGAATGGATGCAGAGTAAGAGAAAAAGAAAATATGAGGTTCAGGTAACATCTGATTCTAAAAGATTGAAAGTTGTTAAAGATGTAAATCAAATCATTTCTTATGAGTTTAAGCTTTTAGATGGAAGTGAAGGGGTTTGGAAAATTCTAAGACTCAACAATGAAGTTTCTGAGTATAATAAATTTTCACAAATGCTTCAGTATTTTGATAGAGATGATTTGTTGAATCTTTGGATACTTTACAAGAATAAATTTGGTGAAGTACATCCAGATGATTATCATGAGAGACTGATGTATCATAATTTGAAGATTCTATTTGAGCCTACTCATGATGAACCTGAATGGCAAGGACTCTACAATGGTCAAGTTACTAGATGGTTTTATATCAAACCCGGAGTTCATGTTTTAACTGCTTTACGACGATTATTCATATGCTTGTAGAAGGTGATTATCCTAAATTGAATAAGCATCCGTGAATAATTGCTCGATGTTGAAGCCTCGGTTGTTTCAAGATGTTAGTATCCTATGATGGTCAAGCTTATGATTTGTTGAAGAAGTATGAGAAGATACTTAAAGCTAATAAGTGTTTGGCTACATCCTCCAATTCGGATGTTTTGAGTTTAAAGGAAACTTGAGAATTCATTAGAATTTATCAAGTTTAGGGAGGATTGTTGGGTTTTAGGTTCCTTTGATAATGAATTACTCTAAGTACTGGAACCACGGATAAGCTTGATGTAACCACGGAGTGAAGAGTGTAACCACGGATGAAGATAACCGCGACTAGTAGTATTATGTAACTGCTGATAGTATGTAGTAAGCACTGCTAGTTTTCTATAGTCGGTTAGTTTATTGTATTAGATAAATATGGAAAAGATATTTATCTTGTAGGTTACGTATTGTATATTGTATAGGACTCCTTAGCCTATAAAAGGAGGTCCTAGGTTAGGTTAGATATACGTATGTTTTATATCTAAGGTCGATACACTTCAAGGTTGCAAAACCCTAATACTGTAAGAGTATTCGTATTAATAAATAATATTGAGGTGTTGAATGTTAATTGTTCTTCTTCTTAAGATCAAGTGTTAAATTCCGCGTAATACTTGATAAGCTTTTGTTACAAGTCAGTTTCTATATTAGATTGTTTGCTCAACTGGGATCAACAGATTATGTGGGTGGTTAAAACAAAAATATAAGAGCCCCTTGTGAATAACAATTGAGATTGTATAAAACTTTTTTTTTTCTTTTTCTGGTGACTATAGATATGCATATACATTGGCTATTGTGGTTTTGCTTTTACAATAGTTTGGCTTTTGATTTGGGTTTTCCGGTTGTTGCCTGTTCAAGCCACTTTTGCTCCTATTTTTACTATCGAAAATCCACATCTTCTGTATATTGTTGATATATTTCTGTTACCTTATACATCTTTGGTGTTGGGATCTACTTTGGTAAGGCATGTTTCACAAGAACTGATTGGTATGGTAAAATAATTTATGTTGTTTGGCTATATCTTTAACAAAAGAACATCTAGGCTGTGTTTGGAGTTATGAGAATTGGCAAGGTCACATTAGCTTTTGCGGTTGGATCCACTAAACGTAGTGTTTCATCTTATAATGAAGCAACGGATGCTTTATCATCTCTCATTACTCAAAAGTATCGTGCTGATGCTAATAACGGCAATCGATTTGAACTCATGTTTGACTACGTTAAGGTACTCAATACTCTACTATTTAACATTATGTTTCCTGTTGAATTTAAATTCACTACACCTTTTATATAAACCAACTTTATATTCACATATACTAACATAACTTGGATCATTTTTCCCCGTTTAGGTACTTTGCTAGTAATTTACATGTAATGGACGACACTAAACTTAGGGTCGCGTTAAATGTGTCACTTAAATGATCAATAGTAACGAAACCCGTCGAACAAGTGACTTGTTTAACTAGTCACCCTCGCTTAGTGGTGTTCATTACTTGTATATTACCAAACTACCTAATCCGCACGTAAAACGTGAAAGTAGAGAACCATACTAGTCAATTACCATATGACATTCTATGTAGAATTTTTACTTTGTTTGATTATGTTACTCTTGTTTTTCCAATTACTATGGTGCTTTTTGTGGGTGGATCATAATTATCGACTTTCCAGTTAATCTTAATGCAAGGTCTTCATTGTCCATCAAAGTGCCACTTAAGTTATCATTCTATTGGATATATTTCTAAAAGACATCCTGGTATTGATTTACCTCACTTCTGATGTTAATGTTATGTTAACATTTGTTTTGGTGTAATATTTGTGCTTGAACCTCGTAAATTTGCATCTTTAAGTTGTTAGTCTAATTCATTATTTTTCTTTACTAACAATTTTGTGTTGTACCATTAGATGCTTTTATTTGTAGCTTTGGTGGAAGATGGTGGAAATGGATCAGCTGGTCAACATTTGTTTCTAATATCTTGGCACAAAAAGTATGGGACTGTATGCATGTTTTGTGTAATGAGTATGGTCACCCCTACTTTACTACTTAGATTCCTTTGCAAAAGGTAAGTATCTTGTAGGCCTAAAATGGCATAATTTTGATCAGGTATTAGAAGAAAAAAATGATGTTGGCTTGTGTAATGGAATTCTTAAAGTATATGTGTAAGTTTTTGTTTTTCTTCGTGTTTTAGTGATATTTGTATCTTCAGGATTGACATCTGTTGAATCGAAATCTTGTCTCCGTCCAGTCCTAGTTGTCCGGCTGAAATGGGATCACCTCGGGTGTTGTCCCGAGACCAAGCTCCGACGTGAGGATAAGTAAAGGTAAACGTAGTGGTAAATTTAGTAGGAAAAAGTAGGTAAAAACTTATGCAAAGTAATAAATGTGTTGGGGTATTTATACTACCCCAATTTCCTGTTCATGCTACTATTCTTCTACTGTTCAGCCACTGTTCCGCAGGCCTATAGTTACTCTACTTAGTAGGCCATGTGACAGTGAATCCCCTAAAATCTGCTGACATAGTCGGTGGTTATTAGTCTTTGGCCGGACGTGCGGATGATCGTCCGGCATTCATGTCTCGACGTCCGGCGCCTGTGTCTGGCCGGACGTTGGGTCGTCCAGCACATACGTCAACATGTCCCCCAGTGTTACATTTTTGGTGCAAAGCCGATGATGTAACACTTAGTATAATCCCACTTGCCGATGGGAAGAATGAATTTACTCTACGCCGGTCGAGCTGGTCGAAACCACGAAGATGGGCCGGTTAGTTGGGCCCAATGGCCTTTTGGGCTTTTCCCGCGTCTTTGTCGTTTCATCTCATGTCGTGTACGGCCCACGTGAGCCCACGTCATCGCTATCTCTGACTGATTGGACGCCTTGTCAGTCAGCTAGGGTTTCCTTGGCATATATATATCCCCCTTCTCTCCATTTGGTTTTTACTTTTCTCACACATACAAACTATTTTCGCACCTCCTATTCACACTTCATCCGGACGTCTTCTTCACTTCTTTTAAGGTTTGTCCTGCCCTTTCTCTGTTAATATTTGTAAATTGTCTCGGCATCTTTTAGAAATGGCCGATATTGGAACCGAGGGGAACATCCTAGTGAGAGAAAACACTTCCGTCCGTCCGACCGACGAAACTAATGAAGAGGCCGTTCAACCGGTCATTCCTAAGTTTGATATGCATGTACATACCTCTAGGTTAACACAACCCGAGTTGATAGTATAGTAGCCGAATACGGCATTCCCACCGATCTACGTCCGGTTTTACCACCGGACAACATGACTATGGATAAATTGCCGGAGGATAAGATAGGTATCTATCCTAAACAGTTAGAGATAGGAGGAGTTAGGATTCCCTTCTCAACTTTTTTGCTGAACGTGATCAAGCACTTTAGAGTGCATATCTCTCAACTAGTCCTGCTAGGATTGAACCGTGTGATACTCTTTGAGATTAGATGTTACAGCCTTAATATTCAGCCCAGGGTCTCACTTTTCCGGGCGTTCTACCGGTTGTGTAAGCAAGGACATTGGTTTTCCTATGAGAACCGGACGGGTAAAAACTCATACAAGTGCTTCAAGGAGGTTCTGTCCAGCCTAAAACACTGGAAGGAGAAGTTTTTCCTGATTGACAGGCGGGCCATCCCTGTAGCTATGGCGTGGAGGCATAAGGATTCTAAAATAACGGACACTTTCCCCACCGGATTTTCCCAAACGGACGCTGAGAGACTTAGCGAGACTGTTATTAAGCTGCGCAGTCCGACGATGAGTCTTTTGTGGATGTGCCATCTTTCCACGGTTTTCAAGAATCTTGAATTCGAGCCCATTCTAAAAATGCCGAGGGTCATGGTAATTACTCGTTTTAGTCTTGTCATCCTGGGATTGCCACTCGTTTCCCCGGCTTTATCCTTTAAATTTTCTAACCGTTTGTTTTTGTTGTTGCTTTCTTTCTTTCAGTTGTTAATATGTCAGAGTACCTTGAGCTTCCAGAATGGGAAGGAACGACGGTAAGCAAGGGTCCAGCGGTTAATCCGAACAGGGAGACGCCAAAAAGAACCTCCGACCCCTTGGCCGTGGGAGTGAGTCCTCCTCCTAAAGACGGTCTGACCAAGATGGCCGAACAAGCAGATGCTGAAGTTGTTGCTTTAAGGGAGAAGAAGGAGAAAGAGGCCCTTGCCCGGCAAGCAAAGAAAAGGAACGCTAGAGAAGGTACCTCTAAAGCGCAAGGCAACAAAAAGAAAAAACGCCGCCAATTTGTGGAGCGTATATCTTCTGGAGAGCCTATCGATAATCCGGACCCTATAAACCAGGTTCGTCCGGAGGATATCTGATGAGTTCTTATTCACTCATCATTTTTACCCGCCTAAGACCACAAAAATGAACAAAAACACCCAAATACGATCAAAATATGTTAAAAATATCCTCGGAGTGTGTTTTATGTCTTGCAGGTACAAAAGGATTGAAAACAGAGCAAAACGGCAAAACGAGCAGAAATCGAAAATGGCGAAATCGGTCCACGAACTTTGAACATTTGGCAGAATTTACCCTCGAGTTTCAGGATTGGCAGTTTTGGTCCTTACATTATTAAAGATTGGCAAGACCAACCCTTGGATTACAATTTCATAATTTACAGTTTTGATCCCTGGATTTTCAGAATTACATGTTAAGTCCCTAAGTTATTAATTGGATCAAATTTAAATCCTTAGTCCAAACCCATTTAACCACCATTTACCCAAGCCCAATCCAAACCTGGTCCAACCCATTTACCCGCTCCATACCCAAGTCAAACCCAATACCCGGTCAAATTGCTAACCTACCCACCCCCTTTCTTCTTCTTCGTTTCCCGCCCAAACACAAACCAGACACAACCAAATAAAATAAACCCTCCCCTGACAAAACCCTTTTTCACATATTAATAAAACCATCAAACCCTTTTACCCATCACTTCCACCCTGTAAAGATTCCAACCCATGTGACTGAGGATGAAGACAGGGAGGATACACGCGTGTCTTGGCTTTTTTATCTCTCACATGGAGCAAAGAAGACATAGAAGAGAGAGGAGAGAAGATGATCTTAGTGGTAGTTTAAAAACGAGATTGTAGCATTTGAACCCGGAGTTAGTTTTTTTTTAGTTCTTTTTTTTGTAGTCTAGTTCCTAGTCGGGTGCAATTTTCATGTCTTAGAAGAATTGTTACCTCTTTCTTAATTGTCATTTACTGCTTTAAATTACTTGTAATTTCCTACTCACACTTTGTAATCTTCAAGTTTTAATTAAAATCAGTGTTACTGTTAGAATTGTCTTCATTTACTCAATAGCTTGTTAAATTCCGTTTGAGTTCAATCAGCAAGGAGTTATTCATGTTTATAAGCAGATAAGCTTATTATAGCTTATCCTTAGCTTATACCTTGAATTTTGTTCATTTTCTAAGTTTTCCAAACGAAGTCAAGTAAAGTTAACTATTGTCATAATTCAAAAGTCAAAACGAATTTAGCTTGTTTTCTGATTTAAAGTTGTTAAAATGTTTACTTTTATGGTTGTTTAAGCGATTTAAGTCAGTCTAAATCAATTCTCATCAAATTCTTCAAGATTGATTGCATTTTCATAATATGAAGTAGTGTTTGGTTTATGCTTTAAACTGGTCAAAGTTCAAGTTCTACCCGTTTTACTTTCCAAGTCAAACTCACTTCACCAGTCTTAGATTAGTACCTGGTTTTGAAAATATTTGGATAAGTTTAGTATAAGTTGGTTGTAACAAAAAAGTTGCAGTTGGTTCTGTCTCATTGGTTTTTAGGTGTGGAGTGCCTGTAGCAGCTTAAAAATAAGCTCAATACACCCCACTTAGGCTGTTTTTCAGCCTGCATAACAGGTACACAGCAGCTCTGTGCTTATTTCTGGTAGTGTTTATTAGTTTTTTTTTGTGTAGCTTAATTAGATCCCTTAGGTGCTAATTAGTGTAATGGTTTAGGATAGTCTAATCTTTAGCCTATTAGCGCTTAACTACAACTTTCATTTGCTTATTTGCCATGTTTTTAGCTTTAGGATTCCCACTTGATAACTTAATTGGCCAACTGCTTATCCATTGTTCCTTAGCTTAGTTCATTCTTTTTCTTTGCTAAATTTTAGTCAAACATAACTTATTCTCTCATTTGGTTGCTTATTAACTACTTGTCCATGCTTATTTTGCACTCAAAACTAGTACAAGGGGCTGTTTGTTTGGTGGCTGTCCAAAACAGCGGCCTTGTTTCACTTATTTTTCTAGCTTTTTGATGTAAAGTATTGCTTATTAGGACCCCTTTAGGGTCTCTAGATAATGTGGATTAGGATTGGCCTTTGTTTTATGCTTATTTGCCCCTAGTTAGTTTAGGATTTTCATCATTCCCACTGCTTATTCCCCTTATTTCCCTTGTTTCAATTCTTGTTTTAAGCATATTTAAGTATAAATGCAGTGCATGTAAGCCAATTCTTGCTTATCCACTGCCTTAGTTGCTTTATCTTGTGCTTAATCGCTGCTAAGGGGGTGTTTGGGGTGAGCCTTTGTCCAAACTGTGAACATTAAGCTGTTCATACAGCTTTTTCAAAAATATTTCCTTCAAAGAGTTTTCTTTTTTGCAAAATTGCTTATCTTGGTTTATGTGGTACGTATGCAACTTAAGTAATCCTTTTTTTTGGGGTAAAGGGGAGTAATCTTGCACCCTGGTAAGTATATTAACCAAAATAAACGTTTAAGTACAATGGATATGAGTGAAGTCCCATATCTCAGCCCGTTACATAGGCATAAAGCTTACATAACAAGATACTTCCTAGTTTCTAAACAAGAAACCAAACCACTACTCAAAAGATAACATATGACACAACGCAATAAATTACTTCCTAGGACCTTGAAACTCTGTGCCATACATGGCATTAAAGGCATCCAAATTCCCTGGAAGATCACGAACCTGTTTCGCATAGTCATCGTAGTCATAGTCATCATACTCATCTTCAAACTCTTGGCCACCACCAAATATATTAGCAGACTCATCAAAGGGTTAGCAACAACCTCATCTTCGTAATCGACACCTCAATCTCTCCTACTTTAGAAAAAGGGTTAACTCTCTTAGTAGAAGAGACGGCGAAATACAAGAGTCACTAGTTTGAGAAGCCACACCGTGTCCATCTCTTTTCAAATCACTCACAAGGGGTTCTTGTGATACATTACCGTCATAGGAGACTTATCATCATTAACTTCCATTGTACTACCGTAATCCACATCCTTCTTTGAGTCATTAGAAGGACTATCGACGTATCCGTAGAAAGAGCATCAAACTTGTTAGATGTAGAGATCTTAGTACCACTCGAACTAGCCACCACGTACATTCTTCTTAGTGACTTCCACTTTCTTAGGTTCGGGAGGAGTCTTTTGGGTTGATATTGAAACCGCTTACCCACAACAGTTTAGTAAACCCTCCTTGACCGGAATAGTAGACCCACCTTGCTTACCCTTCTTCTTGTTATTAACCATCTTGAACCCATCATTAACCCTCTTGAAGGTCGAAGCGGGAGGTTTAACAGCTTTAGGACATTCAATAGGGGTATGACCAAAAATTATACATTTGTCACAATGAGGTGGTTTCCACTCATATTCAACCCGTATCGTCTCAATAGTCGAACCCGACCCATCAAGTAACGGTATCTCAACAGTAAGGTTATCCCTAAGCACCTCATCCGACTTCACATCAATCATGCATCTAGCAAAACTACTACGGCCCCATGATTCCTTGCACATTTGGCTAGTGAAAGCGTCTAACCTTTTGGGAGTGCCAATCACTGTGGCAAGAAGACTAAGACCATCATCATAAAACATAGCAAGAGGAACATCATGGAATTTAACCCACACCGGGATGTTGGTCAAATCCTCTTTAAGTAGGTTGGTGTTTAATGTCCATGGTTTAAGAATAATAGGTACATTTCTAATCAACCAAGGACCATTCTCAAGAACATCATCAACACCTTTCTTCGAATTGAACTTAAAAGAAAACCCTTAGCATTCATCATGACCTTTTGAATACCAAACTTAGCCCACGATTGCGTATAAAGTAATCAACAACGGGAAAGCAAGTCGATTACCAAGGAAATACCCATACAAAGTATTCTCAAACCTAGAGTTCACCTCTTCAACCACTTTCATCGGGACAGAAAGATCCACACCATTAGCTTTCTTATTACCCTCCAACCTTCGAAAGTTAGGCGTGTGATTCTTAGGTTCAGTAGAAGTAACACCAGCATACGATGTAGAAGGTTGGTTCAAATCACCACCCTTTTCAGTACCCATAGCCCCATTTGCATTCTTAACAGCCTTAACATTATCATGATCATTAACATTAGAAGCCATGGGAGCAATCGAAGCCTGAGGATGTGAATAATAACCAATAGCATTAAGCATCTCCTCTAGCTCATTCTGTGACTGCGGCACCTTAAGATGCTTAAATGTATTAGCCCCAGTAGAAGTAGTAGTATCCAGAGTCACAGTTGGTTTTAATGGTTGCCCATCGTCACCCATAAGCACAAGTTTACCCTCAAGAATTTGTTTTTCAATAGCACGAATTTTCAATAACGTGTCATTGCCCTTAGTCGTGTCATGACAAGGTTCGTCCAGATTAGTAGTCGAACCAAGTGGAATCGGCTCCACTTGTCCAACAGTTCGAGAACAACTCCCCTCTTGTAAACCCTTGCCAGGAATATTCGTCTCCCCCACATTAGCATCCTTACTACACTCATTGCCTGGAGTATTCATCTCTCCCACACTAGCCATCAAAAAACCGAAAACCCAACACCAATATGTAACCAGAAACGGCTTGCTTCAATACACCGAGTAAAACCCTAGTAAAAAACTAGGGTTTATAAAACATTAAACCACGTAACTAACCCATAGATAGTAAAAAACAATCAGAATAATTGATGTAGTGATAGCAGTAATAGGATAAAAACCCTAGGGTGCGATCACACCAAACCCTAAGTTAGCGATGGAGAAAAGAACCAAAACCGATTAATCCCAAAAGAAAAACCCTAGGAAATCAAGCAGCAGCGCACACCAACACAAGATCAGAAGAGTGATCAGGCTTTGGAATGAATTGCGTTATGAATTGATAGGGAGTCGATTAGTAAAAAACGATTAGGGTTGAAAGTTTGGTCGCCAATATCGCCAGAGCAAAAGGGGGGAGAGTCTTTCAAAGTACCAAAGGTGTTGTGTAACTTAAGTAATCCTTAAAACTACCTAAAGGGTGTTTGTTTCTGCTGCTGTCCAAAACAGACACCAATAAGCTGTCAAAACAGCTTATTGCACTGGTTTTAAAAGCATAGTTTTCACGAAAGTTCTTTAGTTTAGTTGTAGCTTCAAACCCCAAAAGAAAAAATTCAAAAAAAAAAAGAAAGCAAAAAGGGTGGGGAGGCAGGCTCGAACCTGAGACCTCCCACCCTAGGAGTGTGATAGTGTGTACCTGGATGCCAATCGCCCTTGGGACTTGTCTTGGTTATTTCTTGCAAAATCTAATACTTAAGGACATATACAGGTTTAGGCTTATTAATTTTAGCTTAATTTTAACAGCTTATCCGTAAAAGCTGTTGATCCCATTTCATTTTTCTTAGGTCCCCCATAGTGTAAAGTAATTTCTGTGATTTTTGTTCATTTTTATAAATTAGTTTACTATTTTTAATCATTTAATTAGAGTAAATTAGTTTTTAATTCATAGAAAATAATTTAAAAGTCAAAAAAATACCCGGTCTTTTTCTAAAATTATTTTTAGTCAATTAGGACGTAGGAAAATTAATTTAACACCCGTAGCCCTTAAATTACAAAATTTTTACATTTATGGCTCGGGTTGTTTGCCGGTTTTTACGTTTTAACACCCTAGGATGTGGTTTAGCATTGTTTTACTTTTCCTTAGGCTTAGTAATAGTTAATTTGAATTTTCTTAGGGTTCCCTTGCCTTAATTACCTTCCCGTTTATTAATTTGTAGGAAACGTAATTCAAACCAAACAAATCGTTAAAACCAATTCAAGTTCAAATCACAAAACTCAACGATTCCGTCAATTTCACACCTCGTTGGGACACGACCCGGGGAAATCACTTTCCCGGTATCACTTTAATAGTTTAAAATGTGTGAGTCAACTTGAGGTTGACGGATGATTAGTAGATTGCATTGTGAGAATGAAAGTATAAAAATTGACAAGTATTATATAGAACTTGTCTTGATAAAAGTAAAAGCGATAGTGGGAGTTGAGATTGCGTAAGGCAATAAGATAATAGTATGTAATTAATGATAAAAGTACACAAAAGATAAAGTGATTAAAGATGATAAGATATAGATAGCTTGGATCCAATGCTCTAGTTATGGTGTCCTTCGGGATGGCCTAGCTTGCCTTTATGGCATGGTGGTATAGCTTGCCTTTATGGCATGGTGTTATAACTTGCCTATATGGCATGGTGTTATAGTTTGCCTCTATGGCATGGTTGTTAGCTTGCTTATATGGCATGGATGTTAGCTTGCCTTTATGGCATGGTGCTATAGCTTGCCTTTATGGCATGGTGTTATAGCTTGCCTCTATGGCATGATTGTAAGCTTGCCTATGTGGCATGGATGTTAGCTTGCCTTATGGCATGATTGATAGCTTGCCTTTATGGCATGGTGGTATAGCTTGCCTTTCAGGGCATGGTTGTTAGCTTGCCTATCATGGCATGTTATTTAGCTTGCCTTCGTGGCTTGTATAAAAGTTTATTGAGATTGGATCCAAGGCTAGAAAAGATGGATAGTGAGTAAGTATGAGTGTTGTATCGGGTGTGGATAAGTAGGATGATTTATAACTTCATTATTTGAATGGATTGGGATGCCTTTTCATTTAAATAGTGAAATTGTGAATCACCGAACCATAAGTTTATATTTCTTGATTTACATCGTTTGGGACGCCTTTCCATGTAAATAAGGAAGTATAAATGAGTGGGCTTATGTGTATCCGATATGACATGAGTATAGTTAAGAAATGAGAAAAAGAAGATTTAAAATAAGTTAAATATTATAAGAAATGAGAAAGCCAGTTTATGATAGTAGTGAGGTTATGTGTAAAACCTTAAAATAGATGTCTAAAGTGAAAGTCATTTTATAAATTGAAAATGTTATAAATTGAAGATAGAGCTAGATGTGCCTTGAGGCAAGTGATAAGCGTGATAAGAGCTAAATAGTGTTAGCACCTTTATGAAAAAGGTGGTGATATGAGTTAAAGCTTGATGTTATAGAGTTAATTACTTGAATTTTCCGAGTGACTTATCGTCCTTGGCGAAAGTGTCTAAAAAAAAGTAATATGAGAAATGACTACGGAAGTCATAAATTGAATAAATTAAGAGTTGAGATAAGGTTATAGTGTGCCGTGAGGGCATGTATAAAATGAAAAAGGACCATGGTGGTCGTAAAAATTATGAATTATGAGAAAGTTGTAACGATACATAAAATGCTATAGTAAGAATATTGAGGAGATTGTAGAATGATGATAGTACAGTACCAAAAAGCAGTGACTAGATTTGACTTATGTAAAGTCAAAGTGGTACGTAAGTGACCAAATATATGGTCAAATGTTAAGCGAGTTAGTTGTGGACATGTTTAGTAGTGTATATTTATGTCTTATGTGACATAATGACATTAGCACGAACCGTTTGATTATAGAAATAAAGCGAGAGCTAGAATGGATCAAGCGTGATAAGCGGGTTATAATATGTTTAGAGTTGCAAGATCACGTAGGTCGTTGCAACGCAATGTGTATGATTTTGTATATGTAGAATGAGACTTAGTTTTGGATAGTAATAGACGAGAGATTTCGGGGACGAAATCTAAATAAGGGGGTAGAATTGTTAGACCAGTATCTCGGATACAAATAGTCCCACCTTAGATGAAATTGACCAAGGTTTAACGTGATTTGTTAGTAAACGAATGTTAAATTGACTAGTCAACCCGATAATCAAACTAATAGTTAACACATGTTATGTTATAGTTATAGAAAGAAGGGGGACCTAAGTTGCCATTTTGTAAATATGTTATAGAAGTATTGGTGGCCAATATAGAAATAATGAGACTTGAGGGACCATTTATGTCAAATGGCCAAAGTTACCACCTACATAATTCTGGATAAGTCCACATCCTTCATTTTTATCCAGAAATAATAAGTATGTGTGGTGTGGGTCGTGAATGAAATTGGAGGGAAAAAGAGTAGATGGTCTTGAGACCAATTTGATGATGGATTAAGGTGTTATATCAAGTATTGAAGCCTTAATGTTAATCCTTATACAAGTAAGTATCCAACTGATGTATTAATTGTAATTTGTAAATTAGGGTTCATCACCCAATTTGGGGGTTTTGGGTAATTATGGTTTTAAACTTAAATTAAGGTGTTATAGTACTATGGGGTGAAGCCCCTTTAATTTAATTGAAGGCAAAATGAGTAATTTTGGATGTGATCATGTTATGATCATTTTTTTGATTAAAAGAGTTATAGTATATGGGGTAATTTTATTATGCTTCAAAGTTGGGTAATTTATAGGTTGGATCATCATATAATCAAGATATGACAATATGATGATTACAGGTTGGTTATGTTAGCCATGGTTATAATTATTTGATTATGTACTAAGTGCATGTTAATTATGTAACTAAGATGTTAGCTATGGATGATGAGGGATATTGATGATGAAGATGATGATTTTGTTATAATTGCTTAGCTTGGATGCTAAGGTAAGTAATTCAGTTACTATGTGCTTAATGTTGAAGTTATTAAATGATGTGATTATGATTGTTATAGTTGTGACTTGAAGATTGATTAAATGCATGTCTCAGAGTTTGTTGGATCATGATAAGATTAAGGTATGTGTTGTGTGCTTTATGTGTTAAAATGTGTTATAGCTTGTGTGTTATAGAGATGCTTTGTGATGCATATTTGATAATGGAAGCCTTAGCATGTATTAGCCAATTACTTACTAAGCGTTTTCGCTTACGTTATAGTTGACTTCATTTTGTAGGTTCTCTTGTATTGAAGATGCTAAGGTTTGTTCTTTGGAGCATGGCTAAACCATGGATTAGTTGTGAAGAATGGGAAGGTAGTAAGAAAGTTAGGAGCTAGGTAGATAACCGAGCTCGAAGTCAAAGTTGTCCCCCGAGAGTCATAAAAGGTTTAATGTTTATAGTGTCAAGTCTTTGAAATGTTCTAAAAGTCATTTTACAGGTTTTAATGTATGTTAAAGAGTTATGTTTAAGTGGTGTATGCAAACGGGTCAAAACGGGTATTTTGGCATAGGGACAAGATATTCCTACCCCCCATATCTTATATTCCCACCCCCCCCCTAATTTTTTGCATTTTTTTTTATTTTTATTCTTTATTATTTTTTTTTTATAATTTTGTTTATATCAAAAAACTATAAACCTGAAAATGCGGAACAAGAAATATAAAGTTTAATAAGTCAAACGCTTAAAACTCTCGGATATACTAACGTAAACCGACAAAAACCGCATTGATCAAATAAATGGGACAAAGGCATCAGTACAAACCTCCCTAAGAGGGAGGGTAGGAATAGTACATCCCTTTGGCATAATACCCGTCACTTTGTAAAGCATGTTTCCGTGGGTCATTATGACCAAGTTTATGCATATATTTGATGTTTATAATAATTTAATGATTTCTGGAAGTTTTGGTGTTATGTCATGTTATATAAATCGTTTTCCGGAAAAAAGGTCAAAAGTACACAAAAAGGTTATGCAGAAAAAGGGGTGTTTGGGACAAGGTCTATTTTAACCCATATCTTTTTAACCGTAAGTCAGTTTTCGAAAAATCATATCTTTTTAACCGTAAGTCGTCACGGGTCGTGCCACCCGTCATTTCAAAGATAATTGAGTCTAGTTTCCTGTGAAAATACTTTCAAGGGTTGGTTTGTTACAGAATTATATCAGTTTAATGATTAGCAACAACATGTCAGTTTTAAGTCAAGTCATTTTCGCGTAAAAGTTTAAATTTCAATGATTTTAAGTCGTGTCATTCACGGGGTGTAACAGGAGTGGGGCTAAACTCACCTTTTGGTAATTAACCCATGCACAACCCACCCTAAACATCAAACCAAAGTCACGACCAAAATGTGCAAGTATGGTGAATGACTCAGAAGAAAAATAAGAAATCCAAATTCGGAATGTTAATTTTATTGTAAGAGCGGTGACGCTTATTTTTTTGGAATATACGACGAGCAAATCGACCGACGTTTACATTTTTAATTCATTTGTGTGTTTAATTTATCCGTACGTTTATGTGTTTAATTTATGTAACTTTTTTAATTTTGAATAAAAGTTTTTAATTTCATATGTTTACGTTTTTAATTTCAAAAAGTTTACCTTCACATTTACGGTTTTTATTTATAAATATACAGTATTTAAATAAATAAAAAAATAAGATTGAAAGGTGAGAAAAGGTGATCAAAACAGATGTATGATGAATGAAAGTGACTGAAAATAAGAATAGAAAAAAACTGAAATAACGCTGAAATTACAATGAGCGACTCGACTACCACTGTGTTTAGGTCATGTTTGGCAACACCTTTTTAGAAGCGTTTAAGAATATAAGCGACAATGAACAAACGCCCAGGTTTTAATGCTTGTTTGAACGCTGTATTCAAGCGTTTAAGAACACCTCAATCGCTTCTAATCTTAATGCTTCCTAAAAAGATTCCAATATATCGCTAAGATTTTATTTTAATATTACCAATTTACCTCGAAAATAACATTCATAAGTATATAAGAGATTTATATACGCCTTTTTCGTAATTTTACATTTTATAATTATAAATACAATTACGTTACTAAACACATTTTTAAATAAATAATCTACTACTTCATCATTATCGCTACTATTACTTTAACCATCGCTACGCTGTCGCCAAATATAGCCTTAGCCTAACAAAATAAGTCAAACATCTCAAAGGTGAAGTAATGATAATCAAACTTTTCATAAAACTAAATTCAAAAAGCAAGATATTCAAACAAATATACTACCGCCACGTGTCCTTTTTATTATCTCCTGCAGATAAGACACCATCCTCTTCTCATTCACATATTCCCCATCTCTAATCCCAACCGTCCATTTTCATCAAAAACACCTCAACCCACACACTCACACTCACATTTTCATTTCAACCAAAATAACCACCATCCCTAAATCCCCGGAAATAAAAATAAAATAAATAAATAAATAAATAATGGCCGCCACCGTAACAACCACCGCAACCGCCACCGCCACCATCCAACAACCACTCATACGCGCCTCACGCGCCGCCAACCACCGCTCCTCCGCCACTCTCCGTCTCAAATCCTCATTCTCCGGAACCAAACTCACACTCATCAAAAACAACTCACGCGCCGCAAACCACGGCGCGTGCAACACACGCATGGCGGATTCCGCCGCCGGAAGCTACGCCGCAGCTCTAGCGGAGGTCGCCGTCGCAAACGGCACCCTAGAAGCCACAGTCAAAGACGTGGAGCTTCTGGAGGAGCTTTTCTCAAACGAAACGAATTTCAACTACTTCACCAGCCCGATAATCACGCTGGAAGATAAACGGAAGCTGTTAGACGATATAACGGCCTCAGGTAAGCTCCAATCTCATGTCTGCAATTTTATAAATATCTTGGTTGAGTCGAAACGTATCGATTTAATTAAGGACATAGTCAAAGAGTTTGAACTGGTCTACAATAAGCTTACCAATACCGAACTAGCTATCGTATCCTCTGTCGTGCCTTTAGAAGAGCAACATTTGTCCCAAATTGCTAAACAAGTGCAGAAACTAACTGGCGCGAAAAATGTTAGGGTTAAGACGGTTATTGATGAGTCCCTTGTAGCTGGTTTTACTATTAGGTATGGGAATTCGGGTTCGAAACTGATTGATATGAGTGTTAAGAAACAATTGGAAGAGATTGCGGCCCAGCTTGAAATTGGCGATATTTCGCTTGCTGTATGATTGTCATGTGGTTTCGATGAATATATGTTATTTTTTTTTGGAGAATTGTAATTATGTTTTTTTCATGAGACTATTGAATTACAATTACAATGATTCCAGTAATAAGTTTATCATGAATTGAGGTGGCTATGTTGCGGTTGTGTCATTTTGCAATCATTCTAGCATATGTTCGTATAGGCTATGTGTAACTCGTGACTCTTATTGAGCTTGTTTCGTTTTAACATTTTGAGTTGAGTTGAGTTGAGTTTGGTGCTTGCGAAGGTTGTTGGCTTTATCGAGGTTGTGTCTTTTTACAATGATTCTTATATAAGTTCGCATTTGTTTGTACATTTTCTGTATGAGCTTTGATATAAAGACTATTAAATGGACGCAAGGTGACTGTCGATAAATGATTGTACAGCCATCGCATCGCATGTCATTTACGACAGTCACATTTGCGCCTTCTTTTGAATTAGGTCCATTTATCATTTTCCTTTCTTGTATGTGTAGTTTGGCATAATTGTGTATCCGAGTGAGTTGAGTCACATGTTGTCTTGTTGGTTAATACAATCTTTGATCGATGCAACCGGGTTGATGTGATCAGCTTGAGCTCAAGGGCAGATAGATTGAATAATAACATTTGTGATCGTACTTGAAACTTGATTACTCTACAACTTGATCGCCATCTTGAACACTGAAAAACCAATGTAAAGATATTAACCATAGACAATATATAAGATGCTAATGTTTGACATGAGTGATTGTTTACGGGTGATCACCAGAACTCAGACATCTCGAATTAGCATATGTAGTTTCTAATAAGACATATTGTTTAATAAGTATTTCAAATTTGCATATGGGTAATCGAAACTAGTAATGAAAGAAGTGTGATGAACTTAATGATGATGTCAACATTGGTTACAAATTGGAGAGACAAAATGTTTGACGGATTTGTCATTTGTGGATGATATTTCAATGAATCGACCACAGAAATACAATTTCAGTAGTAAGAGATAAGGAAATTTGGGTGGACGAATGCGGCGAGAAGGTTGTGGATGAAAAGCAGATAAAAAGAAACACAAAAGATCCTAAACATCTAACCAAAAATTTGTTGTGACAATGAAAGGTATAGATCTTTTGTTTGATAGGTAGCTAAGAGCAAATGTGACATAGCACATATATTCTGAATTTATGACATCTTATGTTATTTTCCATGGTTTTGTATCAGGTATACCTTTTTAAAGTAAATTTGTGTTTTTGTGCGACATAGGATACAAGGTTTATTACCAATAAAGTGCATACAAAGCACAAAGCAAAATAAACATACATCATAAAACATCAAACGGTAACATCCCGACTACATGGAAATCACAGAGCAATTAACACAAAGCTTAGAAGCTCTCGACATTTTCCATGTTGTCGCCTCCCACGACACTTGACATAAGCAAGTCTTTTGAGTTTCTCACGAAGCACTTGTTGCGAACTTCACCTTGCAATGTGTGTCTGTGTCAACTCCTCCATTTATTATTAAACATGTTCGGAGACCGAAGGTCTATGAAGGTACTTGCATTTGCATTGGTATTGGCTTGACATCTGGGCACACGCCTTTCAAGTGTGGTAGCAAAGGTTTTATCCAAGGGTGTCTTCGGTGGGGGTGAAAACGTCTTGTAAAATACGAGCTATGGGTGACCCCGATGGTGTGAGGCCCAAATAAGGCCACAACATCGTTGGCGTCAAAGTTCTTAGCAGCAAGTAGTGCAAACGAGTTGAGATTTTGTCGAGTAATTCGAGCTCGAACTACTTATTTCTCAACTTTACAAGTCGAATTTAAGTTTTATCTTTTATTTAACTTTTAGTTGGTTTAAAATCACATCAACATCCATAGTTAATGTACAAAATTTGAGATTTTCAAGCCGAACTCGAGCCTAATTTAAAATTTCTCGAGTCGATCTTGAGCTTTCTTCATGAAAGTCCGTCGAGCTATCAAGCCGAACTCGAGCCAAACATAATATTGTCGAGCTAAAGTTAGACTCGATTCGACTCGTGTACACCCCTACCAGCAGTAAGGATGGTAAGGAGTTTACTGGTTGAGACAAATGGTGATGGAAGATTGGCAAATGTTGCATCTCTTGTGGCAAATAAGTCCTTCCTTTTAGTCTACACTCTGTTCTCGAGTTTTTTTAAATGAAAAGGTAAGGGATGGGAAGGGAAATAAAGTATTCTTAAGTTTTTATTTATTTATTTGAGGTGGAAAGGTGGGGACGGGAAGAGGTGAGGGAGGGAAATTATAGGTTTTTTTTTTTTGTGTAGTTTTATTCCTTCCAAAATTAGGTGGATTAGGAAGGATAGTGAGTCGTTATCATCATGGGCTTGTGTTTTAAATTACAATTTTATCCTCAATTTTGCATGCATAACTGCTCAAACTTAGCTTAATCAATTACGTTAACTCATATGTGGCTACAACGCCATTTTGTTTACCGATGATTTCTCGTCTTTCAGTAACAACACATAATAATACAAAGATAGCTACGTAGGTAATGAAGGTCCATGTGAGTGATCGAGCAGCAAGAAACAATACTTAAATGACATCCATCTTTTAACAACTTTTTGTAAAGTGATTGTGTTATTAATTAATTAATGGCAAACATCATTTCGTTCGTTTTTATACGTTTTCTTACATTTTTATCCATTTTCATCCGTTTTTCTTACGTCTTTATCCGTCTTTCTATCTTCTTATACGTTTTTGTACGATTTGGTACGTTTTTATACGTTTTTGACCTTTCTCTCACTCAATAGATGTATCTGGTCTGATACGGTATAGTACAATACGAAACAATGGAATGCAATGGGATAGATGATAGAGGGCTGCCTGCGCCCAAAAGCGATGCTTCACTTGTCCCCTTGTCACATTTTAGTACCTTTTATACGTTTTTGTACGTTTTTATGCGTTTTATACGTTTTGTTTTACGTTTTTATCCCTTATTAACCAGTTTTATCCGTTTTCATACGTATAAAACGAACATAAATGTAAGAAAACATACAAAAAAGAATGAAAACATATAAAAACGGATAAATACGTATGAAAACGTATAAAAACGGATGAAAACATAAGAAAACGTATAAAAACGAACGGAAACGTATAAGAATGGATGAAAACGTATAAAAACTGATAAAATGGATAAAACGTATGAAAACGTAAAAAAACGAACGAAAACGTATAAAAACGGCCGAAAACGTATAAGAAAAATAAAACCGGATAAAAACGTATAAAAATGGACAAAAACGTAATAAAACGGGCAAAAACGTATTAGAACGGATGAAAACGTATAAAAATGGATGAAAACATATAAAAACGTACAAAAACGTATAAAACGAACGAAAACTTGTCTTTAATACTCTGTATTTTAAGTGATTGCCTTTTTCGCTTTCAACATTTTAGTATCATTTGACAAAAAAATTTATATTCTTAAATCACAAAATGCTAGTGAAAAAAAAAAAAAAAAAACAACGTCGATAAGACAAAAACAAACTACTCTCTCGTATAAATGAAGACTTTATATGTACATTTTTTTTTTGAAGATAAAGAGGTTAAAGCTCTAGAAAACAAACGACACCTAAATCGACCTATAATTACAACAATATAATTTGAAACTAATGAAAATGCCTAGTCATCTTAGGTTATCTTACTCTAAAGGTTGCAGATTTGATTCATCTACTTATGGACAGCCGGACATGTCGTGAAAGTAGATAAATATTTAGATTTCAAGAGTTTTAAAACAAATACTTTTCAGATATTCTATCTCAATTTGGTATTGCTTAACTTTCTCAAAAGATCGAACTTTTCAAGCCTTATCGAGAAAGATTTGCTTACCCATAAAGAGAAATTTTTATTTGCATACCTTTATTTTGGTGCTTACCAATGGATAAATCCCCACCATTCATCTATTTTGATCTAATGATGAGGATTAACCTAAGATTTAATATTCTTAACCTTAATTATCCAACTATATAAAGCCTTTTCTTCTTTTTTTTTGTTCATTCGCTTCATTTTTTTTCACACAGATACTATGTGTTTTCCTCCCAACCTGCTCTCATCATTTCCCTCCAAAAGTAGTTATTCCAATCAACTATTACCGTTTGATCATCATCAGTTGGATCACCATTACCATTCCGATCACCATCACCATTCCGATCATCATTTCATCATCACCTCCTGATCATTTCATCATTTTTTATGTCTTCTTTTGATTTGAATGAACCGTCTGTTTCAGAAGTTGATTTGATTGATGTTGTTGCGGTTGATAATGTTGTTGATCGGTTGTTAATTATGTGGATCAAGTTGTTGACATTCCTTCTTATTAAGTTGCACACCAAGTGTTTGATGAAATGTGTGAGTGAAAAATATTTTATAATCTTGTTATTTGCTCATGTAATTCTGCTTATTAATTAAGTTGTTAGTTGAATTTTTGTTTTTAACTGCATTTGAATGTTGTTTTTATGTTTGATTGTTGTTTTGAATCTGCTATGTATCGTACGTGTAGTATCACCAGTGATATTTGAAGTTGAACAGTATATGTGTATTATCACTAGTAATATTTGTATTATCTCTTGTAAAATTTTGTTTATTTGATACTTTTAGTTTGTGTTTTAGATTGTGAGTAGCATTAGGTTTTAGTATGATATCATTTTGGGATGAGTGAACTGATGAAAATTTGATGCATGGAATGTGTTTGACAAAATGCCTAAGAGAGGAATGCACAATTTGAAAAGCAATCACATGTTCCTTTTTTGTCCATCATTTCATATATGACAAAATCAAAAATATTTATTTGAATAAACAAGCTTTAGGGAATTAATCAAAGTGCACTGTAGTTATTGTAAATGAGTAATCATATCCTATGTTGCATTAGTTGATGCTTATTTTCATTTTTCCAAATGGCGTCCTTTTGAATGGTTTTAGTGCGTTTTGTATTTTGCTTTCTCCATCACTCTATATCTGAGGTGATGCAAATTTGATGTACTGTTTGACAATTGCGCAGTGACCTAGAGCTTAAGCCACAAGGACTGCTTACCTTAACAATCGTGAAGGCAAATAATTTGAAAAACATGGAAATGATTGGGAAGTCTAATCCTTATGTGATTGCATATATTCGGCCACTTGAAAAGTTCAAAAGAAAGGTTGTTGATTGCAACTTAAACCCTGTTTGGAATCATGTAAGTCGGTTAATTGCAGAAGATTAAAAGACCCAGTGTGTTATACTTGAGGTTATGCTTTTCTCCTTTTCTCTTTTTTGTATTGCTGGTTTCTCAGTCGTATCACGGGTGATATCAAATGTGATATCACATTTGATATCACATGTGATATCAAATGTGACATCATCAGTGATATCACAGGTGTGCCAGCTTTTTTTATTTTATTTTGTTGAATCAGTTGTGGTAATGGAGGATCTTATGATATCATAGGCGATATCAAAGTTGTTTGAGCTTCTTCAATTTGTTTTGTGGAGTCATTGTGCTTTTGAACAACGATTGCGAGTTGTTGTTGATTCTTTCATTTGATTGAGCCATTTTTTTGCAAATTGCAATCACAAATAGTTTGGTGATATCGTCTCTTTTTATGCCACATACAAAACAAACAAGTATGCTTTTTAATTTGTAATATCTCCTGTGAGATTTCATTATTTTTGTACATTTTGTATATATTATCACCTGAGATATTTATCTTTCCAGGTGCACGATGCTTTTTGTGTCTTTTACTGCAATTGACAATCACACGAGATGTGTTACTGTTGGTTCTGGTCTGCTTAAGAATGAAACTACTGAATCTTGTGTATAGTTACTCCAAGCATTCAAGAAAGCTTTTGTGCATTATCCGAATATCATTGTAACTGGTCAAGATGGTGCTATGCGAAAAGCAATTGCAACTGAGCTTCCTGGTTCCAAGCCCCGTCTTTGTCATAAATTAGAATTTATGTATCTCTTGTGATGAACAGTTGAAATTAATTTTTATGAGGTCTTTGTGAGTTTATGAAATATTTTGTCATTTTATCACTTGTGATAAAGCATGAAAATGATGAAATGTTTACATCATTTATGTGTTTACTTGTTTTTGACATATATCACTTGTAATATTATTCTTTAATTGATATATATGTTGACTTTTTTTTTGCTGAATCGTTATGTTACTCAAAACAATGCTTAATTAATCCTATTTTTGTTTGATTTTTAGAATATGTCATTTTTTTATTTTTATAGTTTTCTCATCAATGGTATTTTTATCTGACTTTTCCTTAATATCACTTGTTATACTCTAATAAAATTACCAAAAGAAGTTATATTCAGATAAACCAAAAGCATTGTTTACAACTGAATAGAAATTACCATTGTTTACAATTTAAGTAGCAAGAGAAAATTACAATTTAAGTAGCAAAAGAAAATTACTAATTGATGCTTTTGTCTTTTTATTTTCTACAACTTTCTTCTTGTCAGCTTTATGAGCATCCCCTCCTTTTGTCTTCTTTCACACTTCATTCGTTTTAGTTTGCAGCCTCTTCTTCTTCATTTATCTTCTTCTTTTTCTGCAACTGTCTTTGCTTTCTTACATGTAGTCTTTGTTTTCAGTTTAACAGTTACTGTTGGTGGTATTGGTGGTTGTAGATCCTGTTATATCACAGGTGATATCACAGATGTTTCTTTCAGAATTTGTTGGTGGTGTATGTGTTTTTGTTTTTGTTCTTCGTGTTTTCTAAGCTTAAAGGTCTAGCAGTGGATTTTGTTAATTTGCTTGGTATTGTTAGTGTTGTCGGTGATGATGTTGTTTCTTTGTTTACTTCTTTAGTTTGACTTGGTTGTTTTTTCACGAATGTCTTTTTCCTTTCACCGTCAGCCCCTGCTTTTTTGCTTCTTGATAGTTCTCACTTTTATATTCAAATCTGCATAAAATATATACCCTGTGTTAGTGTATGTATAGTTCATTGTTTTTTAATATCATACGTGATATATAAACTGAATAAGTATACGTCATCAAATATCATAGGTGATATACTACCAACAAGCAATCATTACAACTGTTGTATCATAGGTGATATACTACCAATAAGCAATCATTATAACTGTTGTATCACAAGTGATATACTACAAATAAGCAATCGTTACCATTGTTGTATCATAGGTGATGTACTAACAATAAGCAATCATTGGAACTGTTTTATCATAAGTGATATACTACCAACTAATACTAGAGTCAAATACCGTTTTTAAACATATCGAAGCATGCCCAATCTATCAATTATGCACATATATCTACCACAAATCTAACAAAAGCATGTTACAGTCACGATATTTATTTTAGCCTGTTAAGTCTCTCATATTATCACAATAATCATCTAACTTTCACAACAATCCTCAATAAACTACTAAAATCTACAAAACAACAAAGTGTTCATCTTGTAGAATAAATATTCGTGTTTTAGGGATACCATTATAACATTCTACTGAAAGTATACATACGCATTCTACTGAATGTGTATGTATCACTGGTGATATAACATATAAGCTAAATGTTAAATCAAGTACGCCGCATACATTCAGGGATTTATCACAGTTAATTCTTCTAAAGGAGACATGCTATACGTTACATTATACCTTTAATTTTATGAATCTCTGGAGATGGAGTCAAAAATTTGATTGACGACAGAACATCATTTACTCACAATAAATATTATCTCATCAAAACTTTTAGCAAAAAAAATATATATATATTAACTATGATTACAAAACAATAACAATAAACTATCAAAAGTGATACTATACATGACATATAATAAATCTTAACAAATAAACAAAAAAATGTATCAAATAAACAAAAATTTCACAAGTGATAATACAAATATCACTAGTGATAATACATATGTACAGTTCAACTTCAAATATCACTGGTGATACTACACGTATGATACTTTTCACTCACACATTTCATCAAACACTTGGTGTGCATTCATGTATACAAAGTGTTTTACTCAGAAACTCAACCAAATTTAAACACTAGAAAATACAACCAAAAGCATGTCACAATCACAATAAAAATCACACCAAACAAATTTATTTTTCTGTATTTCATACCAACATTCATCAATTTATTATAACAATCCCTCAATAAAACTCAAACAAGTGCATAATCATCACACAGTATCCCATCAAAAATCAACAAAAAAATACACAAAAATCTTCATAAGTAGCAATAATATTCATAAATAAATACAAAATCACTAGAGATTCTAATAAAACATCTAAATAATTAGTCGGAAGCATCATACCTTTATCTCGAGACTTAGTAGGTTCATTTTTAACCGTTTTTTTTGTGGATCTGCTTCTGCACTCGATGATTCTTTCATTTTTGTGTTTTTTCTTTGATTTTAACGGTTAAAAACGGTTGATTTTGAATTTTGATGGCATTTTTTTTTTTATTTTGGTTAGAGAGAGAAAGTGCAGATTTTGTTGATGGGGAATTTGAGAAAGTGAAAGGTCTGGGGTGGGATTGGTGGGGTAAGTTTGCTGAATTGACAGGAGTGGTCCTTCCGTGTTTTTTATTATTAAAAGATGTCTTTTTGATCCAACGGTCCAGATGCATCCATTGGTATGCAATGGATTGTCAGTATCCAAAATAAAGTGCCTCTACCCATAAGATTTAAATCCACATCATCCATCTAGTTTGATCTAATAGTGAGGATTAACCTACGATTTAAAGATAAACCTAAGTCAATATTTTTTCCTTGTCTTTTGTCTTTCTTTTAATTCATATATATATATATATATATATATATATATATATATATATATATATATATATATATATATATATATATATATATATATATATATATTGTCAAAACCGTCCGATGGACGGGTATGACTTGTGATTTTTATTTTTATGATTTAGTGGATCAAATATATACTAAAATGTAATTAAAAGTTAAATGTAAGGGTTAAGATATATAATTGATGTTACCATAATCCATTAAACGACTAAAAACAGGTAAGTACTTTGATTTGTGGTTTTTATTTTTAGGATTTAGTAGAACAAATATATAGTTAAAAGATATTAAAAGTTAAATTAAACGGTTAAGAAGTATAATTGATGTTACCATAATTCATAAAACGGCTAAAAGTAGGTAACTACTTTCTAACATTTTGTTCTAAACAATATTAGAACATCTTTTGCATTTGATAATATAATTAACATTTATTATTATTATTTTGTTTTTGTTAATTATGTTTATTTAGCTATTATTTAACCATATTTAGATGATGTTGACGAATTTGAATTATCTGTGAATGGATTTATGGTTTTGTTTGATGTTTATTGTGATGAGAATATGTATGTATTGCCGGGTTATAGAAAACCATGATATATCGATCATGTATTATGTGTACAAATAAGAATTAGAAGTATCATAACAAAATAATTAAATAATGGTTACTCATATGCGGAATAAAACTTCATACATTATTAATATAAAACCATGAATTGAAGAAAATGATAAAGATACATCATATCGGATCCATAAATGATTAAAAAAAAAACATAAAATTACTTAATTATTGAAATGAAACACATGGGAAAAAAATTGTCTTGAGCGAACATTAAGAAACCATTAAGATAAATTGTCTTGAACAAATACACTGGTGAAAGCAAGTGATTACTCCTTTGCACACAAAGCTTATGGCCCGCCAATGGTGGCTAAACTTCATAATATTGTTTGACAAAATCATATGAACGTAAATAAAAAATGAATAACGAAAAATATGTTAAAAAAATAATTAGGAACAAAAATAAAGTAATCATGTATTATATATAAAAGAACAATGAAAAGTATGAGAACCAAAACAACGTTATTCATTGCATAGGCTTGCCTTTTAAAGAATGTTTCTCATACAATTATATTAGCTTCAAGACCCATCCGATGAATGGGCTAGTTTCATATGGTATCTAACTTATAGAGGAAGACAGGTCTAACTTAAATGTTTTTATATGATCAACTTGAGGTAAATGTCAATCAAATTCGTATAATGAATAAATGTGCATGGAAATCTGCCTTATTATTCTTATATCTTATTAGGCATCATAATTGATGATTTGTAAAAACAAATGACAATACTTTTGTATTTCATTGATATGTCTTATGGTAAAAGCATGAATATAATTATGAAACCATGGATGTACTTCTGTTTGTTGTTTTAGATGCAATATTTAAAACTTCCAAAGACATGTCCTACGGTAAGCTTCAAATCTTTTAATTTATATACATTGTCAATTTTCAACAAATCAAATTAAATACAATTTATCTAGCAACTATCCAACTAACTTTTAAAGCTCCCACATACATTCAGAGTCCACTTTAGTAGCAAGTTTATTGTTAGACTTCTTGAACGGATATATTTAGTTCGTTCCTCGACAATTCAGGCCTATAGTGACTGCCTTACTTTAATGATCATAAGTTGGAACCTTCATTCGCTTCCTTTTTAGCATAAAGCAAACAACATCCTTGAACCTACATGAGCAAACACACTACTTAGCTTGACAACTTAATTGACATAAATCATTATGTGCTTAAATGACCCTCACCAATATATTCCCATCTACAATAAAAAGGCACATATGAAACCCAAAGTGATGTCATTCTTTAGTTTGCCACAGATACAAGCGAGTGGCAAATAAATGCATGAGAAATTAGAAAGTAATGCATGATACAGAACATGATTGGGATAGACTTAGACCAGCAACTATTAGCCATACAACAACCAAAATCCACATGGTACTTCATATATAAGAGCATCTACAATGCATCAAGTCTTTGAAGACTTGATGCATTTAATGCAAATATCATTTAATAACTAAAGCTTTTACAAAAGACTTGAGGTTCATCAAGCTTTTGTAAAAAGCTTTCCAAAAAGTCCTCAAAAAGTCCTTGTTTCAATGCATAAAACCTTGTCAAAAAGCTTTTTGGAATAGTGAATAGTCTTTCCCAACTTTACCCATTGTAGATGCTCTAAGCAAACAAACCATTGATCGTGTAACATAACATGTTACTCATGCATATAGAGTATATTGATGCTAGACATGTTGCAACACCCAAACACCTATGACCATTTTAGTATGCTCGTCTGCATAGTGTAAAGACTATCATTGTTAGCCCACTGAGTTTAATTTGTTCAATGTATGTATGACCATTTTGGTATGCTCGTCTACTAAATGCAAGATGTCAATTTGATGTTGTGTCAATTTGAATACTATCAAGTACCTTAGTCCTTACGTCAGACTAATAAAAGTGTTTGTATAAACATGATTAAGGGAATCACAAATGAAAATTTATTTAATTCGCAAGCAAATTAAAATAAATGCAGTACAGATTATTAAGCAGAACTTACAACATATAAAGCCATCAATTTGGAGTTGTTTCTCAAAATTTCAAGAACGGTTCTGTAAGTCTCCCACAAGATATAAAACCATGGGGTCACAAGCTCCCTATCCGACCGGTCTTTTCCCTTTTCGCCACTACATAGCTCAACATCAAGTCTTTTGGTCATTTATCAGCTTCAAGGTCATCCACATCCAAGGCATCTTCTAAAGCCTGTGCCTGGCTGCGAGCCAACTCAGCCTTCTTGGTTGAAAGACTCATGAAGTGCTTAATAACTTCTTCCAACGAAGTGACATTAACTTGCTGACAGATTATGCGGTACTGGATTAGACCATCTTTGGTCTTCATAAGCTCCATGAGTCGTATGATATGTAACTTGATGATTTATTGGAACAAAAGAAGTTATATATATTTGCCACACTAAATACAACAACTGCTAGGAACTTTAGTTGGTTAGTTAAAATAGTTGGTTAATTGTCGTTGATAAAATAAACAAAAGCTGGACCTATACATAAATTGTGCAAAAATTTGAACATAAAACATATCTTTCAATTAAAGGTGCAATTTTCTACAAATGAAGTGACATAAGTAACCCGAATGTAGTTGTGTTACTTTCTTATACAATTATGAAATCAACGAATTAATTGTGATCAAGGTTAAGGCAAAATAATTAAAAAAAATGAACGATAAATACAAATGATTTGTTAAAAAAGTATGACAAACAATACACATTGTATTAAGGAGACCAAAAAGATCAGATCAAAGAGAGCCAAGTGCTAGAATATATCGTTCATACGGGCCTTGAGCAAAGAACAATGCCGCCATAAGTGCTGACTTGCATAGTATTGGCTCCAAACCTTCATGAATGCTTCCAATTACCTTAAAACTCTTCACCCGTACTGTCTAGTCTCTTGAAGTAAACACTTTGTAAACTATAGTTGCACGCACACACATATATTTCAAACAGTTAAAAGTATTGGCATGTTAACAACACGCATAAATCAATTACTTATACCTTCAAATCTTAAAGCATCAAAAAACACTAAATATATACAAAAATCAGCACAAAACTAAAAATAACAATTAGACATAAAAAACTAATATCATTAAAATTAATCAAAAAACATCAAAACTAATCTTATTACTCTGTATTACTCACAATTATATTCCTGCATGATACATCCCTTTGACACTCTTAATTTCCACCAACATGAACACACACATAAAAACAGTTATTAAACCTTTATTTTAAGCATTGATTATATAATTGAGAATGATCATGAATGTTGTAAGAATAGAGTTTGTCAGTATGCATGTACTAATCACTGGTTCCTAAGTCTGGGGGTCTATCTAATGCAAGAACCTATGTGTCTAAAGTTAAGATCAGTTGTGACTGCATTAGCTTCTAAAATCACAACATCATCGGTGTTAGTTGCTTTGCCCCTACTTTGTGGCTTTAGCCTTAAGATGTACTGTTACCATTCTCCTCCCATGGGGATTGTAACAAAAAATAAACCTAATGAAATCCAGTTATATTATGTGAATTTTCCACTTATTAGTGAAACCTTAAAAACCTATTATTCGGAACACAATTGATGTGGCTAAAAGGTTATTCACAGAAATATAATTTTATATGCCAACAAATGGATTAGCCAATCCAGAAGTGAATGTCCTACACTAACACAAAATTGGCTTCGCCTTGGTGATTTATCGGTAGATTGGACAGTTTCAAGTACCAATGAATGATATGTCTCGGATAGTGGGCATTGATACAAAAATCAGTGGTGGAGACAAAAGCATCTAAATAAATTAACTTGGGATTTAGTAAATCCGTTGAACAATGGCTTTGGCTACTATAACCTTCACAAGCACGATTTTTTATTTTTTAAACTTTTGAGCTACTAAACGATAAACATTAGAGTACCATTAAGAGTGATAACATGAATAACTACATAAAAAAGCTTGGCACCTGATGAAAACGTATGTGTACATAATGAAATAGTATGATGTTGTAACCATAAAAATGCTTAGATTATAATGTTGTTTATGCACCTATTTTAGATCCTATTAGTTAGTTTACATACATTCCAATATCCACAATTCATACAGTAATGTCAATCAAATTAACATGTATAGTACATAATGTCAAGAACTAAACTTACATTGAAAACCTTTGCAACAGGAAGTTGTCAACATCACCTTGGGACAATGCAAGCAATGAAATTACCTGTATATCATGTTGTCCCTTTAAAGAAGCCTGTAATAAACACACGTGAGTTCTCGTTAGCTTATTTTAGCTACTTTCGGGCATATATGATAAGTTCTCGTTAGCTTACTTCTTTGGCCTTATGATCTTATCTACTTTCTTATCAACTTATATAAGATTTTTTGTAATCTTGTTGCTCAAATTAGCCCAAATTTTAGGCAGCTGCAAATTTAATCAAACAATCCCTAAAACTCAAAATTTGCAGTAAAAATCAGGTAGGTACAACCTATATATTGTTGTGTGAGAGAAAAGTGATGTGTGAAAGCCCGCACATTAACCTAAAAAGGGGTGAAGAATAGGGTTATATTTTGCTAATTTTTTGGTGAATGTATAATACATAGTTAACTAATAAATAAATAAAAGTGAGTGATACAATATGTGAATAAAGATTTCGTCAAATACTTCCTGAGCACTCAGAAACCACAACCATTGATATGCACCTGTTCCAAGGTTGAAATAGCCAAAATGAAGATGAAATAGGTGATTTCCGAGTCAAAGTACATTTTATTTTAGCACCCTGCTTCGACCATAATGACTTTTATATTCTGATATCGCATGGTACCTCCTTGGGCTGTTACTGCTCCCTGTAAGACTCTTAAGTAAAAGCTCATATCAATAACATGAATACTCAATCCAGCATAACAATACTAAATTCATATCAATTGTAAAGTGGTGAAGAATATGGTTCACCACAATCCTGCAAGTGACTTACCCAATGCTCTTTATGTTTTTTGTGAACTGTTTTTTGTTATGGCTAAGCTCTTTACAAAAGTTCTAAAATAAATAAACAAAAACAACCTTTCAGTTTCAGCTTGAAATGAGATTAAAAAAAGTTAGTTACATGCAACTTGGTAAGGAGAACTGGTTTTAAAGAATTGCACAATCCGAAGTATAAACAACGGTAGACGATGATACCAGCACCTGAGATAACACGCCAATGGGTATTTCGACACTCACTAAGCTTTTTTGTTGGGGGCAAATACGTACTTAAACAATGATTCTTTAATCGATAGCAATTCAGGGAACTCTTTCTTCAACTTGGATGTATCCAACTCGTTGCTTTGTGGGGCAAGTATCACTTGGGCTTGTTCTTTGAGTGTGAAGTTTTTCCATTTGAATTCTGTAAAATATGTATCTAGTAACAAAGTTCATCACCAAAATCCCTTGATCTCTGCAAACGTCTGCTAAAGTGAGTGTGCCCGAGACGTTTGTACGGATGGTTTTGTTCTTGTGAGATTCACACCAATCAACATCGGGTTTGCCAGTGACACCAGTAGCATTGAAAACATGGGTTGGCGTAACATTCTTAATATTAGCAACAATCGATGACCGGTCCTCCAAATGACCATTTCCACACTCGTACTGAATCCCTTGTTTCTCACATATTTTCCCAAGTAAAGCACCGATCCAACCTATTTTAACGTAGATAAGGAACTTGAGAGATGGTTTAGTAGCAGAGCTGGTAGTAGTTTTTGCAGCAGGAACCACTTTTTGAAACTGAGAAGAGTTAATAGCTGCATGAGGTGAATCAGATTGAACTTTTCAGGGACATCAATGACTTTCTCGACTCCACCAGGCATCATCAGCATTCGTGGATGAGGAAGCAGTGCACCAGAGACATCACGCCACCCATTAGGATTGCTGGTGTACAATTCCATAGTCTTTTTTAGACCCTCCTGCCATGTGGTCTTTTCGGACCAACCCAAACACTTAAGCTTCTCATCATCCAGGAAGTGCCTCTGATCATTAAACGACCTTTTCTGCACAAACTTGATGCTTGATTCAGGATAGATATTAAACAGATTACAGACATCACGAGCAACATCATTAACTCGCCTTTCCTTCTTGGTTCCAATGTTGTAAACATGACCGACTTCACCCTTATGGAGAACAACTTCAAAAGCCTCGACAACATCTTCAAAGTAGAGATAACTCCTCATATTCGACCCATCACCATGAATCGGAAGAGGCTGCCCTCTCATAGCCAAAAGAATAAACTTCGGGATTAACTTTTCAAGAAACTGATTTGGGCCATATACATTGTTAGTTCTGGAACAAAAGCTTGACGTGCTCAATTGGAGCAACAGCTGTCTTTGACACAACATCAGAGATACCTCTTGTAAGAAAGTTGATAGCGAACCCTGAAAGTCCTTTCTCAGCTGGTGTTTGAACACAGACGGGCATATAGAAATAACCTATATTTACGTAGTAACAGTTAGTAGACTGAGGTACCTGTTCAAATATATGCCAAATGTATGAAAATCCAATTTTCTTGAAACTACATCCTCTTGTAATCTGTTGAACGCCAAAGACAGAAATACACATGAAAAAGGCATTTGAAACATAAGAATTTGTATCCATATGGTGAAAACATGGCTTGAGCCATTTTCTCAAGTTCAATATATACATCTGCACTATCGAAGCCTGCTGACGAAATATGTTTTTATCAAAAATAGAAAATACGTAACATAACTTAATTATGGAAAAGAAGGATGCCAAATAATCTATAAGAAGAAAAATATAATCATTTTTATAAAATCCAAACTAAAATCTCAATACCAACAATTTCTCATATAATATGCATCGGTTAAAATTTGGACATGATTGCTCAAATATGTTGTTACCTATTGGAAACGATTCATGACCATTGTCCCAACATAAGAAGCAAACTACTTTCTTTGCAGGGCTTGATCCATAATGATCGTCATATATACCATCTTCACATGCTCCTGCATCTTATAAGAGATCGCTTTAGCATATAAATCATCAAAGAATAAACTTAAAGATGAAAGAATCAGATTTATAAATGTCGTACTTCCTTTGTTGATCCGTTCCGTGATAATGTATAGCCTATATATATAGATATGAATTAAGAATAAACTTCAAAATCAAAGAATCAGAGTTATAGACATCGTACTTCCTTTGTAGATCCGCTCTTTTTTTGATCCGTTACGTGATAATGTCTAGCCTAAATAATCAGTATAATCTATAATTGCAATATTATCTTTAATACTATCCAATCATAGAACACATTTACGCTTCTGTTTGACCAGTTTTTAATTGACAAATAAGTGTTCACTTATTCTATCTTGTGTGTCCCAAGATAGTTGTAACACTTCTTTTTGGTTTATTAGATTTCATATTGGGATAGATAATTAAATATACAAAAGATGCTGGATTTCAAGTCAAAATAGTAATCTAAAATGTTTTTATCAACAGGGAATAAGGCATCTGCCTTTCTTCAACCGTTTCTCTTGCTACGTCTTGATAGTGTGTGTATTGCTTAAAACCTATCAAGTTGGTGCCATTTTGGTAGTTCTTAATTAAATATTCACCATACCAGTAGCTTAAAGCCCAAACAAAACTGGTTAGGCATTGAGAAAACCCGAGCCCGAATCCAGTGCCAAAAAAGTATATCATGAACTGGGGTTATCGGACCATGGCTCTACTTTTAATAGATAGAGCAACTCTCTAACAAAGCTCACATATGCTGAAGTTTTCAAGCCAAACACACCTTATGTTAATCCTGTCCAAACAACCTATAAAACATGTTATGTCTAAGCAGCCTATAAATCATTTTTTTCTTCAAACGGCACTTCAAGCACACCCCTTATTCAAGTATCATAATTGCACACTAAACCAAGTCATATCAATCCATGTATAAAAGGATCTTATTTTAGCCATTGGCCATTACCATGCTTGTCCGTTTTATTCTTTAAAATAACGATTAGGGACCAATATCAAAAGATAGTACATAACTAAAAAACTCTACACTTTACTAATCATTCTATTATCAAATATCATAACAGATAGTAGAAAAAAGTGATGATTTTGAGCTGCTAAAAGGTTCTTAAGTAACTACGTACAACTTTATAAAAAAGAGGACACGTAACCTAGTAAGTTCAGTTCAATTGTCGCTTGATATTGAGATGTAATTTCTAGTAATGATGTAAGAGCGAATTCTGAATCTTTTCGGTTTGAAGGCACATTCTTTGATGTCATTTTCTCTGACATTTACATACTTATATAAAAAAGAAAGTAACATCAGAACCTGAATACATAGAGATATCTGGTAAGATTATATGAAAACTCGCATTACAGTTTTACCTGAAAATTATCAAATTGACCATGAGGAACGTTATAATCAAATTCCTTCATCTTGTCTTAAGGCCCAAAACAAGTTCAATTATGCATTGGGTGATCACTTGTATTTGACTCTCTGAGGTTAATGTACGTCCATCTTTCTTCCTTATGTCGCACTCCTGTAATTCGAACTATTCCTTACGTCCAAACAGCCTATAAAACATGTTATGTCCAAGCAGCCAATAAATCACTTTTTTCTTCAAACAGCTCTTCAAGCACACCCCGTATTCAAGTCATCATAATTGCACACCAAACAAACTCGTGTTAATCCATGTATAAAAGGAACTTGTTTTGGCCATTGGCCATAACCATGCTTGTCCGTTTTATTCTTTAAAATAACGATTAGAGACCAATATCAAAAGATAGTACATAACTAAAAGACTCTACACTTTACTAATCATTCTATTATCAATATCATAACAGATCATAGAAAAAAGTGATGATTTTGAGCTGCTTAAAGGTTCTTAAGTAACTACGTACAATTTTATAAAAAAGAGGCCACGTAACTTAGTAAGTTCAGTTCAATTGTCGCTTGATATTGAGATGTGATTTCCATTAATGATGTAAGAGCAAATTCTGGATCTTTTCGGTTTGAAGGCACATTCTTTGATGTCATTTTCTCTGACATTTACATACTAATATACAAAAGAAAGTAACATCAGAACCTGCATACATAGAGATATCTGGTAAGATTATATGAAAACTCACATTACTGTTTTACCTGAAAATTAGCAAATTGACCATTAGGAACGTTATAATCAAATTGCTTCATCTTATCTTAAGGCCCAAAACAGCTTCAATTATGCATAGGGTGATCACTTGTATTTGACTCTCTGAGGTTAATGTACGTCCATCTTTCTTCCTTATGTAGTACTCATGTGATTCGAATTTATGTTTATTGGCGCTACATTATTAACTATAAGACGATGTTTAGGTGATCAGATCATATTGACTTGTTAACCTTACCTCGATTTGGTAGACGAGTTGATGTTATGCGTACTTAAAGCTACTTAAAATAGTGAGCAGACATTGTCATATGAAATTGCTCAAAGGAATAGGAATCAACAAAAATTAATGGGATATGATGAAGATCATTCATGAGACCTGCAACCAAACACCACATTTTCGAATTGTTGTCTAGATTAGAGGGTTGAACAAAAAATAAATCTCGAGAGTACAAATAAAGATGACATGCAATTCGCAGAGCAGCATACCTGATAGAATGTGAACATGGCACCTCCAAGCATTCAGTTAAATACCTCAAAAACCGCTGCAAGAATTCCAGAATGACGAAGACGATTGACAATAATATAGACATAATTATCTTGAGACCAAATCATCATCATCATCATACTAAGAAAATCAGGAAACTTATAATCTTATATAGAAAAGAGTTAAGGGACTAACCTCAAGCTCAAATGGCGTTAGTACGCCTCCTCCAATCATACTTTTGGGGTTTAAGTGAGGTAATAAATCATCACTGAAAGATTTTCCTCCTCTACTGCAATACTCAATAGATCACCAACAAACAAAAGATGCAGTTTCTACACACAATACAGAGGCAACGTAATGTGTCACAATGAGTAATTATAAACGGGTTGTGTCGGTGAATGAAATAAGAACCAACTAAAGACAAACATAGTCAGTACCTATCAATGGATACTTGTTAAGAGCTTTTTGAGCCTCTTTAAACAGCCTTGCACCACATATTAATGTTCATTATACAGATGCATAGGTCCAACCGGAAAAGAAACTTATTGGCACTTTTTACATCAAATAGATATTGGAAAATAGAAAACCAACCTTGACATTCAAAAATAACTTCTGCAAGTGACACAAATGCTTACGTATTCACATAACCATCAAATTACAACTTATATATGATTTATACCAATATGAGATCTGAAAAACAAAACCAAATATTACCAGGCAATCCAATCTTTTATATAATAAATTATGTACAGGTGCTTTCAGAAAAGTGCAGCAGTGTGATCCTCATAACCTTGTATTGTTGGAGGAAGCAGTAGATGATCCCGTGAGATGAATATGATCCATGATGGATGTGGAAACAAATTAGGGTTTTGAACAATGGATGTCATACGTTATGGGTATTCAATATGAGATTAGGGTTTACAGATATATTTGAGGTGCAAAATCTATACGTATATTAGATTAGCCGAATTTATTCATTGTTGTGGTTTATAGATTTGAGGTGCAAAATATATTCCAAAGATTTAGTTGCTCTAGTGGCTGTCAAGTGTGGTAATGGGACGAACAACTCAAGTTCGATCCCCTCTAATGTTATTTTTTAAAATTAAATAATCCGGATTTTTGTTGATTGAATTTATGTTTAGGTGGCATGAATGATGACATGGAAATATGACGTGGGATCGCCAAGTGGCGTTTATGTGGCGTCTCCTCTTATATATAATGTATAGATATATATATATATATATATATATATATATATATTTTTAATTCACGTTTTTTAATTTGCGTTTTTTTTATTAATTCACGTTTTTTTTAATTTGCGTTTTTTTCTTCGCTTTCATACGTTTTCGTCGGTTTTCATACGTTTTCGTCCGTTTTCATACGTTTTCGCCAGTTTTCATCTGTTTTCATCTGTTTTCGTTTGTTTTCAGACGTTTTCGTCCGTTTTTGTTCGTTTTCATACATTTTCTTCCGTTTTCATCAGTTTTCTTTCGTTTTCATCCCCTTTTCATGCATTTTCATCCATTTTCAAACGTGTTTTCACGCTTTCCTACGTTTTCGTCCGTTTTCATATGTATTTGTCCATTTTCTTACGTTTTTGTCCGTTTCTGAGTATCACAAGTGATTTTCTGTGTTATTCAAAATATCACTTGTGATTTTCTGGATATCACTTTGTGGTATTCTGAATATCACTTTTGATTTTCATTTTACAAAACTTTAGTTGAAAATCACTTGTAATATTCAAAAAATCACTTATGATATTCTGAATAGAATACACAAGTTATTTTCTGAATATCACAGAATATCACTTGTAATATTCAGAATATCATTTGTGATACTCAATATCACAGAATATCACTTGTGATATTCAGAAACATATGAAAACGCCCGAAAACATTTAAAAACAGATGAAAACGTATGAAAACGGACGAAAATGAACGAATATGTATGAAATCTAAACCAAAATTTGACCATTTTCTCTTTATACGTGGTAAATATAAACTTACATATTTTTATAAGTTTCAAAATAAGCAAATTAAGCTTGTGAAACATAAACCGAAATCACATAAGCTCATAAGCAAATAAAATAAGATTAAACAAATACCCCAAAACTATGTAGCTGTTATTCAAATTATAAATTTGTGATATTATGAATATCACTTGTGATTTTTTGAATATCACTTTGTGATATTATGAATTTCACTTGCGATTTTCTGGATATTACTTTGTGATATTCTGAATATCAATTGTGATTTTCATGTTACAAAACATTAGTTGAAAATCACTTGTGATATTTAGAATATCACAAGTTATATTTTGAATATCACAGAATATCACTTGTGATATTCAGAAACGTATGAAAACGTCTGAAAACGGCGGAAAATATTTAAAAACGGACGAAAACATATGAAAACAGACGAAAACGTAAGAAAATGGATGAATATGTATGAAAACGGACGAAAACGTATGGAAGCGTAAAAACAAGTATGAAAACGGACGAAATCGTATGAATAATGAACGAAAACGTAATAAAACGGGCGAAAACGTATGAATACGAATGAAAACGTATGAAAGTGAAGAAAAAAACGTGAATTAAAAAAAACGTGAATAACGTGAATTGAAAAAAAAAATGTGAATTAAAAGAAAAAGACAAAAAAAAATATAAATATAAAAGAAAGACAAAAAGACAAGAAAAAAAACATTGACTTAGGTTTATCTAATAAATCTTAGGTTAATCTCCACCATTAGATTAAACTAGATGGATGATGGGAATTTGTCCCTTGGTATGCACCAAAATAAAACTAAGCAAATGAAAATTCCTCATATTTTGAATAATTTTCCTTTGGCAACATACTCCTTCACGTGTTTCAACATGAAATGGTTCCTCAGGAACTTCAACAACAGCCCCAACAGTGCAATTGTGTTGAACCGTGATTACAACTTCATAATTATCCTCTGAATTTTCAGGAACAATGACACGAGCCTTCGCGGGACAACTCTTAGTTCGTTCATGCACACAAGTGAAGTAAACACTGCATTCATATATAATTCAAAATATTAACTCATAATATATCGTCAAAAGTAAAAAAGATTAAACGTAACAAATGAATTGTAACACAATATGATAGACAATAATGTTGATCGAATGAACGTACGTTTAGGGAGTTTTTCTATCTTGACCTGATCTTTTCCATAACTTCTCATCAAGCTCCGGCACCAACCTACCCAGAACCATTCTTGGCGGCTTGGATTCTTGATTAGGTGGTTTTTGGCCATGAGTCCCCAAAAGAAGCTTATGTATTTTATTAAAGACGGTTTTATTTCCACGGCCTTGTCAATGAGATCTTGGCAATTCTTCAACTTTGGTTGACAGGCTTTGACAAACAACTCTTCAACCATGCCTCGGGCATCACTTATCTTGAAATATGCTGGCCCGGCCATTTTGATGTATAAGGGATGTATTGGTTATGAACAAAATATTAGAACTGAAATAGATTAACAGATACAGATTTATTGATTTCAGTCACATTCAGTTCCAATATTTTGTTCGAAATGATGTAATAGCCCCTATAGTTCGAAATGAAAACGTACAATTTATGGAAGTAATTTGTTTAATAAAAAAAATATATGGAAGTATTTTTTTTCTAATAAGATCGCTTTTTAGTATTCGGATATTTATATATTACAAATTGTGTTTAATAAGGCATATATTGTTAAAAAGTATCATTCCATAGATATATTTCAAAAACGATCGCCATTGGGACGGTTATGGATGTATAACATGAGAACGCATGTTCAACTATAACAAGTATAACAGCGACATGGGTGTATAACACTGTGCCCTCTAAAGATCACAATTCATACGTTTCTTTTTTAGATTCTAATGTAATTTTATATTATAATTGGATACGAGTTAGTAAAGTTTGGAGTGCACATTCGTTTGAAACAATATACTTGTGACCACAAGTCCACAACAAAAGCGCGGGGTCAGTAGGCGATGCTCCTTTTTGTGGTCCCGCTCCCAACATAGCGAGCGGGCTTACTGCGGTCTTGGGGCAGCACTCAGACTAAAGCATCATATTTGGTGCTCCAAAATTAGTTATTCATTTTTGCCACCTTTTCCCAACTGATGTGATTGTTGGGCCGAACCGATGTAATCATTTTTCCTGACCAATGTGAATATACACGATTCAACCAGATATCCAAAATTATCGTCACATCTTACATCCAATTTTTAACATCTTCGTCTAGGGTATCTTAAGAGAAGATTTAGAATGACATGTAGTTTATAATAAATGGCTGAAATTAACGATTTTCGTTTAATTTAACAATTTGTTTTGCAAAAAGTAAAACAAATTTTTGGTAAAATCTCAATCTTGACAGCCTTTGTTTATATACAAAACATTGAAGACCAAAGTTTGTAAGAAGATATAAATAATGGTTATGTGTATAGAAATTGGAGAAAAGGTGTGTGAGTTCCGAACATACAATTGACAATCATCTCATTTCTAGTGATATATGTGATATTTTCATTTATAATGATAGTGAGGTTTATTTATGGAGTTGTATACGTTTGTATGGAATTGTTAAGTTTTTAAGAATCAATGGTTCATAAAAGTTTGAGTTGACATGATTCTTGACATTTCTAAAAACTTTCATTGAAGATGTTCTTAAAGCTTATACAAGTTTACATAAATTTATGAGATTTTAAGCTTATATAAAAATCTAGAATACAAAGTTCATGCTTTCACTACCTCGTTGAAAGTATAAGCTTACTAGTTTGAAAGCTCATTAAAGTACAAGCTTTTATAAGCTCCGTCTCATTAATGGTTTTGCTCTTTGAATGATGTGATTTGCACACTTTCTTTTTTGATTGACATGTTGGTGTTGTGAGCCCAGTAGCAGGGTTAGATAATCAATTCAGTAGAAACAAACAATAAGTCAGCAGAAACAAATACCACTAGGTGGTTACCGGATATCACTTGGAACCTTGTGATCACTTTCCAAAGTAAACTATTCGACCCTAATGCCTGGGTTACACGAATATCTACTTGGGATAAGACCAAATGTGGTTATGGAATTAGGCACAATTCTATAACCCTTGCGCTTATAAGTGTTAATCGTTTTCAGTGTCCTTCATGCATAATCGATCTCCTATTTATAAGAGTTTACTCTAAGCTAATCCAATGGAATTATGAGTATTAATCGCCCATTAATAGCATCATAATTATCCCCATTATAGCCGTTAGTGGTTACATGACCAATTAAACGTGGTCATTAAGCGCTTGAAACCGCCACTTGAATAGGTCAAAACCGTTACAAGCAAGACTTTCATCAAGATTTCATAGTGCTATCGGTGGATACACCGCTCGGTGGAATCCATAAGCTTCATGGAAACATAAGCTTCGGTGGAAACTCGCTTATCGGTGGAAACATCGCCATCGATGGAAACCACAAGCGACTTTCCACAAGCAAGATTTTCCACAAGCGTTTTTCTACTAGCACTACCAATACAAACCACTACAAGAGTCGGGTGTTCATGGACCTTATGGGTGTACACTCTGCACCTCCTAACCCATTACAAGGTGTGAACTAATCCCACAAGTGCACTAAATTTTCCAACAATCCTCCCAAATTTAGTTCACTTCCTTTGCATGAAAAATAAACATCAAGCAAAACATGTGCATAAACGAAAATGTCCCGAGGATTGAATTTCCATCTTAGTAAATTACACGTTCAAATATTCGAGAATCGGGGTGTTCTAAGAATTGAACCCTTCAACCCATTTGAATACCAAGATAAAATACACACAAGTTTTCAAACACTTATCGCCTCCCGACACTATACAAGCCATGTGTCCATATCCAAATTCATAAATGTTGTAAAAGCTAAAGTCCAAAGCTTCTCAAGCGGAAAAACTTCAACATTTACATAGGTGGTTCCTCTTTAGTCATGCTCCCGCCAAGCACTTTTCAAAGAAAATTAACCATTAATAAGTAAAGACTTCATCCTCATTTCAAGAGTTCGAGCACAACCTTGGGATGTAAATAAAACATGTGCTCCATCCACCGAATGTTCAACTTTCCACATTGAACTCGGCTCCCAAGTTTCCTTAGGAGGAGTTGGGTGTCCTAGCATTCGATGACTAAGTTGGACTTAAACCCATCCCTTTAGCGACTTTATAACCAAGTCTCTAGCCAAACCCTTCGTCAAGTGATCGCCTAAGTTCATTGAGATCTAACAAACTCTATAGATACCACCCCATTCATGATAAGCTCACGAATCATGCTATGTCCGACACCTAAGTGTCTAGACTTACCATTGTACATTTGGCTATAAGCCTTAGCCAATGTAGCCGCACTATCACAACGGATAGAAATAGGTGTTATAGGTTTAGGCCACAATGGAATCTCAAGAAGCAAGTTTTTCAACCATTCGACTTCTTTACCAAAGAAATGCTAGAGCCACAAATTCGATTCCATTGTTGAACCGGTGATGCAAGTTTGTTTCTTGGATGCCCAAGAAATTGCACCTCCACCAAGTAGGAACACCCACCCACCGGTAGAAGAATTGTCTTCGAGTTATCGATTCAACTTGCATCGGTGTAACCTTCCAACACCGATGGGTAACCAAGATATGAGAGACTATAATCCATAGTTCTCTTCAAATACTTCAAGACCCTCTGAACGCTTTGCCGTTGATGAGCACTAGGATTACTAGTATACCGCTCAATTTTCCCACCGCAAAACCAATATCGTGTCTTGTACAAGTCATGGAATACATCAGGCAGCCAATTACCCTAGAATACTCAAGTTGAGATACAACCTTGCCATAATTAGGCATCAGCTTCTCACAAGTATCCATAGGTGTACTCACATGAGTACAATCAAAGTAATTGAATTTCCTCAACACCTTCTCAATATAATGAGACTGAGAGATAGATATTCTTTTACTTTCATGTTTAATCCTTATACCAAGGATAACATCAGCCTCCCCCATGTCTTTCATAGAGAATCTTGATGACAAAAATTCCTTTGTCAGTCAACTCGATTTTGGTCGGTGCCAAAGATCAACATGTCATCAACATATAGACAAATGATGACTCCTTTACCGATTCATCAAATTTGCTATATACACATTTGTCGACTTGGTTAAGAACATAACCACTAGACAAAACCACTTCATCAAATTTTTGATGCCATTGCTTAGGTGCCCGCTTCCATGAAAGAGACTTACCTTGTTTTCATTGCCGTGCATGATGAAGCCTTGAGGTTGGTTCATATAAACCTCCTCTTCCAATTCACCATTCAAGAAAGTCGTTTTCACATCCATCGATGAATAATCGATTGTGAATTGATGCCATAGCAATCGCCAGCCTTATGGTATCGATACGAGCCACATGGGCATAAGTATCAAAATAGTCTATTCGACTTTTGTTTAAAGCCCCGAATGACTAGTCTAGCCTTGAACTTTTCAATAGTTCCATCTACCTTCATTTTCCTTTTGAAAATCCATTTGCAACCCAAAGGTTTGCAACCGGAGGTAGATCAACCAACACCCAAGTGTTGTTGCCCATGATGGAATCCATCTCATCATTGATTGCTTCTTTCCGAAAGCAATATCCGGGACATCATTGCTTCTTCAAATGTCTTGGGATCATCCTCAACAATGAAGCAATAGGAGTATTGGTCGAGACCTCATCCCTAGTTCCTTCAACTAAGTATAGTTGAAACTCGTGTCCAAATGACTTTGGAGTCCCGACCTTTTGCTCTTCCCGAGCACGTGTTCGAGTTGTTGAACCACAACCTCATCGGGGACCACCGATGGTTCACCATCGGGACCTCGATACACCAAAGTGTCATGAGTTCCATTAGGAATCCTCGACTTGGTCTAGGGACCGATGAGAATCTATTCTCATCAAAATCGCATCCCTTGATTCAATTATTGTGTTAATCGAAACATGTTCATTAGGTTCAATAACATAAAACCTAAAAGCCTTGGAATGCTCAAGATATCCAACAAAGATGCGATCAATGCCTCTTTCACCCAAAGTCTTTAGCTTTGGATCGTGGAGTCTTACAACATCCCTACAACCCCAAACCTTGAGATAATTCAGTTGGGTTTCCTTTTAGTCCGAGTTCATAAGGGTAACCTTGTTCCTTTTGTTAGGAACCCTATTTAACAAATAGCAAGTCGTTAACATAGCTTCACCCCGAAACCTTGACTCGATCCGAATAGGACAACATGGAATTAACCATCTCCTTCAAGACCTGTTTTTCCTTTCGAAATACCATTTTTTGAGGAGTATAAGGGCGATCGTTTCATGGATTATTCCAACAGATCGAAAGTACCGAGTATCCATGTACTCACCTCCCTATCGGTCCTTAATCTTTTGATCAAAGACCCAAGTTGTAATTCAACTTCGCTTTAAACACTTTGAATTTATCTAATGCTTCATCCTTGGTATGTAACAGATAGACATAACAAAATCTAGAAGCATCATCAATAAATGTCACAAAGTACTTCTTATTCCCCAAAGAAGGAGTGGCATGCAAATCACACAGTCATCGTGAATAAGCTCCAAGATCTTAGTCTCACGACTAACACCCCGAAAGGGTTTCTTGGTTATCTTGGTCAACATGCAAGTTTTACACTTTTCGGTGTCCATGTCAAAAGCGGATTAAACCATCCCTAGACATATCTTGCATCCTTTTATAGTGAACATGGCCAAGTCTAGCATGCCAAAGGGTAGAGTCGGTCTGGTCATATGTGGTCACAAAAGTCGAAATAACACTATCGGTGGTAACATTAAGCCCGAACATTTGATTACATAAATAACCAAAACCAATAAAAACACCATGCTTAGAAAGCACAAATTTATCGACTCAATAACTTGTTTATAACCATGATTATTCAAAATACTACTTGAAACCAAGTTCTTCCCGATATCGTGAACATGAATAACATCAAACAAAGTTACAATCTTTCCGAACTAAACCTAAGATCTACACAACCACGACCATGCACCAAGGTCATTGACTCATTTCCCATGTGAAGAATAGAACCATCATTCGGTGACTCATAAGTCTTGAACCGCTTCTATCTTTACACACATGAACTGTTGCACCGAGTCAACCCACCACGCAACATCATCCTCCTCGCACATAAAAGATTCGATACATATGTAACATAATAAATCGAAAAGACTTATTAAATATATTTCGACCTTTCGGTGAGTTGGTGAACCACCACCCCCGAACCATTAGTGCTCGATCCATTGGCTTTACCACCAATTTTAACACCTTTGCGGTCCCTTTAATGTGACCAATCTTGCCACATTTCCAACAAGTAGGAGTTGCCTTCTTGTTAAGATCTGCCTTTGTGTTATCATGATATTTGTGTTTGCCTTTGTTATCATTGTACCTGGTGGAGTTGTTATGCTCCACCATATTGACAACAGATGCACCAGTAGCATTGCTACTCTTTGGCTTGTCATTATCCTGCAACTTGAGGGATTCCTCAATGCGCAAATGACTGCCCAACTCAACAAGAGTTAACTCCTCCTTCATATGTTTCAAGGTATGCTTGAAATATTTCCATGAAGGAGGGAGTTTGTCAATGACACAAGAGACTTTGATAGCCTCATCCATGTTCATATGGTGTTGTGTAAACCTTCCAAGTATTCCAAGAAGTTCATTGTATTGTTCCATAACTGGTCTTGAATCAGTCATTTTGTAATTTGTGAAATTACTAACAAGGAACTTCTTACTTGATGCATCCTCACCATATATTTGGCATCCAAGGAATCCACAGTTCTTTGGAAGATTCAAAGTTCGATAAATATCAAACAAAGAATCGACATACCATTGAGAATAAGACCTATGCATATGTAGTCATCATTCTCCCATTTGCTCCTCCTTCCGATCCGCTCCACAAGTAGCATCATCCCCATCATCAGGAATAGGTGTAGTAAGCACATACACCACACTCATGCTTGACAGCAAGAAATGCATCTTCTTCTGCCACCTCCTAAAGTCCACCCTTTCAAACTTATCAAGCTTGGCAAAGTTTGAAGCCATGTGTTTCATTGCAGCAGTTGCCATTGATTATCACAAAAAAGTTTACTTTGATTGTTGGTGTTGTGAGCCCAGTAGCAGGGTTAGATAATCAATTCAGTAGAAACAAATAATAAGTCAGCAGAAACAAATACCACTAGGTGGTTACCGGATATCACTTGGAATCGTGTGATCACTTTCCAAAGTAAACTATTCGACCCTAATGCCTGGGTTACACGAATATCTACTTGGGATAAGACCAAATGTGGTTATGGAATTAGGCACAATTCTATAACCCTTGCGCTTATAAGTGTTAATCGTTTTCTGTGTGTCCTTCATGCATAATCAGATCTCCTATTTATAGGAGTTTACTCTAAGCTAATCCAATGGAATTATGAGTATTAATCGGCCCATTAATAGCATCATAATTATCCCCATTATAGCCGTTAGTGGTTACATGACCAATTAAACGTGGTCATTAAGCAGTTGAAACTACCACTTGAATAGGTCAAAACCGTTACAAGCAGTACTTTCATCAAGATTTCATAGTGCTATCGGTGGATACACTGCTTGATGGAATCCACAAGCTTCGATGGAAACATAAGCTTCAGTGGAAACATAAGCTTCGGTGGAAACTCGCTTATCAATGGAAACACGCCTATCGTTGGAAACCACAAGCAAGACTTTCCACAAGCGATTTCTACTAGCACTACCAATACAAACCACTACAAGAGTCGTGGTGTTCATGGACCTTATGGGTGTACACCCCGTACCTCCTAACCCATTACAAGATGTGAACTAATCCCACAAGTGCACTAAATTTTCCAACAATGACATACACTACTGTACAAGTAGACAAAGCACATTGTAAATATAATACAAAGAAGCTTGAGATGAAGCTTATAAAAGCTGTACTTTAATGAAAATTCAGCTTTTCAAACTCCGTCTCAAATGTTTTTTTGCAAAGTAGCTCGAGTCCAAAATGTTTTTGGGCTTGGCCTAAGAAAAGTTTGAAGAGCTGCAACTTGAAAATATTTTGATCCAAAGTAATTTACCGAAAATATATTTTCTGTATATTTTATTAATTTACAGGGAGTATCATAGAACTTAGCAAAATTATTTTGGTTATCTGGAGTAAATAAATTGCTTTTTTACGGCATAGCACATAAGGTGTGACACTTATGAGTACATAACAAGTGCACAAAGCAAAACAAGCATACAACATAAAGCTTAGAAACCACAACATCCTAACTACACGAAAATCCGCATTTTGAAGAACCTTAGAAGCTCTCGACACTGTCCATGTTGTCGCCTTCGGCAACACTTGATATAAGCAAGTCGTTTGAGTTTATTACTGAACACTTGTTGCGAACTTCACCTTGTGTGCCTGTCAACACTTGCATTTGCCCCATCTTTATCATCACGTTTACAAATTTCTCAACAAACAATGTTTGATTAACTGCAAAGCTGTAACAATGTTACGGGTCCTTTTATCAGTGTACAAATCTTGATCCGATGTCAAAACTCCTTGTTTGTTCATGAGATCGATGAAGTACTTATTATCAAACACGTTTGGAGACCGAAGGTCCATGCAGGTAGCATTAGTATCAGGAGCTGGGCACACACCTTTTAGGGTGGTAGCAAAGGTTTTGTCTAAGGTTGTGTCTTGTGTAGGGTAAATTAAAGACGTCTAGTGAATGATGTGCAATGAGCGATCCCGATGGTGTGAGCACCTGATAGGGCCACAGCATCGGTGACGTCAAACTACATGAAAATTTCAGTTAAGTTGTACGATAGAATCAAGACTTCTCAGTAAGTCACAATAACTTATTATAAATGTTAGAGAACTTGAGAGAAAATATGACACAAAAAATGGACTCATCATAGACTATATATGGTTGCTTGGATTGGTAAAAGGACTAAAAATTTATGAGATTATGAAAAGTTTCATGATCAAAAGGTTCAATCTGCAAGTGCATAATCGTGAAAATTTACACTACGTGCTATCAAACCACCATTGTTATCAAGGAAAATTGACAAGAAAACCATTCACAGAGTTGGAAATCTGGATTAGCAATTCTTTGGAATGAACAATAGAAGGCAAAGGCATTATCAAAAACAATTGAATATATAAATGCTGATAAAAACCAATAGAGAGACTGAATAAGCAGTGAAAACATGATCTCATCATATATAAAACCATGTGGTAAATTAGATCAAACAAATAAGTAACTCAACAAGATTCATTAGGTTTTTGTTTTAACAAGTAATATTACTATTTAAGACAATGATATATCAAGAACCTCAGATATAATAATAAAAACGGCCAGCAAGTGACCGGTGATTCTGATCCCATCTCAAGCAAAGACTCTCTCTTGAAAACAGCCAACCCTCCGATATCTTCGTAATCTCGGTGACCATCAAGAACGCCTAAAAAATACACAGAAGATTACTAAATTACATAACAGAGGCATATGTCTGTTAGTGTACTGCACAACAAAATTATAAACTTGAATAACCACGCAGGGATGTTTTATGTCGAGTGCATGATGCTAACAAAGGACAATTAATCTCGAAATAACACTCTAAAAATTTGATATTTAACATTATTAAACTAATTAACAGGACTAAAGATCAATATCATAAATGAGGAAATTTTGGAACAAACTAGCTATTCAAAAGAATTTACCTTCCAATCAACTACTGGTTAATTTTAGTTTTCCATGTTGGCACGTAAACTTGGTGGCCAAATGAGACTTTCAACGTACTCAACAACTCTGGAATATCTATCTTGTATATTTTCAGTAAACAATTTAACTTCGGCTGCATCTGGATCGTACAAAGCAAGACGACTACCAACTGTTGTAAACAGGAACACATTTTTTGATGTAAAACCAATTGGATCCATCCTACCACCAAATTGTGGAAATACATGGTGCCTGACCCACTTATGATCCACCAGCAGCCACACTTCACAACCACTATTATAAATGCATGACATCACACAAAGCTTTTGGAGCAAAATTCCCAAAACAACATGCCCTATACAGTCCGGAATTGATATCTCACTAAAAGTTTCAGCACCCAAATCAAAATCGACAATTGTGTTTTGGGTCCATGCGGCATTAACATAACAATTCCAATAAAGATGTCCATCTACACAAACTTCATCAATATTGCAAATAAATTAAATGGATGGAAACCCATTAACTGATTGCCAACAACCTCCTCTTTTTAAACTGTACACCTCCACTTTTACAGAACCTTGAATCGTATCAAGATGGCTACCTCCAAGACGAAACATAACCTTGACAACTTTGTAATCATCATTTATGGGATCATAACCGAATCGGAACAACATATGATCATTGTCATCTACAGTGTCATCTACGGTGGAGGCGATACTATATAGAGCTGCTAAGGCCGAGAGAAGGGTTCCAAATGTGAATGATAGGATCACGAAAACCCGATTGGTTACTAGAAAAACATATTAAGCCGTTAGCGGAACCAATAAAATCACATTTATCTGATGATGACGTATCTAATTTAGGTAGTTTGATTAAATTAGGGAGTTGGAGAATTGGAGATCGAGCCGGGTGTGCTGTGACTGGATAGCGAGTACTAAACTCACCAAAAAGGAATAGTAACAGAATTTCACCATCATGGGTTAAATGATGATCAAGGTGGGATTTAATGAAAGAAGGCTGAGACAAGAGAGCATTCCAAGGTTTAGAGAGACACCTCATTTGCGCAACCTGTTTTGCGGGTAAGCAGATGAATATGTTCCATAAAACATCTTCAGGGATATGACGAATCATGTTCTCAGTATCTTTTCCTGGCCTTTTTCCTAAACACATGTTGGTATATTCAATTCTTTACCTTTTTCTTCTTGGAAAAAGAGATTAAATACAGCGAGGGGGGAGGGAGGGAGAGAAGGGGGAGAAAGATACAAGGTTTGTTATATTTTATCCCATCTTTATCCCAAAATAAAACGCCACCAATTTGAAATGTGTCACATTTAACCCATCTTTCATTATTTTCTCAAATCAAGTAAATGGACCATTGATCACATCAGATTATAGAAATTAACTGAAACTACAAAATGTAAATGCTTAAATATCTTAGATTTGATTTTGAGTTAGCTAGTATGCTCTGTAGATATTCAGTTTGCGTAATCTTTGTATGCGTATATATTTATTTTTATGTGTATCTATGTGTGTGGTTTTAAGGTAACAGTCGTTTGTGTGTGTGTTTTGTAAATAAACTATTACGACGATAATCTAGGAAATTTTTTGGTGATTTTAGTTAGGTTTGCCAGTGTTTCAACGAAGGTTCGGTGATGATAGTTCAGGTGTAGATGAATGTGTGTTTAATATGTGTGTGAAATTTAGTTTTGTACCCATATACGGTAGAAACTCGATAATTTAACACTTAACTAATTAATAATCTCGATAAACTAATAGTGTTTTGGGTAAAATGTCAAAGATCCGGTAAATATATTACTCCAAAAAACGTTTAATAAATTAATAAAATAATAAATTAATTAATTAATAGTGTTTGCAGGTCCCGATTCATTTTTTTTGAATGGCAGAATAATATTAAAAAAACTACTAGTAAGGCACTAAAAGCTAAAAAGTACAAATACAATCTAGAAACTCTAGCCAAAAGGATGAAAAAACTTTTGCCAATTACAGAGAACCAAGACAAGAGAAAAATCCTCACCTACGGGGGTCGAGTCACCGGTTTTCACTCCGGAGTATTTTTTATGCAAACCTATACAAGCCCCAGGGAAGAGAAAGAGGAAATTACAAACTAACATGACTAGTATTTTCATCCAAGTATTCAAATTGACAAGGGAACAGAGAAAAAGAGAGGAGGGGATTATGTACGTGGAGCTGATGTGACATTAAGTCGTAGTGTGGGATGGGGAAATACCGAAATAGTCTCTCCACTCTAAGCAAGATGCACCCGGCTTAGACAGGAGGACATGGGATAAAAAGAAGTCTTGATTATATATTCCAAACATGTAGCCATTATAATTTAGTTATCTCAGATATCACAATGCACTAAAAAGGTTTAGGAGTTTTAGTTTCGTATCACTAGCCTTGACTCCTTGTATCATCTATAGAAGTCATTCCCTCGTTACAAATAGACAAACATATTTCTCCAAATCTTCCAGAAACAAACCGGCATATAAAACACAATACATGTACAAGACATAAATAAATTAAACAACCAAAGAAGCACAATTATTATAATGAAAGTTTACAGACAAGCTATAAGGGTACATAAGTTGTCATTCTTAATTTCTTATGGAAAGAAATGAGAACTTGGCCACCAAAATTGGTATCTAACTACATGAAAATTTTGAGATAATTTATGTATGATAGAATCAAGATTTCTCAGTAAGGTACAATAACTTATTTTAAAGGGCTAATGTATTTAAAATGTATTTTACTTGTCACAAATTTCAGGTGTATGTAACTAACTTTTGTTTTTGCAAATTCATGTACTAAACTTTTAAATTTCGTCACTTTGGTGTATATTCAGACCATTTTACCCTTCAATTTATTAAGACTCCTTTTATTGGAGAAGGGTAAAATGGTTCGAAAATATATCATAGATACGAAATTCGAAAATTTAGTACATGATAGAAACAATATGCATATCTAACTATTTTCTGATTAGATTTTTCAAACTGCAATAATCACTTTGAGAATGCACATCCAACCGTGCCCCTAAATACAAATCTTTGACTTCAACTAAGTATGATAAAATAACTCAATTAAAGAATAATCAATTAGTTACGGCTAGAACAAATGATCAATAACACTTACAAAAACACAAATCTTACCTTCGAACAGAGATAGTTATTAAATTGTTTTAGCGGGTCAATTTTTTTTTCTTTACTTTTTATAATTTTCTCAACTGAAACATTCTGGAGCTACAAAGATAGTAAAATATCTTTAAGCATCAACTGAAACATTCTGGAGCTACAAATATAGTAAAATATCTTTAAGTATCAACCAAAACCCATTTAGACCGGACCTAATCCATCTAGACCAAGACCCATTTAGACCCATGCTTCCAGAAGAACCATCTCGACCTAGACCCGTTTAACCCAAACCTATCTATTTTTCCACCTCTAAAAAAAAGTTAAGGATGATATTGATACGAGATTTAAAAGTACGTATATGATATTTTTAATTTTTTGAAGTTCGCGTATAACATTTGTGCATTTTTAAAGTTCATTGTTATTATATAAACTTAACTTGGTATTTTAATATGCGTTTGAAAACCAGTGCGTTCAGGGTCGTCCCGTAGATTCTGGAGGTCATGTGTTCCAAAACACCTAAGTAACCTGTATCTCAATCATGTCCTTGTTATTATCTTACTTGTGAAGTATTTTGTGCAGGCTTTTATTGAGGGGCTATTCTGAACATTTTAATTCTGCTCTAATAAAGGATCCAAAGATTTGCTTGTTACGCAAAAGATTGAAAGATGGATGGGCTCCTTGTCACTCCCAAGCCTTTATAATGTGACCCCTCTCTTGGGGTTTAATAATCAACTCATTCGCATCATTCTTCTTTGCTGCTCTCTCCATCTCACTAAACATATGTGTACTAGGATCTGTTGATCCCTTTCAGTCTTTGAATTAAGATCAGTTAATCTCTTTCAATCTCTGTGTAACAGTTTGATTATTATCTTAGGCAATCTGTGCCGACTATTGTGATTCACTCTTGAATAAAAGTTACATGTTGCTCTGTCTATCTCTTTCATACCATCGCACATGGTATAAGAGCCATAGGCTACTGATTATCTTCAAATCCGGATTTCTAGGGGTTACTAGAAATTGGGGTTTCTTGATCTTGATCTCTCCAGTGGTAATTATTTGTGTTCTGGGACGTTTGTGGTGGTTGGATTGGTGTTTCTAATCCTATTGGTGCCCAATTGAAATAAATTAGGGTTTGTTCCTAAAACCCTAATTAATTCTGAATTGGGGGTTTCTTCTCCTCTTCTCTTGGTGTAATTGAAGCTTAATTGGGAAATTAGGGTTTGTTCCGAAAACTCTAATCCTCTTGGAATTGGGGGTTTTGATCTTTGAGTGTTCTTTGGTTCAAATTAATCATAATCATCCCTAGACTAGGTGAATCTAGGGTGATTGTGACTGGTCCTTACTTATTCCGCTGCACAAAGCACTATAAGTTCTTTCTCCCTTTCTTGTTCAACAAGTATTCGAGCTGAGTGGGTGCAAACGGGTAGGTTAATACCTTGATCTGCCACCTCTGAGTGCTGTGAATACCTGCTCTGGCCTACCCCAGTCCAAAGGCTTGCTACTTGTTGAATCGTGGGTGTGAGTCATTTACTTTCTGTCCTTATTTTCTAGTTTGAAGGAGGATAGGCTAAGTTAGTTTGGAGGTTGATTGGGATTGTTTGTTTTAATTGGCTGTGGTGGTTGTTGTTGTTGTTGTTGTCTGCATATGTTTGCTTATCTTCTTTTCTTCTGTGTTGTCACGATGGTTGACAGTGATGATGATCTTGTTAATAATGAATATGTGATTAACATAAACTCCTCTTCTGAATTAAAACTTACTTTTGGTGGTACTCTCTACTTGCACCCTAATGACACTAGTGGTACTCCCATTGTTTCTGTGAAACTGACTGGTTTTGAAAATTATAAAATATGTAGTATTGCTATGACATTTGCCTTAAGAAATCACAATAAACTAGGCTTTGTTGATGGAACCTGTAGAAAGGATGTTTCTAATGCTAGTCTTGCAAATCAATGGGATATGTGTGACTCTGTTGTTCTTACTTGGATTTTAAACTCTTTAAGTCCTGAACTATTTGCTGGTGCTATATATTCTAAAACTGCCTATGAAATGTGGAATGACTTAAAAGAAACCTATGACAAAGTTGATGGATCTGCTGTCTTTAATATACATAAAAACATCAACTCTTTGAGTCAAAATGGGTCCTCTCTTGCTGATTATTATAATAATCTTAACTCCTTATGGAAACAATTTGACTCTATGATCAGTCTTCCTACATGCACTTGTGATGTCGCAAAATATTTTGAAAACATAACCACTAATCAAGTTAATGCGCTTTTAATGGGCCTTGATGACACTTATGTGCCTATCGAAGCAATATTTTAACCAGGGATCCTTTACCATCTGTCAAAACTGCTTTTTCTGTTGTGTCAGGGGAAGAATCCCATAGGAACTTCTCCTCTGGAACTGGATCCACCAAACCCAATGTCTCTGCTTTTGCTTCAAAATTTGATAATAAGAAAAAAGGGAACAATAATTACAAAGGCTCAAATCCCACTTCTGGAAACAATACCTTTGGTAATAATTCTAACAACAGAGGACCCAATCTTAACCTAAAATGCTCTAATTGTAATAAACCTGGTCACACTATTGATAGATGCTATGACCTTGTTGGCTACCCTGCTGGTTATGGAAAAAGGATCTTCAACTCTAATACTAAACATGCTAGTAACAATGCTTCTTCTGATGTTAACTTTGAAAATAGAACTAGCAACTCTCCTGTTTCTCTGTCCAATGAACAGATGGCCAGACTCATGAGTCTTCTCAATGACAATCCTGTCAATGCCAATATGGCAGGTAAATGTTTTTCAGGGACCTTTTTTAATGGAAGTGTTAAATTCAACCTAAAATTTGAAAAATATTTTAATGGAAACACAAACCTTTTAAAAGGAAAAACCAGTCTGGGTTAGATTGTTGACTCTGGAGAAAACCAACACATGATTGTGTCTTCAAATTTTTTGGTCAATGTTGTTGATGTCTCTAAACTTGGCCTCACTGTTGGACACCCAAATGTTACCCAGGCACTGGTCACTAAAATTTGTGACTTAAAAATCAACAACAACATTACTTTACATGATGTCTTAGTTGTGCCTGAGTACAATGTCAGTCTGCTATCTGTTTATAAACTTTCTAGAGATAGCAAGCTATTTGTTGGTTTTGATGAATCTAAATGTTATATTCAGGACTTTGCAACAAAAAGGAATGTGGGGATTGGTAATCAATCAAATGGCCTGTATTTATTTGATGTTGAATCTGCTTGTAAGATTGTATCTAATAACTGCATTTCTTCATGCTTTGTTTCTAGAAACCTTTGGCATCAAAGACTTGGTCATCCCTCTGACCAAGTCCTACATGTCCTCAAACCCAGCCTCAAACTTGATAATCCAACTGACTCTAATCATCTCTGTGATACTTGCAACAAGGCAAAACAAACCAGGGAACCTTTCCCTCTAAGTGAACATAAATCTACTAAAATTGGCCAACTTGTACACCTAGATGTTTGGGGTCCATATAAAATCACTAGCAGAGATGGTTACCAATATTTCTTAACTATTGTTGATGATTACTCAAGGTCAGTCTGGGTTTATATGCTTAAAAGCAAAGATGAAGTCTATGACTCCATTGTTAACTTTTCTCAAATGCTATCAAATCAATTTGAAAGTAATGTCAAAATTTTCAGAAGTGACAATGGTACTGAATTTGTCAACAACAGAATGCAACAGTTTTTTCATAATAAAGGAATATTACATCAGACCTCTTGTGTCTACACACCTCAACAAAATAGAATAGCAGAAAGGAAACATAGACATCTTTTCAATGTTGCTAGATCTCTTATGTTTCAAGGGGAATTACCTCTTTATTTATAGCCTGAATGTGTTCTCACTGTTGTTTACATTATCAACAGGTTACCTTCCTCTGTGTTGTCTGAAAAATCTCCTTTCTCTCTTTTGTATGGGCATGACCCTACACTCTCTCATATTAGGGTGTTTGGTTGTCTATGTTATGCTACAATTCTTAACAATTCTGACAAGTTTGATGGCAGAGAAAAATGTGTCTTTATTGGTTACTCTAATGAGAAAAAAAGGCAGCAAACTCTTAAGTTTAGAAACAAAAAATATTTTTTTTATTCAAGAGATGTCAAGTTTTATGAAACTGTTTTCCCTTTCAAAATGAAAAACAATCTTCAAAAACAGGTTTTGAAACTGGTGTGTCAAAAGATTTAAACCACAAAAACTTTTTTGATACTGACAACCCTAAAAGACCCAATGATGAGGGGAGAGTGTCTTCCAATGATGATGGCACTGAGTTGAATCCTGTTAATGAGGATGGTAACTCTGTTGCAACTTTCATAGAAGAAAATACACACCCTGAGGGCACTGTTTCTCCTGAAACAGACTCCATTGACATCAACTCTGATGTTAATTCTGATTCTGACTCTAACAAGTCCATTCCTAAACAAGGAGGCTTGCTAGCCATCACTACAAGAAGGTCAACCAGACCCTCTAGAATGCCAAAAAACCTTAATGACTTTATAATTGAAGGCAAAGTTAAATATGGAATAGAAAAAGTGGTGAACTATTCTAATCTTGATTCTGATAGTTACTGTTTTGCTTTCAATCTAAATAAAAGTGTAAAACCTACATGTTATGAGGAAGCCATTCTTGATCCTAATTGGATTAATGCTATGAATGCTGAAATAAATGGATTTGGAAAATCAAATACAAATCCAATAGTGAAATAGACAGATATAAAGCCAGGCTTGTTGCCAAATGCTTTAACCAAAGAGAAGGCATAGATTACAATGAAACTTTTTCTCCAACTGTGAAAATGTGTGCTGTTAGACTTCTCATTGCCTTAGCTGTTAAGAATAAATGCCCTTTTTTTCAACTTGATGTTAACAATGCCTTCCTTTATGGTGAGCTTGATGAGGACATATATATGACTATTCCAAAATGTTTTTCTGATGAAAACAACAAAAACATGGTTTGCAAACTTACCAAATCCTTATATGGCCTCAAGCAAGCTCCCAGAAGATGGAATGAAAAACTTGTTAGTATTCTCAAAGAACATGGCTTTGTTTAATCTGTGAGTGATCATTCTTTATTTACAAAATCCAAAGATAACAAGTTTATAGCATTGCTTGTTTATGTTGCTGACATTGTCCTTACAGGTAAATGTGTTAATGAAATTGAACAGTTCAAAGTCTTTCTTAAAACTAAGTTCAACATAAAAGTCTTGGGGTCTCTCAAATTGTTTCTGGGAATTGAAGTGATCAAATCTGGGGATGATATCTGCCTCTCCCAAAGGAAATACTGTCTTGAGCTTCTAATTGGAATTTGGTCTTCTTGGGTGTAAACCTTTGTCTACACCTATGAACCTAACTCTGTGCTTCCTTTTATTCCAACTAAAGATGACCCATTGCTTGATAACATAACTGGGTACCAAAAACTTCTTGGAAAACTGATTTATCTTACTCATATTAGACCTGACATATCCTATTCAGTTCACTGTCTTGCTCAGCATATGCACACCCCCTTAAAATCTCATTTGGACTCTGCTCTGAATGTTTTGAGATACTTAAAGGGTGCTCCAGGTAAAGGCCTAAGGTATGACATAGCAGTTTTAATAATGTTCTTGAAGGATATAGTGATGCAGATTGGGCAAAATGTATCAAAACCAGGAAATTTGTAACTGGAAACTGTGTTTTCTTTAACAAGTGTTTGATATCATGGAAAAGCAAAAAACAAAACACTCTTTCAAAATCATCAATGTGTTTAATACAGATCTATATCGCTGCGCACTGTGAAATCATTTGGGTTCAAAAAATCCTAAAAGATCTAAATGTTGACATTAATCTTCCTGTCAACCTGTTTTGTGATAACAAATCTGCTTTACAGCTTGCTGTTAATCCTGTATTCCATGAGAGATCGAAACACTTTGAAATTGATGTCCATTTTATCATAGAAAAAAATTGCAAAAGGTGTTTTGAGTGTCATCAAAATTGGCTCCTCAAACCAAACTGCAGACATTCTGACCAAACACCTTCCTGTGTATCAAAACAAATTTCTTTGTGATAAATTGAAATTATTTGACATGTTTGGGAAACAGATTAAGGGGGAATGTTCCAAAACACCTAAGTAACCTGTATCCCAATCATGTCCTTTTTGTTATCTCGCTTGTGAAGTATCTTGTGCAGGCTCTTATTGAGGGGCTATTATGAACATTTTAATTCTGCTCTAATAAAGGATCCAAAGATTTGCTTGTTATGCAAAAGATAGAAAGATGAAGGGGCTCCTTGTCACTCCCACGCCTTTATAATGTGATCCCTTTCTTAGGGTTTAATAATCAACTCATTCGCGACATTCTTCTTTGCTGCTCTCTCCCTCTCACTAAACATATGTGTACTAGGATCTGTTGATCCCTTTCAGTCTTTGTATTAAGATCAGTTGATCATTTTCAATCTCTGTGTAACAGTTTGATTATTATCTTAGGCAATCTGTGCCGACTATTGTGATTCACTTTTGAATAAAAGTTACCTGTTGCTCTGTCTATCTCTTTGATACCATCGCACATCATGTGCCATAAGTATTTATGTGGCCCCTTTAACACAATACGTATATGTTTACAATATAATCAATAATACAACACAAATTGTAAGAAGGATCAATAAACATTAACACAATGGTAGCAAAGTGACTTATAAGCATGATCCACTCTTTTAATATTATTAGACTCCTAGCATTTTTAGAAGAAAATTGTTCATAAGACATTAATCTGTATTGTGCAAATTTGAACAACAAAGTTATTACTTTAAGTCTCATATTACTTCAAATCGAATTGCATAAACATCAAGTTTCACAATCGAGCAATAATGCAAGTTAATATCTTAATTATATGTAAAAATTAAGTTACATAACATGAAAATCTTAAGGCACACAATTCTTTTTTAATATGAAAACAAGTTAAATGTTAACAAATAACAATTATTCGATAACTAATAAAACTAGTACTACTACCTGATACCTTTTGACGCAAGAATAGGTTTGATGATGATTTTATTTAAAAAGATCAATAGATTAATGAATTGAGAAATGAAGATAGTTATGCGTTTGTCCGCTACTGTATCTCCACCGAAAGGAATCACTAATAATGGCTGGGCCTTGGTAAAGGGTTAGAATACTGTTAACAGATATTTTTGAGGCCCCGTCGACAATGGGCCCTGCGCAGTTGAGCGGCCTGCACAGGCCCATATCCGGCTCTGAGTGCGTTTACCCATGGACACGGGTTTCCGCGGGTGATGGATACGGGTGATAATTTTTACTGTCGAAAAATACCCCTGGGCTTGCGTGTAAGAAAAAAGCTGCAGGGTATCCACGTTGGTCGCCCGTTAGTGCCATCCGCAGATTGCTTCATATAATGCCGTAGCTATTGTCTGAAAAGTTAATGTTCTGAAAGTACAGGGACCAAAGCGAAACTCCACTTTCACGTATATAGTATAATATTTAGGCATTCATCGTCTGGGACAAAAGTTTTGGTGCCGCCATGAAAATTGCCAAATTTGAAGAAGAAGATCGAATAAGTTTGTTACCAGGCTGCTTGCTTATCGAAATCATCTCTTGTTTAAGTTTGACAAAAGATGCCATTAGAACAGGTGTACTCTCAAAACGATGGCAACATCTTTGGCCCGAAGTTTATAATCTAAATTTTACTCATCGTTCAACCCTTTTCGATTATTCGTTCCTTTCTTGTGTCCACAAAACCATACCTCAATTTTGCCAGATCAATCTCAACAAATTTAAACTTGATGCCGTCTACAATAAAAAATTTGAATGGGAGGTGAATAGTTGGATTCGTTTTGCTGTTAGTCGTAACGTTAAAAACCTGTATTTAGATTTATTATGGAATCAATATGAGCATGTGCTAGATCAGTTTCTTTTCATCAATTCATGTTTTACTCAATTGACACTGAGAGGCTGCATACTTAAACCTACCGGTGCGATTAGTTGGAATAAGCTTAGGAGTTTGTCTATTACATTTAGAAAAGGGGATGAAGATTATTTGATTCAAAATATATTATCCGGATGTCCAGTATTAGAAACCTTGGAGTTGTTACTTTGTCGTGGTTATGGTTTTATGCGGATAGATATTACTTCCAAGAGTGTTAAGAACTTGGTGTTAAGGGGGGCTCGGGTTCTTATAAGGGGTCTCAGTATTGTAGAAATCAATGCTCCTAATATTTTGTCACTAAGAATCAGAGATTGCTTCGTCTTATGGAAGCTTTCGTTGCCTAATTTGTCTTCTTTAGTCGAGGCAGAATTAGATTATGCTATGTGTGGGCCCTTTATACCGCCAATAGAGGTAGCAGAAGAACTGATGCTTAAAGAAATTTTACTAAGTCTTCACCATGTCAAGAAGCTTAAATTTGGGAACCTCTGTTCGAAGGTAAAGTTACGTTTTCCTTTTTTCGGCGATTTGTGCTTTTGTAAGAATTACAAGTCATTTGTTCAACTAGTCACTAATTGCTTATTCCTTAATTAAGTTTTCTTATTATACTTGGTTGAAGTAAAATTTGTATTAATTAAGGAGCACGGTCGATGTGCATTATGAAACTGATTATTGCAATTTGGAAATTTTGATAAAAAAAAATTATTTGTTTTGCATACATCTTTCTCTTATTACAATAACTAGTCACATATTATTTCAAATGTGATTATTTTACCGAAGAACTCAAATCGACAAGACGCAATAATCATCAGTGCACATCCAAGCACCCCCATATACTCACAACACAAATAGTGAAGAACATCCAACCAAACATTCTTTGCCACATACACAAGTTTGTGTTTCCTCGTTGTTGGACTTCGTTTTAGGTGCCACTGTTATTCTCTGCGTTGAACTTAACCAAGGAGTATGTATGTCTTTCTCTCTTACTTTTGGTGTCTTGTTTGTTCATAAGAGGAGTGATTATGTCATTGCTAGTTCTATTTTTAATTTGCCTCTATAACAATTGCGTTGCACCATTCTCATAGTTGTCATTTAGGGTGTTTTGCTCTCGAGATACCCAACAATTACTAACTGACACATCTTTTACAATTGTCATTTAAGCTCTCTTCTCATTGCTATTTTGTAGGTTCTGTTTCGTTTGGAAGCTAAAGGTTTCGTTCTTCCATCATCCATGATGTTTTCTACTGTTACTTCACCTTGTTGTTATGATAGTGATTAAGGTGAAATCAGTGGTTCACTGTCTGATGGTTAATAGCTTGATATCACTTTGAAGTCATTTATTGATAATGCTTACTAGTATTAGAGGATAGGTGAGTAGGCCCAAAGCTCGTCATTTGTGGGCTTAGGTCCATTAGGGTTCATCTCATGTAATCTCTATAAATTGTCGCTTAATAATACACAACAATCAACGGGTTTTATTCGATGTCTAACATGGTATTCTCTAATAACTAGTTGTGCTCTAATTCGTATACTGTAGTTATTAGAGGATAGGTTAGTACGTAGACCCTAAGCCCACATAATAACTAGTTGTACTCTAACTCGTATTTAGTTTAAAAGTTTGTGTTTTGCACGCATATTATTCAAACTTTTGCTAATCAAATACGATTGGTTGATTGATTGTGCTCTCATAGTTCTGAAGCTCGTATCTTTCTCTCATATTACACACTTTGTCGTGCCAATAAGAAGAGCTATGAATAAATATAAGATAAATCTTATATATACAGAACATTATAATCAAGTACTCTCTCCACTCTAAGCAAGATGCACCGAGCTTAGACAGGGTGACAGGGGATAAAATGAAGTTCTTGATCATACATTCCAAACATGTAGCCATTATAATTTAGTCATCTCATATATCACAAAGCTCAAAAAAGGTTTAGAAGTTTTAGTTTCTTATCACTAGCCTTGTATCATCTATAGAGGTCATTCCCTCGTTAGAAATAGACAAATATATTTTTCCAAATCTTCCAACAACAATCTTGCATATTAATGCACAATACATGTACAAAACATAAACAAATTTAACAACCAAAGAAGCAAAAGTATCATAATGAGAAACTTGGCCAAATTGGTATCTAACTACATGAAAATTTCAGTTAAGTTATGTACGATAGAAGATATAAATGTTAGAGAACTTGAGAGAAGATATGACACAAAAAAGGGACTCATCATTAAGACTTTGGCTATGAATCATATGTTGCCTCTTAACTTAGTACATGTTAATTATTAAAAATGAGGCATTGGATATGTATGTTCTACACAAGTCGATAGCAGACAAGTATAACTAAAATCAGGCAATGATAATCTCTACAAACTTCTATATGTGTACAGTCTTTGAGAGTTTGAGATATATGATGCACGTGAATGTGATTAGACAGGCAAAAGGACTAAAAATTTATGAGATTATGAAAAGTTTCATGATCAAAAGGTTCAATCTGCAAGTGCATAATCGTGAAAATTTACACTACGTTCAATCTGCAAGTGCATAAGTAACTCAACAAGATTAATTAGGTTTTTGTTTTAACAAGTAATATTACTATTTAAGACATAATAATATTTCAAGAACTTCAGATATAATAATAATAATGGCCAGCAAGTGACCGGTAATTCTGATCCCATCTCAAGCAAAGACTCTCTCATGAAAACTGCCAACCCTCCGATATCTTCATAATCTCGGTGACCATCAAGAACACCTAAAAAATACACAGAAGATTACTAAATTACATAACTGAGGCATATGTCTATTAGTGTGTGCGCAACATTCACTACACCAAAATCACGGTTGGTGGGAGACGGGATATTTTTGGCATCTGGATCGACTTTGTCGTCCCAAATTGCATCGTAGGACCCACACGGTTTTCAACAAATACAAAAGTCGATAATAACTTTCTCACTAAAAGACCCAAATGACAATTGTTTTTGGGTCCACGACAAACAAGTCGTCCCATTTTGTAATTATTTAATTTTTTGTGTATTTAAATAACTTTTCACAAAAATTAAATACCATTTTGGGACGACAATGTCGTCACATTTTGTAATTATTTAATTTTTGTATTTAAATAACTTTTCACGAAAATTAAATACTTTGGGACGACATTGTCGTCCCAAAATGTAAATATATTTTTTAACACAAGTTTTTAGTTAAATTATTTATTTTAAATAATTTTATTTAATATAGAATTAAAATTAAATAGTTTATATTCATGATTAAATACTTTAATCTAAAATTAAATACATTTATAGAATTAAAAAATATTTACCGCCAATTGTTTCCCGCCATTATTTTTACCGCCAATAGTTTCCGCCATTATTTTTCCCGCAAAGTTTTCCTTATATATCCCACAAAACATAAATAACCACAAAACACACGTAACGATAAAATGGCCGATTACACGCCGAAAAAGAGTGGTCACCGGTTTTATCGTCCATATATCTCTTTAGTCGAGTTCTTGATACGTATGGGTCGAAATTTATGATGAATATGGTTCTTATAAGAACATAGATCCGCTTATGAGAGACCGATTCGGAATGGTTAAGGAAAGAGCGATTCTACAGAGTGTATTTGGACAAGGAAGCTACTCGCATTATGGAATGGAGGAGCAAACCCACTGAAGTCAAGCAATGGGGAGCAATATCGTCAAGCAAAGGAAGGAAAAAGATGAAGTCGAAAAAGCCCGCTCGATTACACATTTGATGATGCGGAAATAGGGTAACAAATCTTGAAGCATTGTTTGAACAACACAAGCAAAGGAAGGGAAAAGATGGTGCGTTTCTAGCAGAGCGGAAGTAGTGGGAAAATAATTGAATGGCCGAGTTGTTTTGTTTGATCTGTTTCATTTTGTTGTCAAGTTGTTTCGCTTTGAGTTGTTTCGTATGTCGTGTGTAGCATATGGTTTATGTCGTGTTGTGTATAATATCGCTTGCTTGCCGAGTTGTTTCGCTTGATCTGCTTCGTTATGTTGTCAAGTTGTTTCTTTATTCATGTGTAATTTAGTATTGGAAAAGGGTGTTTGGAAACCATAATCTTGTTAACTTAGAACATGGTCAAATTGAAAGGTACATAGTAATAAGTGACATGTTAACTTAGAACATGACCACTTTACAAATCCAAAGATGTGCTTTGATTTATAAAAATACTTGACGGATACATATTACAAGAACAACGACAACAACATCAATAACAACCACTACCGTAACAACAACTACAACAACAACAACATCAACAACAACAACAACTACCGTAACAACAACTACATCAACAACAACAACTAAAAGAACAACAACAACAACTACGCACAACAACAACTACAACTACAAGAACAACAACTAATACTACATACGAAGATTATCCATGTCACCTAACAACTCATGAAGTAATGCATCCGATCGACATGCGTGGTCGCTGTGAATCGCTGCCATTTCAAGTTTGGCCTCAAGCACCCTTATTCTTGTCTCTAGCACATGTTTTTGTGTTTCAAGCAAGCTTATCCTAAGATCTTTTCATGGCAATGAGCACTCGTTGGTGCGTAGATTGTTCTTAAGTACTCACAAATGCATCCTTCCACATAAAATATCCGCACCCATTATCTTTTCTCGGGTCATTACATAATAAGAAAATTTTAAGAGATTACAACCCAATTATTTGTATATTTACATAAATAAGAAATGTATGATTGTTCACCTTGACAGAGGACATGAATAATATTGTTGTCCGATGAATATTCTCTATGCGATGTTCTTAATTTTATATTTCCGCCCCACAAGAACACATAAAAGGATTAAATGGCTCCATATCGTGTTTTGAAATTTGTGCGAAGATAAGAGGTTGAGAGGTTGAGTGGTTTGAGGATAAGATCCGTGGCTTTTGGTGGGATAAGATCTCAAGTTTTCTTTATGTGATATATAGAGCGATCCGTAGATTTTGGTGGAAATTTTGGCGCCATTATTTTGGAGGAAATTTTGGCGCCATTATTTTGGAGGAAGTTTTGGTTGGATGTTACATATCATGTATCATGATACTATCTCGATTCATCCGCTTTAACATGTCATGTATAACGACATTATCTTGACTCGCTCGCTTAACATTTCATCCGCTTTAATTTATCTAAAAATTTATCATTAATCTTAAGAATCCAAACAACCTCAAAAGTAGCAAAATTTTAAGAAATTTTATAACTAATTTAAACTTTATATAAATAATTAATTAATTTTAAATTATTTAAAAGTTTATAACAAATTTAATTTATTTAGTATTAATTAAATAATTTAAACACACTATATTATACATAAAATAAAGGAAAATAAAAAAGAAAAAAGGGACGACATTGTCGTCCCCTTTTTTTTACCAAAAATTTTCACGAAAGTTAAATATGCCGCCAAATAATTCGGGAAAAAAAAAACAAAAAGGGACGACATTGTCGTCCCTATTTGGTCGTCCCAAAACACCTACAATAATTAACCAGATCTCATTCTTCTCTGTCTTCAACAATTGCAAACAAAACCCACCAAAACTGCTATAATATCCCTCGTAAAAAGAAAAAATCGAAAATCACAAAAACGCAATTTTCTTCAAAACACTACTATCACTCTTACCCATCAATTACACACGCACCAATCGTGCACAATTTGTATAATTTTGTTATTTTGTCACATTTAAAGGTATTTTTTTTGATAAAATTTGGTTTGTTAATTTAATTTCTTTAATTATGGTTTGTTTACAATGGTTTTATGTTGTGTTTGTGTTGGTTAGATGGTCCACCGCAATGTACCACCACCACCGTGAACCACCGCCGTGAACCACCACCAACAACCGCAGCAGCAGCAGCAGCTCCACCACCACCACCTTTTGTGTTGGGGTTAGTGACTTTTTTTTTAATTTTGTTAATGTGTTTTGGGACGACAATGTCGTGCCTTAAGTTTTTATTAGTTAATTTGGTACGACAATGTGTTTTGGGACGACAATAGTTTGTTTAACTTTGGTTTTATGTGTAGTGTTTGGGACAATGGACCGTAGACAATGGACAAATGAGACCACCTCTTTTTCTTTCTCTTTCTTCACTTCGTATTTCACCATTAAATAGGTATATATATATATATATTTTATTACTTTGTCGATAATGTATATACTTTTATTACTTTGTCGATAATGAAAATGATATGTGATATCGAAAAAATGTTATGTGATATGTTATTAATTGTTACTTATAAACTTAAAGTGACCGTGTTAAAATGAAAATGATATGTGATATATATGTTATTAATTGTCGATATGAAAATGATACTTGTGTTATCGCTTTTAGGATTTTAGTGATTAATTTTGGAAATTCCCGTCCGGGTTAATCATCCTATAGAACCCGTCCGAAATTAATTTATTAGAAATTAATTTCGAAAGTCCCCTGTTTGGGATCGCTTTTGAATGTTTTGTCTCATTTAGATATGGATGCGATAATCGCTTTACTATTTGAGAGAATGACAAGATTTCCTTTCACCCTACGAATATGTCTTTAATGCACATATTTGGGGAGTTGAGGGAAATATCGCCAATTTTTTCAAATAGTAAATCGCTTATACGCATTCATATATGAGACGACACATTCAAAGAGTGGGTTAGATTGCCTTCCATAGTTGCACTAGGTAAATGTAATGTACTCATAATTACGCTCTTTTCATGTTTGAATATGTATGTATATATACAAATTAATTTTTTGAATATGTTTTTACAACGCAATCATGACAATTGATAAGAGTTGGACCATCAGATCCAACCGTAATTCCCGTAATTTTTAAATGGTCTTTTGCATTCATCGCGCATTGTAAGCCATTGGTAAACCCCATCACAAAATGATTCATCGCCCATGTGTTCGTTGTGGTAACGCCCAACTAAATTGGGTACGCCAAAACTCTTGAGTTACACATATCTAAATACGGGTTTGACACACTTTATACCCTTGGAAATATCACGGTGAACCACTTCCTCCACCCGTAGTACATAACATACCACAACCACCTTCACCGAACACATGAACATGGATGCATTCTTCCAAGATATTTCACGATAATGTCCCAACTCCACCATCTCAAACAACAGCTTTCAACCAGATCAAACAATGTGTCCTCAACCACTCAAACCAAAGGATCATAACATTACTAACAAGTACGAAGAGTTACTTGCTAGGTCCACCCAAAAGTTGTACCCAGATTGTGATATGACTACATTGGGCTTTACGCCGAGCTTTCGACATCAAGGTCTTACATAAAATAACCGATGTCGGGTTTAACAAGATTCTAGCTCTTTGCAAAAGGCATGTCCCCTAGTAAAGGATTCAATTTCCCACCGCCATACTATGAAATCAAGAAGACATACAAAGATATCGGGTTAGGATACGAATCGATCCATGCTTGTATAAATGATTGTTTTTATTTTGGGGATCGATGAGAACAAAATTCTCAATAATTGTCCAATCTGCAACGAGAGTAGATGGAAAACCAAAAGACAAACGGAAGAAAGTTGCCAACAAGGTGTTGCGTTACTTTCCGTTAAAACCTAGACTACAACGTATGTTCAACACAAAAGACATCGCAGTGGATGACTTGGCATGCTATCGACGCCTAAGGAAAACGGTAAGATGAATCACCCGTGTGATGGTCAAGCATGGAAAAATTTTGACATAATGAAACCCGAGTTTTCTCGTGACCCTAGAAACGTCCGATTAGGGTTGGTCACGATGGTTTCAACCGCTTGGCAACATGAGTCAAGGTTACAAAGATGTGGCGGTGATATTGACAACATACAACACACCCCTCGATGTGTATGAAAGAGACTTTTTAATGTTGACGATGTTAATTCCTCGCCCTAAATCACCGCAAAGGACATTGATGTTTTCTTGCACCTTTGATCAAAGAACTCAAAGAGTTATGGATAGAGAGTGGACTTTAGACGCTACTACGGTACTCATTTCAAAATGAAAGCGGCGGTTTTATGGACTATCAATGACTTTCCACCAAGTAGTTTGTCCGGTGGGTTGGACAAGGCTACTATGCATGCCCCACATGTAATCAGACACTCCATCGCTTCTCGTGAAGCATAAAATCGCTTATGTTGGGTATAGAAGATTCTTACGCGTAAGTCATCAACTGAGGAAAAAACATAAGGAATTCCATGGTAAACCTGAAAAGAAACCTCCTCCTAAAAGCTTTACCCATGAGGAAATCATGATTCAAATTAGTAAAGTCTTTAAACGTGTTTCAGGGAAGCATCCAAATACTTTAAAAAATAACCCTAAACCTAATCGACAAATCGAATTGAATTGGAGTAAGCGTTCTATTTTCTACGAACTGGAGTATTGGCCCGTTCTTCTACTAAACACAATCTCGATGTCATGCACATCGAAAAGAACGTGCTTGAGAGTGTGTTGAATACCTTGTTAATGAACGACAAATCCAAAGACACGCTAAAGGCAAGGCAAGACTTGAAAACTTTGGGAGTTCGAAAGGAGTTGTGGCTCGTTGATAAAGGAAACGGAAGTTCGATAAGCCTCATCCAACGACTCTTTCACACCGTAAAATGTAAAACTTTTTGTAAATTCATCAAAGGAGTTAGACTACCGATGGGTTTGGATCGAACTTCAAGAAAAAGTGACCACCGATGATAACAACATAACAGCCTAAAATCTCATGACTCGCTATATAATGATGCAATGTTACTTCCTTATGGAGTTCAATGATACTTACCTAAAGACATTTCAACCCCATTAATCGAGCTCGCTTATTCTTTAAGCGATTTGTGCTCAAGTTTGATGCAAGAGACATGGTGAAAGCTAAAAAGCAAATGATCGAGGTTATGATTAATTTAGAGCAAATATTTCCTCCTTTTTTGACATAATGATTCATTTGGTTATACATTTACCCGAAGAGGCTATTCTAGGTGGCCCTGCTTTACTACAGTGGATGTATCCATTTGAAAGATACATGAAAAACTAAAAATTATGTCCGAAATAAAGCTAAGCTCAAGGTTCTATAGCGAGGGTTATGTTGCGTAAGAAGCATTAACTTTCTCGCTCGCGTTATCTTAAGGATGTCGAGACAAGATTTAATCGCCTTGACAGAAATGATGACGGTTTTCCGTAACAACCAAATAAATTCCGTGTGTTCCAGTCAGAGGCAAACCGGTGGGTAGAGAACGCCCACCATGTTGAATACAGATGTTATGCAGCGCTTGTATGGTTTATACTTAACAACAATTCCGAAATAGAAGCAGACATCCCGCGCATAAAGAGTACGCTTTTTATTTTTATATTTTGAAGAACTTTTTTTTTCTTAAGTTATTTGTTTCGATGACTTATTCATTACCTTTTGCGTTGAATTTCCTAACGATACCGTGGAAACAAGTTTTCCTCCTCGGTTCAATCACAAGGTAAACACATTAGATATATTACCTTGTAGTCCGTAGTTATTGCTCATCTAAACTGCTTGTATCTCTTTCAGATTCGTGAAAAGAGCGTGGCAAAAGACCCAAGTTGTAGTCCCGAGTTACTCTTTGGCATGTGGACCTTCATCTAGTGCAAGTACATACCCCGCATGCATAGTGAACGGTGTGAAGTTCTTGGTGCATGAGCGATAAACTTCATACCACTCAAAGCAAAGGGAGTTTCAACACCCGGCCCGATGGAGCTATGTATTATGGTCAACTAGAAGAAATTCTAGAGCTCACTTATATGGGCAACCGTAAGGTTGTGTTGTTCCGATGTATATGGTTCGACACCGTAACCCTACTAACCCTACGCCACGCCCGACGTTTTACATTGATCATGGCATACATCATATTTTGACCGAACGGATGCTTTTAGAAATCAACAATACATTCTTGCGACACAAGCAACACAAGTCTTCTACCTTGAAGACCTCGCTAGACGACCACCTCATTGGAAGGTTGTCAAGATGTTCATCATCGGAAGATCCGCATGGGATGTGGTAGATTCTTATCGTGATGTTATACATGGTAGCGCTCATCCGATGTTGCATTGTCTGCTGGTTTAACCGGTTTTGAGTATGCGAATTTGAGTGTAAATGATGAATCGCAGGCGGACGCCCACCGATGTTGTTGTCAAGAAGATGCCGATTTTGTTACTAATGAAGATAACGCCGCTGCCCATGTCCTTGATGATGATGATGATATTGACGTGTCTGATGATGATGAAGTGAACCCCACTATTGTTGTTGAAGAAGTTTTATCTAGTGATGATTCTGATTATGACAATTAATTGTTTTTGAATTGTAATTTGATTATGACAATCATTGTTTTTAAATTGTAATTTGAATGAAATTGTTACTATATGTTTATATGAATGTGTATATTAGTGTTAATTGGTCCAAGAAATTATGTGTTCTTTTACTTGTACTTTTACGATGGCGTGTGTACAACCTAGATCACACGGCGGGATGTCAAGCGGTGATCCACCAAGACGGCCCTCATTTACTTTGCCGCTATTATGCGCAGTAACAAATTGTGATTTTTATTTTATTATTTTATTTTTATTATTATATAATTTTATTGATAAAACTAATTTTTTTACATATATTTTCACAACTTAATAACTTATATTTGTAGGTTCAATGATCACCGTGAGACGGCAAATCGGGCCTTAAGGAAGGCTTTTAGGAAAATAACGGACAACTTTGCCTATAGGCTTTGATACCGATGATCAAGGCACCTTCACACCGGTAGGCACTCATGCAATGCGCTATAGTCTTATGGGGAACAAGTGAGGCCACTTCCCTTGATGCCGATTGGGAAGAAATTCGATTCTTATAAGGCGATATAATGCCGAATTCTACAGTTATATTTATTGTTTATTTTATTTCTATTGTGATTGTTATTAACCGCTTAGATATGCTTGTTATATTTAAATTGTGTGTTTGTTTAAATGCGATACTTTTTGCAGACCTATTTCAACCTCGGCGCCTTGGTTGAATAATGAGACCAGATTCACGGTTGGACGTAATGTTTATACGGTGGGGAAAGGATAGGACTTGGGCTATGGTTACAGCAGAGGACGCTATTCCGAAAATACAAACACAGCTCAAGTCTAGATACTTTGATATCCACGAGACACCACAAGGCAAAGGCACATCCGCCACCCAAGAAAACCTGGGGAACAGAACCCAAGAGGAATGGGAGATGTTGGTTGACCGGTGGTTAGACCAAACGGATGGCAAGATCGACCACAAATGCGTAAAATCGATCAAAAACAAGATTATAACTTACCAAGGTCGACGGTCGCTCGCTCAAGGACGCAACATTCATGTAAGACTCGTTATAATTTTTGTGATTTTTAAAGGTTTTATATTGTTTATATTTACCTCGTTATCAATTTATTTTATATTGTATGTATAGAGGGTCAACAATAACAATCAAAATGAAGACCGCTTGAAACCCGGAGGAGAGGCCATTCAAAAAAGATGGCACATTTGAGACGAGAGAAACGAGACGGCTTACGTAAGTAGTTTATCTCTTAACATGCGCATTATATTAAGTTACTTCTCATTTATTATTTTTTCCTAACTTTTTTTTTTTTTTTTTTTTTTTTTTTTTGAAATTACACGAATGAGATGAGGCCCTTCAAGAGCAAGTCGAGCCGGTCTCATCCCGCATATGAGCAATTTGGAAATATTGCGCAGTAGTTCCGAGTGATAACCGCCGAATCAAGCGCAAAGGTGAGGTTACCCGGTGGTGGCTCAACCGCCGCAGTTCACACGCTGGCATGCTATCAAGATTATGTTACTAGGGAGCATATGGCGAGGCGATGAGGGAAACCAAGGCCGCCAAGAACGGGCTCGTCAGTCGAGGCGAGCCGCCGCTAGGCAAGAGTCCGCCATGCTAAGGAAGTCACTGTCATGCCCAAGCCGCAGCTGGGACATACGGATCTTACCTTCGTAATTTTTGTCCCACTACAACTCATCACAAGGTAATCCATTTTCACCTCCCTTTCCCTGCACCCATTCCTACCCCTTTCCCCTCCCGCCCTTATGGTTTCCAAGCTTCCACTTTCAACCCCAATAATGCATTTGCCGGTTGTTATCGGCCCACCTTTCCAAACTCTATCACGCGCCTGTGTACTAGTTCGAACTATGCTATGCCGCCACCGCACCTTAACCGTACAACTCACAAAATAATCCCCATTTGAGCCAAAATGATCATATTGATAATAATGACTTGAATAATAATGATGATGATAGTGGGATAATAATGAGGCGGCAACGAGTCGGGTGACGAGTCGGGTGACGAGCGATTCGGCGGCGTAGTTCTTTGAGGAGTAGGCGGAAGTTAGTTTGTGTATTTTAGACTTATTAATATTATGGAATAGTATTGTATTTGTCGAATGTTATTTAGGAAATTTGAGACATGTTAGTTTGAGACATGTTATTTAGGAAATTTGCGCCTTGTTGGTTTGAGACATGTTAGTTTGAGACTTGTTAGTTTAAGAGTAGTTTACTTTGTATCGTATTTGTTAAATGGTATCGTAGAATTGTGGAATGTTATTCAATCCGCTTAGTAATTTGGTATTGTATCATATTGTCGATTTGGTATTGTGGATTGTGATTGATTACAGTTGCATTTGTTTTGGTAGATTTTTCCTAAAAAATCCGAAAAATCGGAAAATATGCGCTTCGCATTTTTTTTGCCCATCCAGATAATTAGGGACGACATTGTCGTCCCTAATATACAAAGCATGTCGTGCCATTCTCGCACAAAGTGGCCACTTGCTTTTCCACGTGTATACAATTTCCACGCAGTATACAATTTGGCACGACAATGTCGTGCCTTTTGCAATTTAATTACTTTTTAGGTTAATTTAAAAGATTTAAAAAAAAAAAAAAAAAAGTAAATGTACGACATTGTCGTCCCAAATCGATTTTCAGATTGAATTTTATTTGGGCCCCACAACATCCGTCGTCCCAAAGTATAAAGTAAATGTCGTCCCAAATTTTTTAAACTGTCAACACAATAGGTTCATTAAAAGGCACGACATGTCGTAACCTTTTTTCTTTGGGATCGACATTGTGTGCAATTTTGGGACGACAAAGTCGTAAGCCAAATCTTACATTTTTTGTAGTGTGACTTTCAGTTTATGTATTTTAGGCTTTTAGCATAATGCCGACCTCCTATTAGTTTTGGTCACAAATTGCGTTAAGATACAAGTTGAGCTTTCATTTGTGACTTGGTCTTTTCTTCTTAATTAGCATCCAAAGTGGCAATTAGTTTTCGTTGCACAAGCTTAGAAAAATGTGATTGCGGCATGAATAATACCATGCACTGGAGATACTCTATGTTTAGGACCCATTCAATAATTAATATAAGAATAAATAACTAAAACTGCAAAATGTTTAATAACCCCAGGTCCCAAATACGATGTTTAATATAAATCAAATTACAAGCGTAAATCGTTTAACTTCTAGCTTAAAGAATTCGGTTAACATAAGTTAAAATAGCTCAAACAGCAAAAGGCTTAAAAGCTCCCCAAATATGACGAGACATAATAAGAAAATACAAATAATTTAATCGGCTAGTACCAAGTGGGTTCAATCCACGCATGGGGGTACAAAGGATGCTTGGTTCCGACAAAATCACCAAAACTTTCTTCAATGTTTTTGGCATTGAAAGTGTGATACATGCCAGTTTTGAGTGAATAGAACACCACCTTTCCATTCTTATTATAAAATCGTGCAAAGAAGATTTTGTTTTCCATTTCTGGCGTTTTGGCTTCAATGCAGAGGCATGCCCTATCAGAGATGTAAATCATGTGCCTTCCTATACCATTTGTTTTCTCCCATTCTTTCGTGAAATCATTCAGCTTGAAAACCTCAATGGATTCTCCAAAATGGCCCACATAGACAAGTAACACATGTTGATCACATTTAGTCAGGAAATATTCTGTTGGATATCTGCAACTTCTCGGGGTTTCAACAACATCTTGCTTCCAAGAATAATCTTCTTGACACAGATTTTTTAAAATATGAAGTTTTCCGTCGTCACACAAAGCATAAAGATCTGCGCCATAAAATGTTGGAAAATAAAAGGCAAGATCAGCAAGATCAACATCATCATCATCATCATCATCATCATCATCATCATCATCATCATCATCATCATTGTAATTGTCATTATCGAAACTAACCAAACGCCAGGTTTGCTCTCCATGTACAAAGTGGATGTAAATACCTTCCTTGCCAAATCCAACAACCATACAATCGGGGGAAGTTGGTGGTGCTGAGATGCATAAACTATTGAAATAAGCATTTGTCTTGGGAAGATCATGAACCTCATTTGTGAAGGGATTACAAAACTCCAATCCACAGTCACTGTAATACAACAACCAACCATACCCGGAATAACATATTTCACCATCAGCGATTGAAGCATGTAGTTTTTTCATAAAGTACTTGTAACCGTACAAAGGATCTTCAAAAGTGACAATGCCTCGTTTTTCGTCTGCCATCATTAGCCATGGTGAAAGCAAAGAATAATTTTGCAATCTCTTTAATGCTACTTCGCCTCTCAATTGTACAACCGGGGCTGCTAAATGACAACGTTTGCATGTAGCACGAAAGTTCATGTATTCCAAGCCGATACAGAACTCCATAATCATCTCCAAAATACCGAGTGGAAGATTGAGTAGTTCTGATTGATCATTAAGTTCAACATCATCATCATTAACTAATCTTACTACAATCCCACGGTCCTTGTCCTCTACTTCTTGTTTAGCTTTAGCATAATCAGCTGCTAACCTGCAAAAGATAATTTTTTTTGAGGTAAACATTTATGGTTATAACAGAAGGAATGGGAGTAGCATCTGTACAGCAAACAGTACAAATAATGCGTACAGCAAGGGTCCTACATTTAATTTCCTCCCATTTTTCAACAATTTATCCCGTCATCAACCGCCTCACAATCTCTCACAATCCAAATCACAACCTTCAGATCCTAACCGCACGAGTTGTGTGGGTGGGTTGGGTTATTTCAATGAAAAGTTTGAAATAGACAAGGTTCACTCCTGAGTGATAACATGAAATGGGTAAAAAAAGATGAATGGAAAATTTGTTTGAAAGACAAAAAGTGGGTGAAGGAGTGGCATGTAGTTAAAAATTAGAGGATATTACATTTAGAACCATTGCTGCACACACTGTTATTGCTGTACAGATATTCCCACAATAGAAACACACAAATCAAGTAAAAGAATATTTGATCCGTACCTGTATTCCCACACTGAGACATGGCTAGTTGGTCGCACCGGAGAAGGAAACATAGAAGATAGCAAGATTGTTCTATCACTTAAATTGTAAGAGTATATTACTTTCCCCCTTTTGCTACGAATGTGTATATTACCCCCAAACTCGGAGGCAATTGTAGGACTATAAGCCACCGAGTTATCACGAGCAAGATCCACAAAAAAATTACCATCTTTTAGGTCTTCCAATTGTTCCCATAATTCACTACTGGTGAACATATTGTTAAGCTCTTCCTCATCCAGTTCTTCACGCCTCTTACCAGTTATGTCCCACTTTTTGAGGCCTTCCAATTTTTCCCAGTCTATACTCGTCATATCTAATTTATGTAAAGATACAAGAGAAAATGTTGTATCTCTTTTCACTTTAAAATTAAAACCTATTATAATGCAGAACAATTCTGTATTAGATCCTCTCAGAAAATACATGAATTGATGACCCCGATCATCGTAGGGAAGATAAGGGCATCCCGCAAATAGCATAAGTTTGATCACAACTCCTCCATCCTTATACATAATGCCAATCTCAATGACGAATTCATAAAAAGTATTGTCCGTATTCAAAGCATATACTTTACCATTGCAACAACATAGGCTATGTACTAAACAGCCATCTCCGCTTATTCTCCTGAGTTGCTTAGCGTATGTTATCTCGGTCCATTTTAACCTCTTTCTTCTACGTCCTAGCAGGCAAAAAACAAAGGTAGGTTTATCTGTCCGCGTTAGCAGTAGAATCGATTTGGGATCATCGGGCGGTAACGACAAACAGCATTCTTTGATAGACATGGAATCCCCGTCTTTCAAAATTAAGGGAGGGAGATGCATGATCTTTGAATTAACAGGGTCCCAAAGAGACCACATGATGTCGTTAGATAGAATCAACCAACCATGAAAACTCCCTCGAATTCGTTTTTTATGCAACTCAGGGATTCGACACCGATATAAAGACAGCGGGTCTTGTATGTTCCAAAAATACTGGTCTCCGGTACCGTCTTCGTCAGCTTGAGAGCTCTGAGCAATGAACCATTGATATTTTGCCGACAGAGGGTGAAATCGATCATGTACTGAACCACAAGAAAACTGCTTCTGCTTCATCTAGATGTTCATAAAAAAAAATGAACTTAACTTATATTCCAAAAGTAAAAACAGTTAATCAGGTGTGTTTTATAAACTATGTTAATGAATCAAAAATACACAATAATCAAAATACGTATGTGTTAGACCCAAATTGAATACAGTAATCTACATGGATGCTAGTAAAGACTCGAATTTTATAATAAAGACTAAAGGTTGAGGATAGCACAACACAATAGCTTAAAAACAGATGCGATTTTTTAATCATCAAAAGCCTTATAATATCAAAATCGGTATATATGTGTTACACTGTTACACCCGTCAAAATTGAAGCCAGTAACAACTCGATTTTTAATCATGAAAACTAAAAGTGGATGCATATGAGATGTTACAATAGCTAAATATAATTGACCTTAATTAAAGAAGGGAAAGCTACATGGAAGCTAAAAAAGACTCAAACTGAATAGAGTAATCTACATGGAAGCTAGAAAAGACTCGAGTACATTAACTAAAGTAGACATAAACCATAGATATCACTAAATAAAGACTTGGTTTTAATTAAAATTTAATCAGAATATGCAATTTTGAAAATATATACCAAAGATTGCATCCAAAAAATTAAAGTTTCATACCTGTCAGTGTTCTTTCACAAACTCTTAGCCTAACAAAACATACGACTAACAGATGGAATTCCAGTCGTTTCTTGAGATTTTCTTTCAATAAATAAGAAAAAAAGGCAGTTGGGTCGTTGTTGTTTTTTTTAGAAAGGCACAATATAGACAATTGGGTCGTTGTTTATATAGACAATCCTAGACCGACTCAAATAGTTTACTTATTAAATAAAGTCAAAATTTCCTAATTAACAGAAAATAAAATAAAATAAAAATAAAACTTGATTTTTATTCAAACAATATGCTAATTGATCGAATACAACAATCTGAATACAAATTCTATTATTACAAAAACATTTTTAGAAAGATCTCTAATTATTTTATATAATTATTCTAAAAAGTGAAATTTCAGAAAGAAATAAAGAAGAACACAAAACTAAAATACAGAAGAGGAAGAAAAGGGAGGTGATTTAGCCATGGAAAAGAATTTATCCATCCACAACAATTAAGATTGAAGTTATATATTTACCCATGACAATCAAACGTTTAGAAACCCTAAGGCGTTTTTCAACTTATTATTCTAGAACCCTAGTCGTATTCACACAAACTCCAAAGATAATAGCACACGTTTGCACCAGAACCCTATGCGTATTCAATTTGGGCCTAATACTATTTTGATTAAATTAGGGAGTTGGAGAATTGGAGATCGAGAAGGATGTGCTGTGACTGGATAGCGAGTACTAAACTCACCAAAAAGGCAAAAATGAATACCAACAGAATTTCACCATCATGGGTTAAATGATGATCAAGGTGGGATTTAAAGAAAGAAGGCTGATACAAGAGAGCATTCCAAGGTTTAGAGACACACTTCATTTGTGCAACCTGTTTTGCGGGTAAGTAGATGAGTATGTTCCATAAAACATCTTTAGGGATGTGGCGAATCATGTTCTCTGTGCCTTTTCTGTGCCTTTTTCCTAAACACATGTTGGGATATTCTTTACTATTTTTCTTCTTGAAAGAAAGAGATTAAACAATAGGGATTCTTTACTATTTGGCTTTGAAATATTGAGCGAGGAGGGAGGGAGAGGGAGGAGAAAGATGCAAGGTTTGTTATATTTTATCCCATCTTTATCCCAAAACAAAATACCACCAATTCGAAATGTGTCACATTTAACCCATCTTTCATTATAGAAACTGAAACTAAAAATATAAATGCTTAGATATCTTAGATTTGATTTTGAGTTAGCTTACTATAGATATCCAATATGCAATCTTATTATTAACCACTGAACGGCGCATATCGAGATGAGGTTTAGCTTTTGAGAAAATCCAGTTTTGCTCACTATTTGTGTGCGTATTTATTTATTTTTATGTGTATTTATGTGTGTGGTTTTAAGGTAAGAGTCGTTGTGTGCGTGCGTATTTTTAATTAAAAAAAAAAAAAAAAAAAAAAAAAAAGCCTATTATGACGATAATCCAGTAGATTATTGGTGATTTTGGTTTGGTATGCCGGTTTCAACGGAGGTTCAGTGATAATAGTTCAGGTGCAAATGAATGTGCGTTTAATATGTGTGTACAGTTTAGTTTTGTATCCCATATACAATAGAAACCCGATAAATTAACACTCGATTAATTAATAAACTTGATAAATTAATTAATAGTTTTTGCAGGTCCCAGTTCATTAGTTTATAGATAAACTAGCTAATATCTATTGATTAATAACTCTTTAATTAAGGGCAAATGGTCTAAAAATGCATAAAACTTGTCACTTTTTCTTTTTGTATGCTACAAACTTTTAATTTTCCTATTGTAGCATCCAAATTTCTTAATTTTCTTATTGTACGTCTATAGTGCAAAAAAAGTGAGGTGACAATAGAAAATTAAGGGTGTTGGATGCCTACGAATATAAAGATTAAAGAAGTTGGATGCATACAATAGGATGATTAAGAAAGTTGGATGCTACAATAGGAAAATTAAGAAAGTTGGATACTACAATAGGAAAATTAAAAGCTTGTAGCATACAAAAGAAAAAAGTGGCAAGTTTTATGCATTTTTAGACGACTTGCCCTTTAATTAATAAATTTAGGTGGTCTCATGCATATTAATTTATAAAGTTTTTGTTGTACTTCAATGGAATCGTTATATGTTTTTACTAAGCAAATATATAACTTTTTCTTAGCAAATATAATATTTGAATCCTTATTAAAGGTTACAAAGCGCTACTTGTCGCTAATGGTTGTAGTCAACAACACTACAATGAGACTTCTAGTTCGGCTGTCAAACGATCTGTTGTCTCAATGATGCTTAGTCTCGAGATATCTCGTTAGAAACATATCCAACTGTTAGATGTGAAGAATCATTTTCTTCATGGTCACCTGACGCAAGACACGAAAATGAATTTGATAAACTTTAATCGAAGGGTTGGTAAACGAGAATAACTCTTAAAAAGTTAACTACATGTTTGGTCCTTGTGGTTTACCGGGTATGTCATTTTCCGTCCATTTTAAAAAATAGTATTGGGCTTGGTGCAATATGAAACACTTGTTACGGGTTTGGTCCAAAATCTTGTGTCTTTTATGATAACATTTATGATAAAATTAGTGATTTAGGATAAAGTGGGATGTATATATGTGTTTTTTACTAAAATAGTTAGATATCCGCACACATCGGCGGTGATAATATTTATATGTGTTTGCTTACCCGCTTAGTGAATTCGTTTTACAACACTCCGAATGCATATGTGTTAGTTATATGTGTTTGTTTGGGTTTCCCGTAGCTTTCCCTTGACATCATTATTCCCACATATTTCTTACCTGACAAACACTCTCCCAAATAATATATGATTTTGACGAATCATGATTGTATTGATTGAAATAAACATTAAAGTTGTAAAAGTTGAATCAAAATAAAATAGACCCACTAAAAATGTAAAATTTAAAAACTCATAAAAATATATCAAAATGGATGTTGAATTAATGAGCATAAAATTTTAAAAAATATGATGAAATTAGATTATAAAAATAAATAAATAGATAAAAAGATACTTCAGTTTGAAAATAAATGTGATTTCTTTGTTAAGAAGTGACACATGTCACCTAATGATTGAAGCTCATTATCTTAATTTTTGGTTAAAAGTTAAGCTTGAAGTTTGTTAAGAAGTAATACATGTCACCCATGATTGGAGTTCATTATCTTAATTTTTAGTTAGAAGTTAGGGTTGGGTTATCCATACATTTTAATATAGTATAGATAAATGAAAGGATAGAACTACTCTACAGATTAATGGTCAAACGTAGTCAATTTAACATAGTTAGTAAAATTGGACCAAACCTGTAACGGGTGTTTCATTGTGGACCAAACCTGATATTTTTTAAAAGATCAAACTGAATATGAAATATCTGGTAAACCATAAAAACCAAAAATGTAGTTAACTAAAAAAAATGATGCGTGATAGTTGTACGGGGTAGGCTTTATTTAAATTGAAAATCGTCCCTTTAATTATTTCATGTAATTAGTTATCCTATAGGCTCCTCTGTTAAGTTGCTCCCTCTATTTTTAGGTGTAGCTTAATAATATTTGCTTCTTCAAAATAGAAGTTAGTTATCGATCCTCGGAAACCTATGTGACGCGCAGATCACCCATCGTTTGCATCACCATGACGTCGACATCAACCTAATACAATTTATATCTAGACACCACCAAGTAGTCTCATATGAAAATGCAGATACAAATTCACCATGTTTTCCTAATTTTAATAAAGAGCCACCGCAACGGATACAAGCACAGAAATGCTATAGCGACTACTAGAGCACTTGACTCCATATAAAATCATGAAAAAGTTTTTTGCATTAAATAGCTATAACAGGTTAGAAATAGTATAGTACTTTTAATAGCCACTTATAGAGGTTGAGTAACTTAAAGTGTAGTGACATATTTGTATATTAACCCTTCATCATTAGACGGAGCAATGAAACCTTAAGGCTTAAGCTTCCAACAAGTGAGTCTTCCAATGAAACCTTGAGATTCCAAGTCGTGACAGGTATAAGCCTATAACACAGTCACGGTTTGGCCTTGCATTCACATAATGCTCTGTGATTTGACTAAACTATTCCTTGTAAACGTCAGAAAATGATGCTACTCAAATCCTGCTGATAAACTTGTTATAGTCTGATATGAAGCAACCAACAAAACCAGCAACTAAAACAGTGAGCAGAAACCATTAAAAGTTTCACATAAACAATGGCAACATCAGACCAAACACCATACTAAACCCAATGTACTGATGATTTACTAAAAACATACATATAAATTGAAGGAAGTTTGCCTTAACTTTGAGATAAAAATTAAGTTCATGTTTTTAAATTGAAATAGAAACAATATTTTCTTCAAAATGAAACCTACAGTATCCAGGATCACCAAATCTCCCAACTATATTAATGTTGAATCTTTGTATCCAATTTCTTTTCCTTTACCCACCAAAGATGTAGTAGTAGATTAGATCATATGTATAAAGAAAATATGAAAAAAGAAAGAAGGTTTCCCCATAGACTAAGCTTTTTACATATACAGTGTGTTGTCGAGATGTTATGGTCGTTCATTCCTCAGTGACATCTAGGCAACACGAAGTGGTTCATGTATCCACACCAACACCAATTTTCATTGGCCGTTGCACAACTAAATGCACATACACAACCATGTTTTTCCAATAAACATATGGTGAAAACTAAAGCATACGGTACTAACTAACATCCGGTAGTCATTTCTGCTAAAGAAATTGACAAGGTGGATTCGTTTTGTGCATCACGCTAAATTTAATTTGTCTGTTTGAGAAAAAACTTTCGTCGAAGTCCATAATGGTTTCAGGGGTATATATATAAAGCATACTTACAAAAGGCTAAAAGTAAGCACACTCAATCAACCAAACATATTTGATTAACAAAAGTATAAAAATATGAAAGCACAACACAAGTTTATGACATTTACGCATTAGAGTACATCCGGTCACCAAACCCACCACCTCCACGTGCACACTAACAAACCCACCACCAAACAAGAGTAATGGTCACTAGAAACCAAACATATAAAAATACCCCAGTCTATAGAAATATACCCTACAAATACACACAAACAAAAAAAGAAGGTGGGTAAGAGTTTGGCGGTCTGCACCACTAAACAAAAAAAATTGATCTTCGTGCGCGGTTGGGAATGTGTGATGCGGGGATGGTGCGTGGTTGGTGGCACAGGTGGTTGACCACTACCATATAGACGCACAGCCTCCTCATATAAACGCTCAACCTCCTCAGACAGTGAATCAACTAAATCTCTGTCATAGAAATAAGGTGAAGTAACATCAAACGTCAAGCATGATGGAAAATATAAACCTTTAGCTTCCAAACGATAGAGAGCCTACAAGTAACAAATAGTAAAGATATATATGAGAACCTAAATGAAAACTACGAGAATGGTGCATTGCAATTGTTTATACAGAATTTAAAAAATAGAACTAGCCATCACGCAATCACGCCCCTTACGGACAAAGGAGACACCAAAAGTAAGAGAGATAGATATCCATTCTTCATGGTAAGGTTCTAAGCAGACAATAACAGTAGCACCTACAGCAAGGATCGACCAACAAAAATAAAACACAGACTTGTGTATGTGGCAAGGAATCTATGGTTGGATGTTCTTCACTGTAACTAGAGTTCATGTTACAAGTTTAAGCGGTGCTTGGATGTGAACAATAATTATTGCGACTAGTCTAAAATAATCTACCTACCCCTAGCCTGAAACCATTTTTTAATTATATATTCCAAAACGTAAATCACTTTCAAAATAGCATAACCATAATAAGAAGTTTTAATAATGAAATAATAAACTAGTTACTACTAGAACAAATGATCAATAACTCCTTCAATAACACAAATTGCCAAAACAAACAAAATAACTTAATTTTACCTTCAAACATTGATTCCCCATAGTAAGCTTCTTGACATGGCAAAGCTTGAGTATAAATTCTATAAGAATACTTTCTTCAGTTTCTTTTCTTCTTCCAAAACAGAATCTAGATATCTCATAATCTAATTCAGCCTCCCCTAAAGAAGGCACATTTTGCAACAAATACATCCTAGGAATCAAACTACCTCGGATTGTTAGTGACAAAATATTAGGAGCATGGATTTCTATACTAGCGTAAAAACTAGATGTAGCGAGGTATCCCTCTAACACCAACTTCTTAACACTCTTCGAAGAAATATCTATCTGACTATAATGACAACTAGAAGGAAGAAACAACTCCAAAGTTTCTAATTCCGGACTTCCGGATAATATATTTTGAATCAAATCTTTATCTATATTATGCAAAGTAATACACAAACTCCTAAGTTTATTCCAACTAATAGCAACAGTTGGTTTAAGCATGCAATTTTTCAATACCAAATGAGTAAAACTTGAATTGATGAAAACAAACTGATCTGACACAAGATGACATTTACTACTATCCATTAATGTTATATCAAGGTTCTGAACGTTACGACTAACAGCAAAACAAATCCAGCTGTTGACCTCCGACTCAAACATATAATCGTAATAGGCTTCAAGTTTAAATTTGTTGAGATTCAACTGGCGACATCGGGGTATGGTCTTCTGGACACACGAAAGGAATGGAAAATCTACATTAGTTGAAGCATGAGTAAAATTGAGATTATGGTTTTGTGGCCAAAGATGTTGCCATCGTTTCGAGAGTACACCTGTTCTAATGGCGTCTTTTGTCAAAGGTAAACGAGACAGTATTTCAATAATCAAAAAGTCTGGTAACAAACTTATACGATCTTCCTCCTCTTCTTCAATAATTTTCATGGCGCCACCAAAAGTTCGTCTTTTTACAATTTCAACTTTGTACACAACATAAAAAACAATCTGCAATCTAGGGATGGTATTAGATGGAAACAGGCACCAATAAACCTTCGCATAACCTGTCCCGTGGTCTTTTACTTACCCGCGATTCAAAGGTATATTTTTTACGGCGTCCATGCTCATCACCTGTGATACCTGTATCCGCGAGTAAACGAACTGGTTTTCAAACTATTAAAAAAATTAACATGGATATAGTCATATTAGCTCAAAGTGTGGAGTTTTGTTTTGGTCGATCCCGATATTTTTTACAGCTACAACTTAGTACACAGCACCAACAACAGCAATACCTGATTTCGTTTGGAACAGGGTATGAGTGAGCTACTTGAACGATATTAACAATCCTATTCTTCTCAACCAAAATACACGAATCCCTTTTACTATAACTAGCACTTTACTACATTTTGTCTTGGTTGGCAAGTTTTTTGTGGTAGAAAAAAAAAAAGATGTGTTTTACCGCGTACGGGGTAGGTTTTAATTATTTAATTTGACAAATCGTCCCCTTTATTATTGCATGTAAATATGTAATTGGTTATTCTATAGGCTCCTCTGTTGCTCCCTCTATGTTTGCTGCTTCAAAATTAGAAATTAGTCATCTTCGGAAATCTATCCGACGTGTAGATCACCCGTCATTTGCGTCACCATGACATCAACCTAATACAATTAATATCTACACCACATGTAGTCTCATATGAAAATGCAGACACAAATTCACCATGTTTTCCTAATTTTAATGAAGAGCCACCTCAACGGATAAAAGCACGGAAATGCTATAGGAAAATGAATTACACGACTACTTGAGCACTTGACTACTTATAAAATCATGAACAATTTTTTCTCGTTGAATAGCTATAAGCCTTTAAAACTGCTAAAAATCAATTTTCACATCTAGCACCACCACAAAACACATGACTTCAATCCATGTATAAAGGAGAAGTAACATCTGGAAGCTTCAGTTTTCATGAAAAATGAAATCTACCAACAAAAAGAAACGATAAGACAAAATGCTAATTATTCAAATTAGTAATGCGTTTACTCAAATAGACTAGCTAGGCTTTTTACCAAGTGTGTTGTTGAGATGTTATGGAATAAAATTGTTCATGTATCCACACCAACACCAATTTTCGTTGGCCGTTGCGCAATTTCATCTCCCAAATGCACATAGCCATCCAACACATCTGTCTAATCAATATATGGTAAAAACATCTGTACATATTGATTTCAGAAGTTGATATATAATAAAGCAGGCTCACAAAAGGCTGAAAGTAAGCACAACCGATCAATAGTAAACAAAAGTTTAAATAATACTGAATGCAAAAAAAAAAAAAAAGTTTCTGAATTACAGTTTACGCAGAGTAGAGTGAATCAAAATGACATCAAGCTATTAACAATGAGATAGTGAATCACTGATTTCACCTTAATACCTTCTTCATCATTCAGAAAAGGAATAATACTAGTTACTATCAGGGAAACAAGGTGAAGTAACAGCACAAGCTGTCACGCCTGATGGAAGAACGAAACCTTTAGCTTCCATACGTAAGAGAGCCTACAAAGAAAAAATAGCAATGAGAAGATAATCTAAATGACAACTGTGAAAGATTTAACAATTAGTAATTTTTGGGTATTTAAAAAGGAAAACAGCCTAAATGACAACTGGAGGTGGCAGAATGGGGGTTGGGTCAAGGGTCTATATGGGCTTTGGGTCTAAACAGGTTTCTTGGGACGACTGGTTTAAACGGTCTGGGTCAAGCGGGACTTGGGTCGGGTTGACCCGGCATTTTTCATCAAACTTTTTTTATTTTGAGTAAAAGATGCAAATTTTATTTTGACCCGTTAGACCCGCCCTAGACCCGTTGGACAATTTTCATACAATGGAGTATTACATCAATTAACCAATTAGACTCATGTTGAATATTTAGTAATATCCAACCAATCCCATCACTTAATAATTACAGTGGAGTATTACATCAATTGACCAATGGTCTTAAATTGCCACCTCTAATGACAACAATAAGAATAATGCAACGCAATTGTTATTAGGGCAAACTGAAAATATAGCTAGAAATCACACAATTACGCATCTTAAGAGCTACTCCATGGTTAAGTTCGAAGCAGACAATAACAGTAGCACCTAAAACATGGACCACTAACAAGAAAACGCAGACTTTTGTATGTGGCAAGGAATGTATGGTTGGATGATCTTCACTAAATAAAGAATGCGTGTTATGAGTTTATGGGGGAACTTGGATGTGCACGTATGATAATTGCATCTTGTATTTGAGTTCTTCGGTAAAACAATCAAATTTGAAGAAATATGTGACAAGTTATTGTTATAAAAGAAAGAAATTTGCACATCCAACTATATAGCTTTCTGATTAGATTTTCCAAATGCAATATTTGAGAATGCACATCCAACCAAGCCCTATATACAAATCTTTGACTTCAACTAAGTATGATAAAAGAACTTAATTAAGGAATAATCAATTTGTTAATGCTAGAACAAATGATCAATAACAATTTCAGAAACAAAAAATCTTACCTTCCAACAGAGGTTCCTAAGTTTCAGCTTCTTGACATGGTGAAGATTTAGTAAAATTTCTTTAAGCATCAATTCTTCCGCTACTTTTATTGGTGGTGCATAGGGCCCGAGCATTTCGTAATCTAATTCAGCCTTGACTAAAGAAGACACATTCGGCAACGAAAGCTTAGATAAGACAAGAAAACCTAAGATTCTTAGTGACAAAATATCAGGAGCATTGATTTCTACAAAGCTTTTACCATCAAAAGGAATCTGGTCTCCCCTTAACACCAAGTTCTTAACACTCTTCGAATTAATATCTATCCGCCTATAACCATAACCACGACAAAGTGACAACTCCAAAGTTTCTAAAACCGGAGTTCCTGATAATATATTTTGAACCAAATCTTCATCCATTTTCCTTAATGTAACAGACAAGATCCTAAGCTTATCCCAACTTATCGCACCGGTTGGTTTTAGTAAGCAGCCACTCAATGACAAATAAGTAAAACATGAATTGATGAAAAAAAACTGATCTAGCTTATGCTCATATTCAGTTTGATATAACTCTAAATCAAGATTTTTAACGTTACGACTAAATGCAAAACGAATCCAACTGTTGACCTCCCTTTCAAATGTCATATTGTAAACCGCGTCAAGTTTAAATTTGTTAAGACTCATCTGGCGAAACTGAGGTATGGTTTGGCGAACACAAGAAAGGAACGAAAAATCTTGTACGCTTGAAGAATGAGTAAAATTGAGATTATAAACTTCAGGCCAAAGATGTTGCCATCGTCTCGCGAGTACACCTGTTCTAATGGCGTCTTTTGTCGAAGGTAAACAAGACAGTATGTCAATAATCAAACAGTCTGGTAACAAACTTATTCGATCTTCCTCTTCTTCTTCAATTTTCACAATTTTCATGGCGGCACCGAAACTTAATCACTATCAGTAGAAAATAAATAAGGTGGAGGAACGCAGGATGGGAAAACGAATCCTTTACCTTCCAAATGAAAAAGAACCTACAAATAAAAATGTTAGCAATTATGGTTGGGCTTTCAAGAGCAATGCAATTTTTATTAAGGCAAATTTGAAAAAAAAAAATCCATAGTGCATGGTTAAATTCTAAGCAGAGAATAACAGTAGCGCCTAAAACAAGAACCAACAAAAATAAAACACAGACTTGTGTTTATAGCAAGGAATATGTGATTCGATAATCTACACTGTAACTAGAGTCGATTTTGTTGGGATTTAAATAACTAGTAAATCTACGAGTACGCAGCAGCGGATGAATCTAGTTTAATGTTACTCCTATTATGTTAACAATAAATAAAACGCACATTATTTACTAACCTTTGTCAATTAATTAAATAAATAAATTATATCGCATTCTTGATCTTGATATTTGAAACCGAAGTGATTAAGATATCACCTCTATCGTATGCACACAGTACTACACGTGTAACGAGACATGTTAAGATGCTAGTGTTTGTTCCATGGGTACAATCAAACAACTAGTGTTCTTGTATTTGTTCTTGAATTCGATCCCAAAACCCTGAGTAGGATTTACGTTTGAACCGAACTAAGAAAAAAAACGGAAATCAAAGCAGAGACCACAAAAGGATTCTAACCCTGGTCTGTTGAAGAAAACTGAGCACCACAACCACTGGACTACAAGTCCTTTGTTGAAATATATAGCAAACCTAATGATATTTAACGAAACTCTTAAAGAGACTTTAAGGCTTTATGTTTTTATTTGTGATTATTTTGGGAGAGGAAAAACCGAATGAAACAAGGTTCGGTTAGTACTTCTGTTATTGAGTGTCGAATCAATGATGAAACCAAGGAGGGTGTATATATATAGTATCAAAACTTGTCCACCAAGTTTAATCCTCCACCTCTTTATGTTTCATCAAAACGACACTTCCTCCCCTCCTAGAACCATCCAATCTGCCACCAATAACAAGGAGGGACGAATAGTATGGTTTCTCGACATCCATGTCCTTCTCTTTAATATTTAACGAATATTAAGTTAGTTAAACGTATAACGGATAAACTAACGATTGTTAAATATATTCGTGAAACATAATATATATTTAATAACTATATATAATGTGTATATATATTAAATATATAATAAACGTGTTCTTCGTGTATACGTGTGTGCCCCGATAGGTCACGTATTTCTTAGTCGTATAAATAACTACGTTAACGAGCACAACCCAACAGATTTAAGTTTTTCGGTAAAAAATTGTGTAAACGACCGAATGAGGTTGGGTATTTAAGTTTAACAAAAGTCGTTTACCCTAAATGAGTTTTCATATGTTTGGTCCTTATACTTGGTACAATTTTAACTTTGTAGACATTATTAAATTTAATAATCTTTAATCTTTATTTTTAATACATATAAATAAAAAATAATCAAACTTTGATCTTACTTAAAAACTTACAAATAAGTAATATTTTTTGTGTAAAATACAATTACATAAAAAAGTCAATATAATTATCAATTATTTAAATATACAGTTATAACTTAATTCACAAACTTTTTTCACTCTCACTTATAGCAATTTATAAAAAGAAAATATGAAACAAATACACACACATACAAATTGACGCTAATGCACATTGTCACCGCTATAACAAGTAATCATTTGTTTTATAAAGAAAACACATTAGAGCTTAATTGAAAACTATATTTTTGAATACTAAATTAGATCAATACTAGAGTTCGATTTTAAAATAAAAACTTTTGATTCACCATATAAAAGTTTAAAGAGTAAATTGCAAAAACCGTCTTTGTGGTTTGGTCAGATTGCATGTTTCATCCTTAGTCTATCGAAAGTACAGACGACCTCTCTGTGAGAAAAGTTGAGCTCATTTCGTCTTTTGCTTAAAGTGAAATGACTATACCACCCTTTCCTTCAATCCCCTTTAGTTCTAACTTGAATTTTATTTAATAAAATTTATCTTCATTTTTCAACTAAACTAAGCTACAAATCGTTTCGACCTAAACAAATCATCATCTTCACACCAATAATTTAATCAGTACAAGTAAAGTCATTTGTATGGACAAAAAATCTAGTGGTCATGTATTCTAACAAATAACTCATGTAGTTAAAAAAAAATTATAGAAAAGTACCGTTACTATCACTCTCATTATTATTATTATTATTATTATTATTATTATTATTATTATTATTATTATTATTATTTTATTTTTATCAAAAAATACTTTATTAAAAACTTAATTGATTTACAATAAATTAATGGGCTCCCACTCCTTTAACTATAACAAAACTAATCCTATTAAAAATAAATATGAACAGTAACATGTGCCTCAAAATCTCGAGCCATGAAGAATTCTTGGATCCGCTTTAACAAGGTAACTGCAACCTTTTCTGATTCACCCAAAGAAAAAAATGAAATAGGGAGAAATTCATATCCAATAGCCTCATATTTGACACATTTACATTGTGCCGCGTCAATCACCACACGTTCAGACATAAAATCAGTCATCCTGGTTTGCGTCAAAGGTAAAGACCCCAGTCGGATCCATACACACATCAAGCCCTCCATCCCATGAGTAAAGTAACATATCCGTTGGACGTAAAGGTTTGCCACGCCCTCCTTCAACCCCAATTTTAACTTCCTTGCCAGCTGAAATCCCTGACTGATAGCAGATGTCAACAAGGGTATTGCACACAACATTATAACGATGTTTAATACCAATGATATCATCACACGATACAACATGGTCTCCATAGATATCCCCATAAAATACCATGGAGCAAGCTCAACAAGGCTTTGAAACAAAAAATAATGGGACACCTAACCGATAACAACACACAATGGTAAGTCTTACCATTTATAGTTTGTCCCAAACTTGAAATCAAAACCACCCGAAGCCCTCAAAAGTGTAATCTCCCAGTTGAGATTTTCATAAAGCCATTTGTCGAGGAGATAAGGAGAAAGTGGATTTTGCAGCTTTACTAACCCATGTGATATATATATATATATATATATATATATATATATATATATATATATATATATATGTCGCTTCTTCATGAGTTTTGGGAAACTATTTAACGTGAATGCTATAGTGATTCTTTATCTTATTATACTAGTGCATGATCTGAATATATACTACGTTGCATTGTTAACTGATTTATTATCAAAAGTACTTGTGATTTGTGTATTCATATTCTCTGTACTTTGCACATATATGGTACGATCAATGATGGGCGACGGTTAGTTTTTGGATCTACATTCGTATTAAACCCTAACTTTGAGTTAGGGTTTTTTTTCGATACTGGTCCATTGCGTATTGCTGTTTGTTTTGATTGTGGATACGACTAGGGTGTGTTAATATTGTTCGTGGGTTTGAGAGATGGAGAAGGGTGATAACATCAAATTAGCTTGATCTTTTATATATCAAATTCCCGTTTTTATGGCGTAATTTGTATTAATATGGTACTTAATTCGTTCACATTCGTTCATAATTACATTTCAAGATAAATGAGGCGTTGGAGCGGAAAAGATGTGAGAAAAGGCCAAGTATATGTTCTGAAGATTGATTTACGAGGGCCTATGAATTATTTGTGAAGGTTACGTCGTAACTAATTAATGGTGTTGCGGCGTAAATATTATGCTTTGAAGGATACGGCGTAACCAATTCTTATGGTTATGTCGTAATTATTATCTTGAAGGTTACGGCGTAACATGGCAATTTAGTTACGCCGTAGAGATTATTTCAGAGCGGATAAGTATGAGATGATGAAGGATTACGGCGTAACTCAGATAATTAGTTACGCCGTAATTAATTACTTGGGCGCAAAGTTTCGAGGTCTAGGGATTAAAAGCGGCAAGTTAATTCGAAGTTTATTAAGTACAAGGACTTGTTATAAAAGTAACAAGAGCGATGAGGGACTAAAAGCGTCAACAAGAGTATATAGGTTTCAATATAAATGGATGAATTGAAAAAGTACGTAATTCATTATTTACATCGTAATTAGGTTATGGCGTAACTTAGTTACGACGTAATTGTTCGAGATCCGGATTTCTTTGCGTCGACATTAGTTACGGCGTAATTTACACTTAAGGTTACGCCGTAACCATGCCGGGGTCTATAAATACAGCCCCAAATCTGCATTTTTCAGGATCTCTCTTCACCCCTCTCCTAGGGGTCGATTAGGGCACCACTCCAGGGTATTTTCCAGCAGTCCGAAGCCAGTTTTGAAGGAAGAATTCTCTCGTAATTATCATCATTATTAGCTATACATCAAGTAATTTGTATCAAACATTATGTTCAATTCAATTCATGATTTATTCATTTTTGTTGGTATGATTTACTATATGTTTGGCTAAGCACCCTGGTGCTGGCCTAGTTATGATTCCTTAATTGTTTTATCTTCATTTACTTTACTCCCGCATAATTATTTCTAAGTGTATGCATGCATAGTTTATTGGTAGCTACCTTTGGTTCGGTAGTTTTGAATGGCGGTAGAGGCCAATTGCCTAGGAGATATGACCAACTGACCCTAGGTGAGCGGACTGAGATGGGAAGGGTAAGATATGACCAACTGATGACCCTTTCTACTTGTGCGATTTGACCAACTGATCACCTACCGTTTGGATGAAATTAAGAATTAGGGGGTGAGTGTCTAAGTTCCTAACGGTCAGGAACTCACTATTATAAATCTAGCATGTAGCGGTACTTAATGATTTGGCTTAGGGGACCAGGAACAACAGGACTTATGAGGGGACACCTGACTTCTCCTGTGGTGGCATCTTTGCTGATAGGTTAGGGCGAATTGACCAAATCCTGTCCTCTCGACTTTGACCTCACCTGAAGTAATTGGAAGTAAGTAGACGTAGACATAACTAGCTAGGATGATTAACTAGGTTAGCATCACTCTCCTCCATTGATCTCGACTCTTGCCTTTATCTGCTTTCTTTTATTTCCTTGTTTTATTAGTTAATATACTATTTCAATCTTAAAAGCAATTAAAATCGTGACATAGACTTAAGTTAATTTCCGATCCACATAGCTCTTAGGACGACCTTGGTTTTACCGAATACTACACTACACGTGACCGGGTACACTGCCCGTTAGTGCATTAGGGTAGACCATAGGTATAATGAGTAATTATAAATATTAAAACCTGGTCAGTAAAACCTGCATCAAGTTTTTGGCGTCGTTGCCGGGGAGCTATTTTAGGATTTTAATTTAAGTTTTTCTTTTCTTTCTCCTATTCTGCTGTTTTCTTTGTTTCTTGTGTGAATTTCAGGTAATCATGGAAATAGAGCTAGATTTCGATAATATGACATTGGAAGAATACTGAGAGTACGAGCGCGAAAGGGATAGAAAAGTTTTGAGGAATCGTCAATCGTGGAGAACTACTACGAGATCGCCTTCCCTAGAGGATTTCTTTCAATCTTCTCAACCATATACCTATGGTGATTATGTATCTCCTCAAGAGTATGATGAATTGGACATGGATAACATGACCATTCATGAATATGAATTATATACAGCCAACCGATGTTGGAAGATGAACAACTTTAGTGATTATTCATATAACACTCCTGATCCTGAACCTGATGATAGCGAGTTGATGATTGCTAGAGCGTTGGACGATTTGTTCAGAATTGGTGCTGAAAATCTTCAACGCATGGAACAAGAGGAGACAAATGATGAGTCTATTAAGGATGTGAACCTTGGAAGTGAGGACCTTCTTAACTTTCCTATTTCTCATATTACTAATATTTTTGCTAGTGTTTGTGAACAGGATGCAGATAATGTCAATTTTGACGTTACAAAGGAGGAAGAGGAAGTCGAGGAGGAATGTGATGAATGGAATTTTTTTGACATGTGGGATATCACGGTAGAGGCTGTTGAAAGGCTTAGGCAAATTCTAACACCTCCCATGTGTGATGAACCTATCCCAGAGCTGGTAATGCAACCCTTGACATCACCTATCACACCTGCCGATGACTGTTCTGTAGCACCAACTACCAACCCAGTTTTGAATGAGCTTATAATGGAATTCGGAGATGAGATTTTGAATATTTATGTGGTTGACGAAGAAGCCGAATGCGGCCCTGCTAAAGATGTGAAGGAGCTCGAGGAACTACTTTATAAAGATCCTTCATCATTTTCTATGGACGAAAGGGCACATCTGGCAGTTGATGAAACAAATATGGTTTTGAAGCAAGTTAGTCAACAACAACATGGAACAAGCCAATCCTCAAATCCGTCAATGAACATGGGTCCGGTTAGTAGGGAAATGACTTCTCCTCTGAGGTATGACTATAACTCATCATTTCCCTATCCCATAGCAAATTCACACCCTCATGGTGTTTATTGCTATTTTCACCCACACTTGATTTCAAGTGAGGGGATGAACACCCTTTTACTTAGTAAATAAGGGTGGAGTCAAGCTCGTGACTCGAACAAAAATAAGCGCTTCGTGGGAGGCACCCCATGCCTATCTTTGTTTTTCATTTCTGCTTCTTTTCTTTTGTTTTGGTTGGGTTTTGTGTTTTTAACCATTTTACAGGAATCGAAGAAGATTGCATCAGTAACTTAAACTGGGACCTGACTTGTCCATCAGTTACGGTGTAACTCATCCCAATGATTACGCTGTAACACATCACAAGTAGCGATTCTCTCCAGAGCATTACCGATTACGGCGTAACCCATGCTATGGTTACGCCGTAGCTACCCTCCAGTAGCGACTGCCAGGTTTGCCATAATTACGGCGTAACTCCGTCAATAAGTTACGGCGTAATTATCCTCCAGTTCAAATTCTTTCTATAATAACACAATAACCTTGTATTAGTATTAAATGAACTTTGTGGGTATGTTCCCTGTAAGCCCTCACGAGACTACACTTGTCCACTTGGGACACCAAGTGGTTTAAAAGGCTTGTTGCATATGCTAAATGCAACCGTGATTCCTACGAAAGTGAGTTAGTTTTTTTTTTTTTTTTTTTTTTTTTTCTATTATGATGCATTTGGTTGTCTTAAGTGAATTCAGGTTATTAAAGTTTGCTCATAGATCTCAAAGCGGGACACGTTTACTCGTGAGTCTTCGATCATGCCGAGAAAATCCAGGGGAGTTTTCTGTTTCAATTCTAACCCTTCTTATCTTTCATTTTTATGCTTAGTATGACCCAAGTGGGGGGAAGGGATTAGACATAAACACCCACTTGATTCTTCTTGCCTTTATTTTTTCTAGTTTTCAGTGAAAAATGTTTCATCATTAAAATTTTGACATGTTTTTCATTACTTAACTGGATTAATCTAGACTGAGCACACCTACCCTATATTTCCATTGTGTGAGGATAAGCCTTTCTGTTTTCCCCTTATACATAATTCCATAAAACTGAGTGTGCCGGTGGTTGTAGTAGACTTTAGAACTTGGCCTTGTATATCTTTTCGAGACCATTATCATGAGCATTACATTGAGCTAACTTGGTGTGATCGGTGCAGCTAGGATTTAAGGCAATTTTCGGATTTCACCCATATAGCCCATTTATGTATTGTGTATATTGACTTTTCACATCGATCAGTCAATCCCCCTGTTAAACCTTTTTTGTTGCACTCACCATTAGTGCAAGATACCCCTAGATACACTCTTCTGAGCCTTTCCTTTCATTTTGTTCACCCAATATAATTGTTTCGTTACACTTATCGCCTAGCCTACCCTACCCTGTAGTTTCCTTATGTCCATGGTCCGGGCGCTGTTGGTTAATTTTGGTTCCACTAGTGAAAGTCGCGGGTTTTGAATAAAGGGTTTTGGAAGTATTCTATATATAATATTACAATCGCGACGGCGTCACCTTATGATTTGTGACGCCGTCGGGCCACCGTCATTAGGGTTTCGTCTTGGCCACGTTAGTCTTGCGACGGCGTCACCTTGTGCTTGTGACGCCATCCTCTTCAGCTTCTGACGCCGTCTGGATCAAATCTAGGCCGTCTGAGTTGCGACGGCCTACTCTTTTAAAGCCTGACACCGTCACTTGAAAATAAGAAATTTTGGCTTATGTGTCGTCACAAAATTCTCCGACGGCGTCATAGCTTAAGCGATGACGCCGTCACCTTGTATTTCAAAGAGTTGAGTGTCTCGATTCTTGACTTTGGCCATTTTCTTCAGATATCCGCGCCTTTTCGTCCAAATAAGTGCCATTACAGCAATTTGCCTTCAAGAGACCTAAAAGTGAAAAGGAACGATATTAAGTAATAACGGATACAAAAGTGATCAAATAAGGGCTTAAACGACCCTCAAAAGGTACATTTTAAAACCTTATCAAATATCCCTACACTTGGTATTTGCTTGTCCTCAAGCAAATGCGCTTTAGCCAATTAATTTATGAGTTAGGGGTCATGAAGCATTGGTTTAAAATAGTCCACAACACATATAAGCCCCGCAAAAGTCATAACAAGCACGGAAATTACATACTAGCACCTCACATGGGGTGTTTGGATACTCACATCTCTCTCGGGTGTATATGAAATATAACTAGTTTGGAAATGGAAGATAAACACTCATTAACCGGTCCTAGTACATAGATTACCATAGGCTTGAGAATAGATCAAACCTCTATCGCTTTGGCGTAAGCACCTAGAAAAGACTATCAAAGAGGTCTTTAAAGGGTTGTAATGTTAGGCTTACGGTAGGAAACAAAGGGTTTGGTGGGATAGGCTATATAGTGGTGGCAAGTCACAAATCTCTTATGTTACAAGCATACGAAGAATGACGTTGTTAAGCCAAGACTAGACACTCTAAACTCTAGATAACTGAAACAAACAAACATAAATTTAAAGGATAGATGTAGGATGGTAGCCCGTATATATATATATATGTTTTTTTTTTTTTTTTTGAACACTATTTTTTTTTCTTTTCTCTTTTTCTATTTTTTTTTTCGATTTTTTTTTCATACAATTTTACTCTACCATCCTCTACGGTAACATCAAAATGATAGGGATTTATAGGCACATCCCTACACTTGAGTTTTTATTACTCTAACACTAATTTGACCCGAATTGAAAAGATCAAAAACACTTGGGGTACGTTATTACGCAAATAATGGAATTTAACGTTCCCTTCCATTCATTTTATAAACTTTAACTTTTTTCCTATGAGTCCCAATCGTTCCAAAACTGTGTACAAAGGATATGACTCGACTTAGCAACTCATGCAAGCAACTAGATAATTGAACTAAGGGTTTAGGGTGATAACAATAATGCACTAAAAGTGAGTGCATACAAGGTAGGCTAAGGCGATTTGGGTGTATATTTGGGGTGGGGTGTAAACAATGCTCTTCATTGATATTCGGAAAAACCGAAACATCACGAGAACCCCGAAAAGGATAGGCTCGAGGGGTTAACTAGGGTATCGTGTACTAAAGATGAGTACAACGCAAAGGTGTGGGGGAATTACTCAACCGATGTGGAAGAAGTAATTATATTACGGGTATCAAACAAGGGTTATCATAATGCCTCTTATCATTTAGTTATTCCTAACTACACAAGTGTAGTCTTACTAGCGATCTCGGAATGCATCACAAAACAAGTTCTAGAATCTATTATACTACCGGTTCACACTCTAAGCATTAAAGATGAATGCTTTAATTCCTACTAATCTAAGGGTGATCCTCACATTTTGGGTGAAATTTGGGTGGTAAAGGGTTTTTGTGCTAGTCATGCAACTTCCTATCCGTGAGACGCTTTTGTTAAGACTAATGGCCCACTCCTATATGTCATGAAAAATTTTAAATTTGGTGCCAAAATTACCCTAACCGACATTTTCTCATGGTTTATTACACAATTACAATTGGACAAAGCAAATAATCAAGGATAAGCATGGTTTCTAAGTTCCCGCTTTATTTTCCCTCCCTACACTTAAACCGAACATTGTCCCCAATGTTCCCGAAAGTATCAAAGTTATGATAATGGAAGGTAATTAAAACGAAAGAAACTAGTACTCCCGATTAGCTCGGTAGGATCCGTGTGAAGTGGTGGTTAAATCCTTTCCAAGAAAAATGTATGCGTGAAAAGCTCCTTCCAATCTTTTGTTTCTTCTTCTTGATAAATAAAACCGCACATTTGAAGAAAACAAACGAAACCTTCGCGTAAAATCGGTGGTAATAATATATATAAGACTCTACTAAACTAGGATATAATGCTTGTGGAATGGATGTTTACTGCAATTTCGGAAAATTAAGACCGGAAAATTCCAAAATTTATAAGTATCTCGAAAACGAGAAAAAAGTAATCTGTTGTTTTACTCCTTCCCGACGCCGTCAGTTGCGATCTGACGCCGTCAGTTATCCCGACAAAACCGGTCTGCGATTTTCTGGAAAATTTACATCTTTAGAATCTGGAAAAATTTCTGCAAAATATCCATTATGACTCGATACAAGCATTTGACTCGAACAAACACACATATATATCTTTTAATTAATTTCTATTCTCATGTTTACGTTTCTTTGAAAACGTGTATAATCCTCCCTACACTTATCCTTTATGTAAAATACCTTTATATGCAATTAAGACGAGGTTAAAAACAAAATAAAGCATTTTTACAAATTTAAACATGAGAATAAACGATCAATAAAAGATATATGACACTAACAAGCAAACAATTAAGCATGGGTTGCTTCCCACGAAGCGCTTTTCTTTATTTATGAGTCTTCTAGCTAGACTCGTAGTCGTGCTCCTACGTTGTCTCGTTTTGCATTCTTAATGAGAATTCTATCATATTGACAAAATTTTCATCGACTCTATATCTAGGCCCGAGGGTCAAGCAATCCTTATAATAAAGCCTCCTTCTTTCCCACATAAATTTATAACCTTTTTCAACGTCGTCCTTGCTTTTGTCCTCAAAAGCTTTGATGTTGTCTCGTTCAAAAAATGGGTAGATGGCCATATTCATTTGTTTTCCAAGGCATCCTATAAGTGATCTCATCGGTTCCTTCCTTAAACCTAACCGTTCCATCATACTTGTTATGGCTCATTTTAGATCTATCAACAAACGGTTTTCCAAGCACTACTTGGGATAAGCTATAGTCAATGATGCATCCTACATCTTCTAGGACTACAAAATCAACTAGGTAGGTGAAATTTCCTATAAAGACATGTACATCCTTGACTCTTCCCACAAAGTTGCAAACTCCACCTGGATACTTAGGGTTTCTCCTAATATTAAGTCGCTCATTCATAATGTCATTGTAGACAGCAGATGACATCACATTTATGGGAGATTCCGTATCTATGTAAGCGTGGTCGACACTCCTATATCCGATCATACAAGGGATTTTAGGTTCCAAGGATTTCTCTCTAATCGTTGGGCATATCCTAATGATAGGTGATCGGGATTATCGATTATGTATCGATGGTAAGCAACCTCTTCCTTAGTGGGGTAAAGATTGAAATAACCACTATCCTCTTCATTTACGTCTATCCTATGCAACTCACTAGGATCTTTGATTTCATCAATGATTTGGTTGCGAAGAGAGTTGAAGGACTGATGGTCAAGTGGTTGACTTGGGCTAGGTGAACAAAACTTAGTAAGAAAACGGGTAGTGAGATCTTCCCAACTTGAAATAGATCCCGGGAAGATGAAAAGCCATTTACTAGCTTGTTTTCTTAAAGAGAATTGGAAGAGACGCAGCGCGTGGTCTCCCGAGTAGTAGCATCAAGGTCGATGGAATCGACAATTTTAAGGAAATCTTAAGATGTCGATTAGGATCTTGAACGAAGTCCATGGAATGCACATCCGTTTACCAACCGGATGGTGTCGGATCGCAGGCCGTAGTTTGGGCTTGGTCGGGAAGCTCAATGGTGTTCCTATAGCCTAGGTGGCTTGGTCTTGAGTATTCACCAAGAGTACGGGCTCTTGGCGGGTCATTTGGTGGTAGGTTGATGAATGGTGGTTGGTTATCACCTTCCATGATGAAAAGTGATGGGGTTACGAACAAAGGTCACGAAGAAGGGGGATAGACTATGAGAAAGCTAAAAATGAGAAAAAAATTTACTTCATAGGAATCAAGCAAAGAAACCTAAACGAGGTGGACTACTAACTAGCTATTATATTCCCGACAACGGCGCCAAAACTTGATAACGCTACACGCGCTGTTCGGGGTCAAAGGAACTTCCTTTTCTTGAGCAAGTTTTATAACACCCTAGGCAAAGTGAACCTAATCGTTGTAGTGTAGTATTAGGGTAAGCCACGGGTATTGATATCGTTCTCTGGGAATAGGAATGCTAGTGAGAAGTTACTACGCTAAGGTTAGGGTTGAGGAAGACTATTTTTATCTTTTATGTTTTTAGGAAATGGAAAGGTACGAATCTCGGGTTTGGATTTGGGGTTGGTATTTCTACCGATTACTCTACTTATCTAATTATCTAATCTAAGGTGTATGTAGTCTATGTCTAATTATTGTGTGCTCGAATGATAGTTTAAAGATGTGTTCACTTAGGTTTTATTACTCCTTAATTATCTCCTATTGATTGAATTGTCACGTCCTTATTCTTAATCGCGTTGTGTGTCTAAAGTCGTAGGGTATGCGTTTATCCCTAACTCTTTGAACTTACCAAAGGGTCTCGCCTACAAAATCCTCTAGGATTATAAACTCTAACTCTAAGGCCCTCTTTGGATGATTTAGCCTACAACCGCTCTAAGTGTTATAGCCTAAGGTTCACAAAGATTAATCAAGCATTAATTACACAATGAATGACCTATCGCATTACTAGATCATTAATCAACTAAGATAAGAGACAACCAATCAATATTTAATAATTAAGTTTCATATTCCTAAGCAAACACACAAGTAAATTAGCGGACATGCGAACATGCAAGCATACACACAAATAATCAAAGACATAATTGAATTAATTAAGTAAAACACTTATCTTGATGTAAGATAGGGTTTGAACCCTAAAATCTTGTACAAGACAGCCTTGGTTCGGTTTAGGTTTTACTCCAAAAGACTACACACTAAAACCGAAAAATTCGGATTCTATATATAATATTACAATCGCGACGGCGCCACCTTATGATTTGTGACGCCGTCGGCCGCCGTCATTAGGATTTCGTCTTGGCCACGTTAGTCTTGCGACGGCGTCACCTTGTGCTTGTGACGCCGTCTTCTTCACTTCGACGCCGTCTGGATCAAATCTAGGTTTGTCTTAGTTGCGACGGCCTACTCTTTTAAAGCCCGACACCGTCACTTGAAAATAAGAAATTTTGGCTTCGTGTCATCACAAAATTCTCCGACGGCGTCATAGCTTAAGCGATGACGCCGTCACCTTGTATTTCAAAGACTTGAGTGTCTCGATTCTTGACTTTGGCCATTTTCTTCGTATATCCGCGCCTTTTCGTCCAAATAAGTGCCATTACAGCAATTTGCCTTCAAGAGACCTAAAAAGTAAAAAGGAACGATATTAAGTAATAACGGATACAAAAATGATCAAATAAGGGCTTAAACGACCCCTCAAAAAGGTACATTTTAAAACCTTATCCTAAAGCATACTCACATAAGGCTAAAAGTAAGCACAATCAATCAACCAAACATATTTGATTAACAAAAGTATAAAAATATGAAAGCACAACACAAGTTTATGACATTTACGCATAAGAGTACATCCGGTCACCAAACCCACCACCTCCACGTGCACACTAACAAACCCACCATCAAACAAGAGTAATGGTCACTAGAAACCAAATATATAAAAATACCCCACTTTATAGAAATATACCCTACAAATACACACAAACAAAAAAAGAAGGTGGGTAAGAGTTTGGCGGTCTGCACCACTAAACCACTGCACAAAATTGATCTTCGTGTGTGGTTGGGAATGTGTGATGTGGGGATGGTGAGTGGTTGGTGGCACAGGTGGTTGACCACTACTATATAGACGCACAGCCTCCTCATATAAACGCTCAACCTCCTCAGACAGTGAATCAACTAAATGTCTATCATAGAAATATGGTGAAGTAACATCAAACGTCAAGCATGATGGAAAATATAAACCTTTAGCTTCCAAACGATAGAGAGTCTACAAGTAACAAATACCAAAGATATGAGAACCTAAATGAAAACTACGAGAATGGTGCATTGCAATTGTTTATACAGAATTTAAAAAATAGAAGTAGCCATCACGCAATCACGCCCCTTACGGACAAAGGAGACACCAAAAGTAAGAGAGATAGATATCCATTCTTCATGGCAAGGTTCTAAACAGACAATAACAGTAGCACCTAAAGCAAGGATCGACCAACAAAAATAAAACACAGACTTGTGTATGTGGCAAGGAATCTATGGTTGGATGTTCTTCACTGTAACTAGAGTTCATGTTACAAGTTTAAGCGGTGCTTGGATGTGAACAATAATTATTGCGACTAGTCTAAAATAATCTACCTACCCCTAACCTGAAACCATTTTTTAATTATATATTCCAAAACGTAAATCACTTTCAAAATAGCATAACCATAATAAGAAGTTTTAATAATGAAATAATAAACTAGTTACTACTGGAACAAATGATCAATAACTCCTTCAATAACACAAATTGCCAAAACAAACAAAAAAAACTTAATTTTACCTTCAAACATTGATTCTCGATAATAAGCTTCTTGACATGGCAAAGCTTGAGTATAAATTCTATAAGAATACTTTCTTCGGTTTCTTTTCTTCTTCCAAAACAAAATCCAGATATCTCATAATCTAATTCAGCCTCCCCTAAAGAAGGCACATTTTGCAACAAATACATCCTAGGAATCAAACTACCTCGGATTGTTAGTGACAAAATATTAGGAGCATGGATTTCTACACTAGCGTAAAAACTAGATGTAGCGAGGCATCCCTCTAACACCAACTTCTTAACACTCTTCCAAGAAATATCTATCTGACTATAATGATAACTAGAAGGAAGAAACAACTCCAAAGTTTCTAATTCCGGACTTCCGGATAATATATTTTGAATCAAATCTTTATCTATATTATGCAAAGTAATACACAAATCCTAAGTTTATTCCAACTAATAGCAACAGTTGGTTTAAGCATGCAATTTTTCAATACCAAATGAGTAAAACTTGAATTGATGAAAACAGACTAATCTGACACAAGATGACATTTACTACTATCCATTAATGTTATATCAAGGTTATGAACGTTACGACTAACAGCAAAACAAATCCAGTTGTTGACCTCCGACTCAAACATATAATCGTAATAAGCTTCAAGTTTAAATTTGTTGAGATTTGACGGGAGACATCGGGGTATGGTTTTATGGACACACGAAAGGAATGGAAAATCTACATCAGTTGAAGCATGAGTAAAATTGAGATTAGGGTTTTGTGGCCAAAGATGTTGCCATCGTTTCGAGAGTGTTGGCCCATATTAATGTCTTAGACTACCAAAGTATATGTATATATTATGTACGTAGTATTATAGATTAACAATTCTGTAAACCCAAAGTGTACATGGGTTGGGTCCAAACCGTCCAATACATAAATGGTTATTTAGGTTTTAGAATAGTTATAACGATTAGAAACAGTTATGGTGAAACGGTATTCTCTTCCAAGGTGCCGCTTCATCTAGTATAAATAGGTTTAGTATTCTTTGTAAACATCAACCTCTTTTCAGTTTATATATATCAGATATAAGGGGTTCAACAAAACTCTTCTTTGTTTATTGTTCTTGATTCTTGTATGATGTTGCATGAAGTTGTTTGATCATTGAAGATCCTGGAAACCATAATAAGAACCTGTTATCAGTGGCATCAGAGCCAAGGGATCAAGCAACAACAACAAATCAAGTTTTACAATCATTATTCAAGAATCAAACATGCGTTTTTTGAAACGCAATCATGAAGAAATTGGTGTGAAGCCAAGTTGTGTGAAGCAACCGCAAAGAAGAAGAATCTGTGATGGATTGAATGATCAAGAGATTTGATCATGAAAGGTCATGCGATATGATCAAGAAGAGGCTGTGATGGTCTCTCAATGAAGAAGGGGATGTGATGGTCTCTCAATGAAGAAGGGGCTGTGATGGTCTCAACAATGAAGAAGGGGCTGTGATGGTCTCGAAGATTGAAGAAAACGGTTGTGAAAGTCAGAAATCAAAACAGTTTTTTCAGAAATCAAAACGGCTGCAAAAGTCAGATTGAAGGCAATACGAATTGAAGAAGAAACTAGTTGAGATGAAGACTTTGGTATTACGACATTAGGGGGGAATTGTTGGCCCATATTAATGTCTTAGACTACCAAAGTATATGTATATATTATGTACGTAGTATTATAGATTAACAATTCTGTAAACCCAAAGTGTACATGGGCTGGGTCCAAACCGTCCAATACATAAATGGTTATTTAGGTTTTAGAATAGTTATAACGATTAGAAACAGTTATGGTGAAACGGTATTCTCTTCCAAGGTGCCGCTTCATCTAGTATAAATAGGTTTAGTATTCTCTGTAAACATCAACCTCTTTTCAGTTTATATATATCAGATATAAGGGGTTCAACAAAACTCTTCTTTGTTTCTTGTTCTTGATTCTTGTATGATGTTGCATGAAGTTGTTTGATCATTGAAGATCCTGGAAACCATGATAAGAACCTGTTATCAGAGAGTACCACCTGTTCTAATGGCGTCTTTTGTCAAAGGTAAACGAGACAGTATTTCAATAATCAAAAAGTCTGGTAACAAACTTATACAATCTTCCTCCTCTTCTTCAATAATTTTCATGGCGCCACCAAATGTTCGTCTTTTTACAATTTCAACTTTGTACACAACATAAAAAACAATCTGCAATCTAGGGATGGTATTAGATGGAAACAGGCACCAATAAACCTTCGCATAACCTGTCCCGTGGTCTTTTACTTACCCGCGATTCAAAGGTATATTTTTTACGGCGTCCATGCTCATCACCTGTGATACCTGTATCCGCGAGTAAACGAACTGGTTTTCAAACTATTAAAAAAATTAACATGGATAGAGTCATATTAGCTCAAAGTGTGGAGTTTTGTTTTGGTCGATCCCGATACTTTTTACAGCTACAACTTAGTACACAACACCAACACCAGCACCAACACCAGCACCAACAACAGCAATACCTGATTTCGTTTGGAACAGGGTATGAGTGAGCTACTTGAACGATATTAACAATCCTATTCTTCTCAACCAAAATACACGAATCCCTTTTACTATAACTAGCACTTTACTACATTTTGTCTTGGTTGGCAAGTTTTTTGTGGTAGAAAAAAAAAAATATGTGTTTTACCGCGTACGGGGTAGGTTTTAATTATTTAAATTGACAAATCGTCCCCTTTATTATTGCATGTAAATATGTAATTGGTTATTCTATAGGCTCCTCTGTTGCTCCCTCTATGTTTGCTGCTTCAAAAGTAGAAATTAGTCATCTTCGGAATCCGACGTGTAGATCACCCGTCATTTGCATCACCATGACATCAACCAAATACAATTAATATCTACACATGTAGTCTCATATGAAAATGCAGACACAAATTCACCATGTTTTCCTAATTTTAATGAAGAGCCACCTCTGAATGGATAAAAGCACAGAAATGCTATAGGCAAATGAATTACACGACTACTTGAGCACTTGACTACTTATAAAATCATGAACAATTTTTTCTCGTTGAATAGCTATAAGCCTTTAAAACTGCTAAAAATCAATTTTCACATCTAGCACCACCACAAAACACATGACTTCAATCCATGTATAAAGGTGAAGTAACATCTGGAAGCTTCAGTTTTCATGAAAAATGAAATCTACCAACAAAAAGTAACGATAAGACAAAATGCTAATTATTCAAATTAGTAATGCATTTACTCAAATAGACTAGCTAGGCTTTTTACAAAGTGTGTTGTTGAGATGTTATGGAATAAAATCATGTATCCACACCAACACCAATTTTCGTTGGCCGTTGCGCAATTTCATCTCCCAAATGCACATAGCCATCCAACACATCTGTCTAATAAATATATGGTAAAAACATCTGTACATATTGATTTCAAAGTTGATATATAATAAATCAGGCTCACAAAAGGCTGAAAGTAAGCACAACCGATCAATAGTAAACAAAGTTTAAATAATACTGAATGCAAAAAAAAAAAAAGTTTCTGAATTACAGTTTACGCAGAGTACAGTGAATCAAAGTGACATCAAGCTATTAACGATGAGATAGTGAATCATTGATTTCACCTTAATACCTTCATCATTCAGAAAATGAATAATACTAGTTACTATCAGGGAAACAAGGTGAAGTAACAGCACAAGATGTCACGCCTGATGGAAGAACGAAACCTTTAGCTTCCATACGTAAGAGAGCCTACAAAGAAAAAATAGCAATGAGAAGCTAGATAATCTAAATGACAACTGTGAAAGATTTAACAATTAGTAATTTTTGGGTATTTAAAAAGGAAAACAGCCTAAATGACAACTGGAGGTGGCAGAAGAGGGGGTTGGGACCACGGGTTTAAACGGTCTGGGTCAAGCGGGACTTGGGTCGGGTTGACCCGGCATTTTTCATCAAACTTTTTTTTATTTTGAGTAAAAGATGCAAATTTTATTTTGACCCGTTAGACCCGCCCTAGACCCGTTGGACAATTTTCATACAATGGAGTATTACATCAATTAACCAATTAGACTCATGTTGAATATTTAGTAATATCCAACCAATCCCATCACTTAATAATTACAGTGGAGTATTACATCAATTGACCAATGGTCTTAAATTGCCACCTCTAATGACAACAATAAGAATAATGCAACGCAATTGTTATTAGGGCAAACTGAAAATATAGCTAGAAATCACACAATTACACCGCTTATGAGCTACTCCATGGTTAAGTTCGAAGCAGACAATAACAGTAGCACCTAAAATATGGACCAATAACAAGAAAACGCAGACTTTTGTATGTGGCAAGGAATGTATGGTTGGATGATCTTCACTAAATAAAGAATGTGTGTTATGAGTTTATGGGGGAACTTGGATGTGCACGTATGATAATTGCATCTTGTATTTGAGTTCTTCGGTAAAACAATCAGATTTTAAGAAATATGTGACAAGTTATTGTTATAAAAGAAAGAAATTTGCACATCCAATCCAACTATATATTTTCTGATTAGATTTTCCAAATGCAATATTTGAGAATGCACATCCAACCAAGCCCCTATATACAAATCTTTGACTTCAACTAAGTATGATAAAAGAACTTAATTAAGGAATAATCAATTTGTTAATGCTAGAACAAATGATCAATAACAATTTCAGAAACAAAAAATCTTACCTTCCAACAGAGGTTCCTAAGTTTCAGCTTCTTGACATGGTGAAGATTTAGTAAAATTTCTTTAAGCATCAATTCTTCCGCTACTTTTATTGGTGGTGCATAGGGCCCGAGCATTTCGTAATCTAATTCAGCCTTGACTAAAGAAGACACATTCGGCAACGAAAGCTTAGATAAGACAAGAAAACCTAAGATTCTTAGTGACAAAATATCAGGAGCATTGATTTCTACAAAGCTTTTACCATCAAAAGGAATCTGGTCTCCCCTTAACACCAAGTTCTTAACACTCTTCGAATTAATATCTATCCGCCTATAACCATAGCCACGACAAAGTGACAACTCCAAAGTTTCTAAAACCGGAGTTCCGGATAATATATTTTGAATCAAATCTTCATCCATTTTCCTTAATGTAACAGACAAGATCCTAAGCTTATCCCAACTTATCGCACCGGTTGGTTTTAGTAAGCAGCCACTCAATGACAAATAAGTAAAACATGAATTGATGAAAAAAAACTGATCTAGCTTATGCTCATATTCAGTTTGATATAACTCTAAATCAAGATTTTTAACGTTACGACTAAATGCAAAACGAATCCAACTGTTGACCTCCCTTTCAAATGTCATATTGTAAACAGCGTCAAGTTTAAATTTGTTAAGACTCATCTGGCGAAACTGAGGTATGGTTTGGCGAACACAAGAAAGGAACGAAAAATCTTGTACGCTTGAAGAATGAGTAAAATTGAGATTATAAACTTCAGGCCAAAGATGTTGCCATCGTCTCGCGAGTACACCTGTTCTAATGGCGTCTTTTGTGAAAGGTAAACAAGACAGTATGTCAATAATCAAACAGTCGGGTAACAAACTTATTAGATCTTCCTCTACTTCTTCAATTTTCACAATTTTCATGGCCGCACCGAAACTTAATCACTATCAGTAGAAAATAAATAAGGTGAAGGAACGCAGGATGGGAAAACGAAACCTTTAGCTTCCAAACGAAAAAGAACCTACAAATAAAAACATTAGCAATTAATTATTGTTGGGCTTTCAAGAGCAATGCAATTGTTATCAAGGCAAATTTAAAAAATAAATAAATAAAAATGCAATCTCGCCCATTATGAACATATATACTGCATGGCATGGTTAAATTCTAAGCAGAGAATAAAAGTAGCACCTAAAACAAGAACCAACAACAATAAAACACAGACTTGTGTTTGTAGCAAGAATATGTGGTTCGATAACCTTCACTGTAACTAGGGTCGATTTAAGTTTTTCGGTATAACATTGTGTAAACGGATGAGGTAGGGTATTTAAGTTTAACAAAATTCGTTTAACCTAAATGATTTTTTATATGTTTGGTCCTTATACTTTGTACAATTTCAAATTTGTAAACATTATTTAATTTTGTTAATCTTTAATACATTTAAATAGAAAATGGTCAAATTTTGATCTTTGTAAAAAAATTTACAACGAGTAATTTTTTTTACTAAAATACTATTACGTATAAAAGTCAATGCAATATATTGATTAAATACTTAATTATAATTTAATTCACAAACTTTTTAACGTTGACTTACACCAATATACACAAAAGAGTAAAATACACCGTTCGTCCATAATTTTGTACACACGCATCACCATGGGACAAACTTTGCCTTTTTCATCGTGGGGAGTCCAAACCAAGGTTTTTATAGTCTAAATCAGCCCCTTGACCCATTTTCCGTTAGTCAACGTGTGTTATCTTCTCCCATGTGCCTTGCACATGAGGGCAAAATGGTCATTTTATCGTTTTGGTTGATTATTTTTGTGGTACAACCTTAGGGACGAACGGTGCACTTAATAAAAAAGTTATACCATCACTACCACCACCTTCATGTTATCTCTTTTCCTGCTTCTCTCTCTAAATTTCTGCTTCTCTCCCTAAAATTAACACCAAACCATTCTCAAATCTCATCTATCCACTCCAAAAAAAAAAAAAAAATCTTCATCCTTCATCTTCATACCCACACACAATATCAAAACCAACAAAATATTTTGGATGATCCATAGATGCGGCAACCAACACCTAACATTTGATCCATTTCAACCAAATCATATATTTCATTTTAGAGAATTTTAAATACTCCAATAGAGAATCATATTACTTGAAACATAAATAAATGATACAATGAAACTATGTTCATGCTCTTAATAAAAAGAACAAATTCGCTACATCACTAAACATTTCACTACATTAAAAGATTCGTGTCATTGATGTTGATGGAAGTGTTTATCCGGAGGCGACCCTGTTCATTTAACGAATTCTACAAACGAATAGATTAATCCCCAGAAATATATTTCCTCTCTTCACAAAATTTCTTCTCACTAGCTTTTTTCATCGCATTTCGCTTCTGTAATGTGAGGTAAAATGATGTAGTTAATAAAGTAATAAAGTTAAACCCTTCTTATTGTAGCTTAAAAAGTAACTACAGGCACAAAAGTGATTAACTGAAGTTACCAATAATGTTTCACAAAAGTAGATGTAGCATCATAAATAAACATTTTTAACATGAAAAACCACAATGTAAAAGAGACGGAGTACCATTAACCATCCCAAAAATTTACAATTAAAAAAAAAAGTAAAGTGAAGAGAACACATGAACCTCAGTATCTATAAACATTTCTTTGTTGTAATGCAAAAATATTTTATTTACCTTATTAAGATTTTCATGATAACCCAGGCTAGTAAAATGCTCTCCACATCTTCTTAAACGGAAGAAAGCAACATATAACACGTCTAGTAATGCCAGAAAACTAGAAAACCAAAACTTCTAAATTACAACAATACCTCGAGGTCAGGACAACGATAGAACAGCATATCTCGTGCATCACAACAATCACAAGCTGGAGAAAGTCACAAAAGTTACTCAATGGAATCAGATAGCCACTTGATGGAAAAGGTTTTGCATCCATACCATCAAGAAGGAAGGAAGGAAGGAAGGAATTGAAATTACATACCCCACGATTTTAATTCACTCGTCTCTAACCAATCAATTCAATTGATGAATCCAGGAGATGATCAACAAGACAAATTAAATCAAGTATTATATTTTATTAATTCATCCTTAATTCCCCTTTATTTTAATACTAGAAGTGGGAGAGAGGTGGGTGAGTGAAAGTGTAGATGAATTTTTAGTTAAGATGAAATGAATAAAAAAGATAGATGAATGACTTTATATATGGACAAATTAGTCATTTAAGGTATTTGGCAAAAGATAACAGACGTTGACTAACAGAAAATGGGTCAAGGGACTGATTTGAACTATAAAAACCTTGTTTTGGACTCCCCACGATTAAAAAGGCAAGGTTTATCCCAGAGTGATGCGTGTGTACAAGATTAGTGACGAACAGTGTATTTTACTCTATGCAAAATAATAAAACAAATACACACACATACAAATTGAGGCTAATATGCATTGTCACCTCTATACGTACGTAGAGATGTGATCTACCAAAAAGTGAAATAAATAAAAAAGTTTAGAAAGCCTATCATCTAGTGTCACGTGTCTCCCACTCAATCTCTCCTTTTTTCTTATTAAATTAGGGGGCATTTTGGTCTTTATAATCCGTTTTTTTATTCTACCCCAAAACTTCAAACGTAAATAACTTTCAAACGACAAACTTTTATGAAAAACCGGTTTCATCATAATTTTAAAAATTTTATTTTATTTAATTTGGTATGCATTATGATATATGAATCGTAACTTTTTTTTTAAACGCAAATCCCAAAATCATCAATTAAAGCCCAACGACCACATTATCAAAACCCTGTGTAAATACAAATAGTCAACTAATAACATTAAATCTATAAATTTCGAACTGTGCTATAATCATGTACCTAAAACCAAAAACTAACTGATCGGATGGTGGCAGTGACGGTGGTTTAATCGGATCGGAGTTCATTTACGGTGGTTGTGATTTTGACGGTGCTGGTGACTGTGCAATTGTGGTGCAATCGTCTGTTATTTTTGGATTCGTGATTGGGGATCAATGAGAAATAAAGAGGGGAGAAGAGATGGGAAATAAAGAAAAGGAATGACCAATATGCCCCTATGTGTATCCCTCTTTAATTGGATAAGATCTTGTATTATGATCCAATGAATGATATTACTTTTTAGATTTTTTAAACTTTTGTCACTTTGTAAGTGATCCCTCCTACGTAAACTGTAAGCTGTAAAGCTGTAAACTTTAAAGTTGTTAACATGAGCTACAAGTTTCTTTTTTTAATAAAAGTGTTTGGTAAGTTAGCTGTTAAATAAAATTATAAAATGTAATATGACCTAAAATGATATATCTATAATTGTAAACAAATGTTTGGAGGGTATATCACTAATTTAAAGTTTTAATAGCTTCAAAATGTTTAAAAAGATTCACGAATCAGCTTTTTATTTAGGAGCTATTTGTTTGAAAGAAAAGCTTGAAGTTACTGTATCCAAACGTAGCTACTTATTTTAAAAGAGATTATTTTGTAACAAAAAGCTAACAGCTTCCTAAAAAGCTTTTGCCAAACAGGCCCTTGATAATAATAAAGTTCAATTTCGAAATAAAAGCTACTGATTGGTCATAAAAGTTTAAGGGTATGTTTGACAAAACTAGCTGTAAGCTGTATGTTATAAGCTGTAAACTATAAGCTGTTAACATGAGCTACAAGCTCTATCTTTTTTTCAATAAAGGTGTTTGGTAAGTTTGCTGTTAAATATAAATATAAGATGACATAAAAGGGCATATTTATAATTGTAAACAAATTTTTGGATGGTATATTAGTAATTTAAAGTTTTAACAGCTTCAATATGCTTAAAAAGCTAGTAAGCTGTTAACATGAGCTACAAGCTCTATCTTTTTTTCAATAAAGGTGTTTGGTAAGTTTGCTGTTAAATATAAATATAAGATGACATAAAAGGGCATATTTATAATTGTAAACAAATGTTTGGATGGTATATTAGTAATTTAAAGTTTTAACAGCTTCAATATGCTTAAAAAGCTTCATGAATCAGTTTTTCGTTTAGGAGATATTTGTTTGAAATAAAAGCTTGAAGTTAACGTATCCAAACGGAGCTACTTAATTTAGATGAGATTATTTTTGTAACAAAACCTAACAACTCCTTAAAAAGTTCCTACCAAACAGGCCCTAAGTTTAAACCAATTTTGGTCAAATCATATTAATTTTAGTTTAAAAAATGCATTGCTCTGGAGCTCATTTTTCTTCCTTTAATTTACTAACGTGTAAAATAAGTTATTTTTTATTGGTTTATAGTTTTTACAATCAAGTCCAAAACTTTTTAAAATTGTAAGATTTTTAATTGAATTTTGTGGATTTTAAGTGTTAAATTCTCAATATTCATAATTTTATGAAAATTTATAAATTTAACAAATAACTCTTGTAGTTTTAACCTTTTTTTAATAGCAAACTATTATTATTATTATTATTATTATTATTATTATTAATTGATCATAATAATAAAACTCTAGATACGTACGGGGTATAATTATCAAGATGAAGAGAAATTATTGAGAGATGCAAATAAATTAATGACCCAAGGCCCTTAGTCTAATGATATGTGAGTTACTCACCAATTTAGAGATTGTGGATTCAAGCTTCGCTGGAAGTATTTGTGAGATAACTGGTATAAGTGTGAAAAAAATGCAGTTAAAAAAAATGAAACATGCATTTCAACTTTTTGAAGGAACCATTTATGTTGTTCTGAAAGTAAATTAACTTTATATTAAACCCCCTTGAATACACGTGATTATAACATGTGTAAACAGGAAATTTTCTAACATATAGCTTATGTCAAAATCTTGTGAGTGATAGGAGCACAAATTGTTTAAAGTCATATGATTTTGTAATTCTTAGAGTCATAATTTTAAAACTTTTTATTCTTTGTTAATTAAACGTATTATTACCAATCACAATTAACGGACTAACGGACAATCTTCACTGTAACCAGAGTCGATTTAAGTTTTTCGGTAAAAAATTATGGAAACGGAGGAGGTGTGTATTTAGGTTTAACAAAAGTCGTTTACCCTAAATAAGTTTTCATATGTTTGGTCCCTATACTTTGTACAATTTCAACTTTGTATACATTAATTAATTTAAAAATCTTTAATCTTTATCTTTAAGTGGTCAAACTTTCATCTTGCTTAAAAACTTAATTATTTTTTTTAGATGAGTAATGTTTTTTAGTAAAATATTATCACATATAAAAGTTAATACAGTCTATTAATTATTTAAAGATTTAATTATAATTTAATCTCAAAACTTTTTCCCTCTTACTTACACTAATAACAAATACACATGCATACAAATTAACGTTACTATATACTGTTACCGCTATGCGTAAGTAATTGTCTATTTTTTAAAAGAGAACATATTAGAGCTTAATTGTATGCGCATGTAATTGTCTATTTTATAAAAGTGAACATATTAGAGCTTAATTGAAAACTATATCATTGAAAATTAAATTAGATCAATAATAAAGTTCGATTTTGAAATAAAAACATCTGATTGGTCAAATAAAAGTTTAAATTTTGGTCAAGTCAGATTTTTCAGTTTAAAAAAAAATGCATTGGAATGGGGCACTTTTTTTTCTCTTTTTAATTTTTTTTACCTTTTTGACTAAAGTGTAAATTAATTATATTTTGATTGATTTGTGTTTACAATCAAGTCTATAGTTTTTATAATTGGTATAACTTTGAATTAAATTTTACGAAGTAACGTTATTAATTAAATTTTATGAATTGAACTGTTTGAAGTGCAGGAAAACGATTGAACTACTCAACTAGCTATTGTGTTACTTTACATGGTTAATCTAAATTACGTTTTATTTGGTGATAGTTGTCAGACATGTCAGTAAAGATTTTGAAATTTACAATCGAATACATAAGATTCTGATTTGTTAACATTTGCGAAAAAAAACTTATAACTGCCAGAATGAAACAGTTAATAAACTTGAGTACTATTGACTTTTTCTCCTATCAACATTTGCCAAAGTATCTAGGAAATCATACATGTATCTGTTTGCCCGCACTTAAAACTCATCAAAATCATCAAATTCCAGAAATTCTGACTCACTTGAGGTAGATTAGTCAATGTCATCGTCCTAATTGCTATTGGGTTAATCCCAATCGACCCAAGTCAAACCAAAAAGTCATATAGGAAATTCAACTACGGCAGTTACACAAAACAGTTATGGGCAGTTACAGCGAATCAACACAACTGTTGGTTCATTCGAACCAACACAACTTTTCTTTGTACCCTTTCGAAATGTATAAATAGATAGCAGTTTTATTCAAACAAGACAGATGACAAATATATAATAAAAGCATTTTACATATTCAATTGTTTCTTATTTACTTGGTATAATCTTGACGTAAGTATAGATCCACCTTAACGAGGCCAACCATTGGTATCAGAGCGGTTTGGTCAAAACTAACCAAAATCATCATTTACCAATTTCTCGTTTTCTGTTTCAGAATCAAAAGGAACTAAGTTTTTTTGTTTCGGAAATATTTTCTGCAAATCCAAACGAACACAAATCAAAGAATCGTCTTTGTGTTTCTGTTTCTAGAACGTATCTGCCACAACAGGGATCAATCACAATAAGTGATCAATCAACCCCGCATCAGATATAACGCCTGATATCATTTTTATTTTGCAAGAAGATCTGTCAAAAGACTAGATAACATCGTAACAAAAAAAACACCCAATTCAAACGGATCAAGAAACGATTAAAACCGTTTTATCCTTTTGACTCAAAACAAAAAAATCACATACCAATCTGATAACGCTCAATCATCATTAGGGCAGAAATTAAAACGATTCACAACAAAGAATAAACACACCTGTTCATTGAGGAATCAAGCCCAGAACTTCAAATTGAATCATCAATTGACTCAATTTCAATCTCCAATCATCCAATTCTAACACGGTCAAGAAACCCCCAATTCAACGAAACCCTAAGTTTCATTTGTGGGATCACAAGTGCTCGCAAAGAACACTGCAAATCGGAGAAGAACAGGAAGATCAACCAAGCCTTATCACAGGCGGTCAACCATCAAGGATAGGAGAAGAAGAACGGGACTAATCCCAGAAAAGGAGACAGAGTAATCTAGTCTCAAAAGAGACGGTTTCATTTTTTCTATCTCAAGAAAAGAGATAAGGAATAAATATAAAAGAGGCGTGTTACAATTTAGGGCAACATACAAAGGATATTTAGGCTACGGGTTAAACCATCAACCCCACCAGGTTCCAATATTTTACAAAACCACCCTTTCAACTATTTATATAATATATATTAATTATGATATTTATTGTTTTTTTTATAAGTTATTTATTTTAAAATAGTATCTTGTCAAATTTTAGATAGTATAATAACATAGTGATTATACTGCTTATTATATTAATTAGGAATAATTTTTAAGGAGTAATTAACCTTAGGTTATTTCATTTTAGAATATATAATCTCCCAGGATAGTTTTTGGATTAAAAGTAGACCTATAAAGTTTTATACCCTTTAAGGAAAAATAAAACATAAACATAAGAAATTTCAACACACCTCGTGTTAAATTCTTTTGGAGATTTATTGTCAATATCTTTAAGATATGACGAAAGGAAGTGGAAGTAAGGAGCTTAGTACAACTAGTACACCTCAATTTCAATGCCCAATCCTAAAGCCCGCGAACTACTCATTATGGGCAATTCGAATGCAAATCATTCTCGAAGCAAATAGCTTTTGGGAAACAATAGAGCCATCTGAGACGACTCAACCTGATAAAAAAAAGATAAAACCGCTATAGCATTCCTTTACCAAGCCTTACCCAAGGAACAATTACTTCAAATAACAAAGCACAAAACCGCGAAAGTAATTTGGAATGCTTTGAAAACTAGACACGTTGGCGAAGACAGAGTTAAACAAGCAAGACTACAAACACTCAAATCCGACTTTGAGATGTTATATGTGAAGGAAGACGAGTGTAAAACCCTAAAAATATAAAACATATCAAAAGACTAATTTACCCTCACCGTAAACAATTATAAACTACGTAAAATATAATAACATTCGTTTAACGAAATTAAAACCTAACTTACGAATAATTAAAAAACTTAACTAATATGTGTACGTGATCGACATTGTACGACGAAAGTTAAACGTCTCGCTAAATCGTTTGGGCCTTGTTTCGTTTCTTGGTGGGCACAAGATGGGCGTGTTGTTTGTGTTCGGTTGGATCGAGACGCCGAGAGCCCAAAAGGGCGTGGGTTTGTTTGTTCGGTTGGACCCAAGCCGAAACCCACTCTATCTAAAGCCCTAACTTATTTGTACAACTATAAATACAATCACTTAACCTCAAATTGAAACCCTAGTTTTGCCTTTTCTCTTTTTTCTTCCTATTCGGCCGAACCTAAACCCTTGGTGTCGAGAGTTTGTTTCCAACAAGACAAGGTATAATCAAGTCTTTCTTGTCACACTTTTAATACAAGTAAACGTTATATTATGTTGAATATGTAAGGTATGAGTCGAGTCTTGTGTATGTCGAGCCATAGGGAACCGAACAAGAATATATATATAGCCGAAACCTATGAATGATTAAAAGCATGCGTTTAAATAAGTAAAGAACATGAAAAACATAAACCCTAAGTTAATGTGAGTCGAGACATGCATAACCGAACCATAGGATTAAGGGAAACATGTATCATGCGTATGTTTGTGAGTCAAGTGAGTTTGTCGATATATTAACCTACCTCGTGTTCAAGTCTTTTATGAAAATATATGCATGCGTGTTTGTCGATGTATGCTTAAGTTGGATAGTGAGTAACTTGGGAATGGTCACATAAAATCATAAACATACATGTGTATATAAGTTGACGATTGTATGTATAAGGTCGACGCATGGTTTGTAGATCATGAATGTGTCGTTATGTTGAAACGTAAGTAAACAAGAGCAGGAGAGTTGGTCGCGTAATAAGCTACATGTCAATTAAATATGCATCACGTTAACATGTTGTTGTGGTTTTGTTATGTGTCGAGTTGCATGCATGGTTTACTAGTGTGAGTCTTTTGAAAAGGTCTTGATGGTGTCGATATACATGCATCACATTTATCTTATAGCGTAGTTGTTTGTGTCAGATGTATGCACGTTGGAATATAAGGTCGACATGTGTGAGTTAATTTCGTAAAGACATGCGTGAGTTATGATTTTATGTAAGGAACTAAGTGTCACGAATTAAAAGTATTGCATGCATGGTCTCATTAAGTTGTATTCGAACAATGTTACATGTGAGTCTTGGTTAATCATGTAAGTTATGAAGGCTTGTGTAAACTATTTTGGAAGAGAGTCCTAAAATCCGTTCTTGACATTTATAAACCCTATACTTTGAAAGATGATCATATAAGCTCTCAAATAAGATATTTGTCGTATTAAACCCTTAAGTTTACCATTTGTCATTTGTAACCCATAAGTTTGGCTAATTAATGATTAATACTCTAAAATATCGTAATTCCGTCCGTCACTAAGAATAAAAATATACTTATAACTCTAAGAATGTTAATGCGATGAATCCGTTATAACTTAATGATGCTAACAAGTATTAAATAAATCATAATCCGTGTAGATTCGTTGAAGGAGACGTGACGTTATATCTTCGTGATTCACTCATTCGTTTGCTTTTCTCTCATTTGCGTTAAGGTACAGATATTCTGACCTTTTCAGTAAAGGTTCCTCATGTTTTCCTTTCTTTGTCCTTTCTCTTATGCTTATTAGGGTTTCCGATGCCATTGCTATGAACCCCTTTTTTTGATTGTTTGATCTGTTGCTTATCTGAACTTCTGTTTATTGAACCATGCAATATCTGATTTTGAACTTGTGTTATGAAGACTCTGATATGCACATTTGTTGAACCTTACTATGTTTAATTATGAACTTCTAATTATGAATGTATGATCTGTGACTGTGATATGAACTTCTGACCTCTGAATATTTGAATATGAACCTTATGATATGAGTTATCTGATATGTTATCTGTTGAACTTTGTGTTTGATTATGATATCTGTGTCTTATCTAAAAATCTGTTTGACCTTTATGATGAATTATGATCTGTGTCATTTATGACAATCTGTTTTGACCTAAGTTAGTTTGACACCCGAGCCAAATATTTTACTAGTCATGGGGGTTCCATGTCCGTGTCAGTGATGCACCTCTGACATGACTCTAGAGCAGTAGAGTGATGTTCTGCCACGTCCCTTTCCGTTATTTGTTTATTGATAGTATGGCCACTATCCGTCTGCTGGGGCGTATGGATGCATCCTAGATCTGATCTGTTATCTGATATGATTTCTGGTGAATGATGTCGTGTGCAATACGGCGTCTTCATAAAATTCTGGGAGCTAGCTACTCTAATTAGTTTATGAGGTTACCTTCTGAAGAAGAAAGATATTTCTGATATGATATGTTTTGGGCTCGTGGTAGTTAACTAAATCTTTATCTGTTATTTCTATGTTAAGTATTCTGATTATGATTCGCATGCTGTCATCTGATGTTATGTTAGTTTATCGTTATATGAATTCTTTTATCTGTGAGATGAATGTGCTAATGTGAAAGTAAGTATCCTGAAAGTTGATAAGTACAATTGTTCCGTTAATCTGGTAAACTTTGCCTATACGTTAGGGTACCTATCTATTTATGATTTGGTCTGCCATGTTAAAACTCTGCTGATGTTAAGATTCGATCTGAGAACTGGTTTAGCTTATGATATCTGTTCTGATAATTGCTAATGGCTATGTTATGTCTTTGTCTATTGAGTTATAGTTGGTCTACTGTGTTTTCTGTCTGTATGTGTGACCTGCCATGTTAAATTCTGCTTATACTAAAGTTTGATATGGGAAAATGGTTTAATTTATAATGTCGCTGTTAACTTACTATCTCGCTATGTTATGCCTCTAGTTCATTTAATTATAGTTTTTTAAGGTGTTCTCATTGGTATGTGTGACTACTATGTGTTGACTATTGTTTTCCACTGCTACGACCTTTGGTTAAGTTTATTAAATGTAACTTATCTGATTTGTGTGAATGTCATGTTTACTTCATAGAAATTGTTTCTGTTAGTTTTGATATTTCGTTTGGCTTATATGTACTCTGATGTTTCTGAGTTAGTTAGTGCCTGGTTATTTGATGTGTTTGTGTTTGTGTCAGCAATATGCTATGTGTTTGTTCTTATTTGTTATGTGCTCTTCCGGATTTCTGTGTATTTGTGTTTCCGCAGAATCTTCAATGATTCATGATTCTCATTCCGTTGTGATTTCGTTATCCGTATCTTTGTTTTGTTTAGCTTTTGTTTTGTTATATCTGTTCACTGGGCTTTGTAAGCTCAGCCGCATTTTCTTTTCCTGCGGCAGGTTTTTAAGCATTCAAGATGAGCTTATGGGATAGCTGATCTGGGTTGAGAGTAGAGACGAGAGCAAGATTTGAAAATAGGGATCTTAGATTTATTCTGATTATTAAGACATTCATGTTTTCTTTTGTAAGTTTTGTAAAGGCTTCCGCTTTTGTATAGTATTTAAAGTTCTGATATGAAACTGTATTGTGATATCTTTACCCTTGTCGGGTTGGGGTGTTACAATTTATGGTATCAGAGCCTAGGTTTTAGGACCCTTAGAGCTTAGGCTATGACCTGTGAGGATTGGGTAGATTTAGGATCTTCCCTTCTACGTACTTTCTTTGCGTCCACTATCGTACTTAGATTTTGCTAATAGTTGGTTATTCTTTTAGATGGTTATCCCTCGTCGTTCTAGTTCACCTGATAGGAGCAAACAAGGACCAGCTAGGCAACCTAAGGAGAGGATGAGGTGGACCGTTGTCATTGCTAAAGGCTGCAAGAGGTTTGGTAGAGTGAAGCGGACTAACAGGAGGATACGAGTTCCGGCTAGTATGTGGTCATGCACAATTGAGGAGAAGCTGACCTTAAAGAACGTAGACAGAAAAGTAGTAAAGGAGTACGAAACTAAAGTTGTTGACAACCAAGTTTTCACCACTAGGTATCATGATAGATGTCCCGAGTTCTTTGAAGATGGAGGAGTAGGTTGGACTAGGAGTCGCGATTTGTATGCTTTCGTGGACCGTGTGCCGGAAGAGGAAGAGAGGAATCGGAGAAGTGACTTTGCTAGCCGCTTATTACCGCAGCGCGAAGGAAATAAGAACGGATGGATAAGTGAGGAAGAAGAGGAAGAAGAAGAAGATGAGGAAGAAGAGGAAGAAGAAGAAGATGAGGAAGAATACGAGGTGGACTCGGATTTAGAGTCTACGGCTGCTAGCAGGTTTAATCCGATACAAGAATAGAAATGTGCACTCCTGATTAGTTGCCTCTTTATGAGAAATTTCTAACATTGGATTTTGAGTTTAGGTCCTTTTGTTTTCATTTAGATGATTGAATCTGGGATTATTAAGTTTTTTTTTGGAAGTTCATCTTATGACGATTTTGCAAATTTTGTTTGATTAGTTGGAATAAAACAAAATTTTGAAAGTATAGTTCCTGTTTGTTGTTTCTTTCTGATAGATTCGTTAGGTTTCCGTAGTCCTCATAAGTTTAAATCATTGGTTGTTTTCTTAATGATGTGGCTTAATCACGACTTGAAATAAAGTATGACCATTATGATGGTATACTCATGTGAATCTGGTCTGTTATAGTATGTTACTTGCTATCTGTATGTGATATGTTTCGTTTTGATATTAGTTATGTGGTTGCCATGACCCGGGACAGAATATGATGACAATAAGAACTTGTTATGTGATGCAAGTATTATGACGCCTGATCAACGTGATAATACCGAGATCATATAATTTGAACTTATTGAAATCATATGACGTCTGGGGAAATGCTTGTGGTTGATGCGTGAATGGACTTTGACTTGTATCTGTTATTTGGCACTCCTCATGTTCGTTTGAAATTCCGTACCTAATTGTGAGATTTTCGTCGATATCTGTTACGTGTAAGTTTTGTGCTTTTTAGACCGAAATGGTTATGATTTGTGTGAACTATGGATTGCTATGTTGCTCTAAATGTGTACATCTCAGTGTACCGTATTGTGATCATTGGATACTTCAGGAAGTGGTTGAGAAATATTAAATCCTTTTAGTTTGATTATCTGCGATTAGTAAGACCGTTAGGATTCGTTCTGTCTATGCATGCGTTATTTTCATCATTAGATACCTGAATAAGTTAGAGCGTGTTGTTTGATTTACGGCATCTCATCTGTTTTCTGCCAATACGTTAATAAGTATATGATTATCTGTTATAATTATTTGATTATTGGTTCGATTTCGGAAAAGTATGAGTTTGAGGATTTCGATAAGAATCCGTTTGTTCTGAGATGAGTTCCGTGTTCGTTTTAATTCCTCGAAACTCTGAAATCCGCATTTGTTGCTGTTCCTGTTCCGTCTTGTCCAATTTCGAGGACGAAATTTTCTTTTTAGAAGGGGAGAGTTGTAAAACCCTAAAAATATAAAACATATCAAAAGACTAATTTACCCTCACCGTAAACAATTATAAACTACGTAAAATATAATAACATTCGTTTAACGAAATTAAAACCTAACTTACGAATAATTAAAAAACTTAACTAATATGTGTACGTGATCGACATTGTACGACGAAAGTTAAACGTCTCGCTAAATCGTTTGGGCCTTGTTTCGTTTCTTGGTGGGCCCAAGATGGGCGTGTTGTTTGTGTTCGGTTGGATCGAGACGCCGAGAGCCCAAAAGGGCGTGGGTTTGTTTGTTCGGTTGGACCCAAGCCGAAACCCACTCTATCTAAAGCCCTAACTTATTTGTACAACTATAAATACAATCACTTAACCTCAAATTGAAACCCTAGTTTTGCCTTTTCTCTTTTTCTTCCTATTCGCCGAACCTAAACCCTTGGTGTCGAGAGTTTGTTTCCAACAAGACAAGGTATAATCAAGTCTTTCTTGTCACACTTTTAATACAAGTAAACGTTATATTATGTTGAATATGTAAGGTATGAGTCGAGTCTTGTGTATGTCGAGCCATAGGGAACCGAACAAGAATATATATATAGCCGAAACCTATGAATGATTGTAAGCATGCGTTTAAATAAGTAAAGAACATGAAAAACGTAAACCCTAAGTTAATGTGAGTCGAGACATGCATAACCGAACCATAGGATTAAGGGAAACATGTATCATGCGTATGTTTGTGAGTCAAGTGAGTTTGTCGATATATTAACCTACCTCGTGTTCAAGTCTTTTATGAAAATATATGCATGCGTGTTTGTCGATGTATGCTTAAGTTGGATAGTGAGTAACTTGGGAATGGTCACATAAAATCATAAACATACATGTGTATATAAGTTGACGTATTGTATGTATAAGGTCGACGCATGGTTTGTAGATCATGAATGTGTCGTTATGTTGAAACGTAAGTAAACAAGAGCAGGAGAGTTGGTCGCGTAATAAGCTACATGTCAATTAAATATGCATCACGTTAACATGTTGTTGTGGTTTTGTTATGTGTCGAGTTGCATGCATGGTTTACTAGTGTGAGTCTTTTGAAAAGGTCTTGATGGTGTCGATATACATGCATCACATTTATCTTATAGCGTAGTTGTTTGTGTCAGATGTATGCACGTTGGAATATAAGGTCGACATGTGTGAGTTAATTTCGTAAAGACATGCGTGAGTTATGATTTTATGTAAGGAACTAAGTGTCACGAATTAAAAGTATTGCATGCATGGTCTCATTAAGTTGTATTCGAACAATGTTACATGTGAGTCTTGGTTAATCATGTAAGTTATGAAGGCTTGTGAACAATGTTACGGTATAATGGATGATAATTAACACTAAATTCCTTTATTGGTGAAACCAATACCTCAATTAAAGTTTGATGATGAAAAACTTAAACATTAAAACAAGATATAAATGTTTTAATAAAACCTATGTTACGAAGATGAATGCATGACATCTTTGTACATATTTGATTTAACATCAAAATTATTACCCTTTAATTTAAGTTATATGCAATCCAACGAAACGGAAACACCTAATATTACCTTTTATTTGCGTGAGATCGTGACTTAGATCGCAATCAAAGGGTAAAATGTCCACGTGTCGTGAGAACGGGCATGGACGATTTTGCAGTTTCTTAAGTTGGACAACTTAATTGAGTTTTGTAGTGAGAACTGGCAACTCAAGGCATAAGATGGGATAAAACATGTTTACATGGCAATTGAAATTGGCTATATGTAAATCCCATAAATCTAGGAATTGCAATTGAAATTGGCAATTGAGCAAAAGCTCTACCACTTTGTATAAGGTTCATTACTAGCAGATCAACTGATGTGATGAGATTATGACAATTTGGATCCTAGTTTTCAATAAATATTAATTGGCTATATGAATATGAACCTTGGGTATTTAATTGTTTATTGAAAAGGAAAATTATCGAAAATACTAAAATTGAATTTTGTAATTCTTTTGATTGTATAAATGCAACATTTAACAGTAACGAGGTTTAGTCTTTGATCGAGAAATTGATCCATTACGCTTTCAAACAAATGTTTGATCGAGAATAATTTACCGAAAAGACAAACGAAGTCTCTTTTCCATGGGAGAAGCATGAGACTCAATCCTATTCCTTTACATGAATGAGAAAGGTATAATAGGAACATTTGAATTGTCTAAATTCTAGTAACTCATAGCAATGAATTGCACATCTTATTTTCCATAAAGATTTCATTACCTTCATTTGGTGAATGAATCCTTTTGTAACAACATGAATGTTGGTTAACTGGAAAATATGTATGTGAGTTACTAAATTAGAAGCTAGACTAATTACCGCGAAAATTGGTAAAAGGCAAACTAGCATATTTTATCTAGTTGTTTTGCTTTAGCCTTTAAAGGTGCTACATACCAGTATGGGATGGTAGGCTCATAAGGAAGAAATTGCATACCCAATTTTTCGAGTTAATAACATTGATGGATAACCCATCATTCATAGAGTAGAATACACCTTTTAGTACCTTAGTAATGATTACGTATGGTTCTTTAAAGGTGTAGGAAAGTAAAAAGCAAGCAAGTTGGTTTCACTAGTTATGCAACACTTACAATGTTGTCAGATTCAGTGGGAGCATTTGTGTTGCATTACTGAATAAGAAGTTGTTTTAATGATTTCTAATTCAGTGGGAGCTACAAGCCTTATTTCACGTAGTAACCCATTATCTTCAAAGATAATTACTTTCCAATTGTAGGCACTTATGGTTTCAAGGATTGTCATGTGCGTTTCCTTACTAATCAATATAGTCCTACATCTACTTGTTATATCTATGACACAAATCATATTAATCAAATAAGCGAGCGTGTATCGTGTTGTTTATCGCTACATGATGTTGTTCCATGCACAAGTGGGAGAAATCTTTATTGTGTGCAAGGTACAACACATATAAATATGATTCTCTTGACCGCAAGGTAAGAGAGTAACGTTCCAATAGGAATTATACATTTAAATATGTATGATTGCCTTATTAAGAACATGTGTCAAGATGATAACAAAGACTACTTTGTTTTCAATATTTATGTCATTCAATATTTAAGAAACACTTGTAATTACAATTTATGTTACGTGAGAACGTGAACTAGATTATAGCCCAAGGTAAAATATCCACGTGTCGTGAGAACGAGCATGGATGATTTTGCAGTTTCTTACGTTGAATTTTTCATGGAATGACATAATTAAATGAAGTAATCTAATACTACTTTGAATTTAAGTATTCGTTGAATGACTTATATATATATGTAGTAAATATTAACTTGAAATATTAATTGAAACCTGAGGTGGTGTTCATAATTACTTTAATTATAAATGTTTATGATTTTGTAAAGTCACAAACATGAAGTCTTTTAATACAAGACTTACAATATAAAGTAAGACGTTAACTTGCTATGTTTTAAGACATATGCATGAAGTCAATGAGTTGATCAATGACTAATAACGATCTTGGGATTATAAGCGGTATGTCTTTTGACTTGGTCAAGAATACTTGTGTTATAATGCATGCAATTGACTTGGTAATTCTATTGTACCATTAAGTTTTACTTTGTTGGTAAATAGGATAAGCCAAAGAGTAAATGGTTATCTTAAATATTATTAGATTATCTTACAATATTAATTCTAATGAAATACCATAGTTTTATGGTATGTTCAGTTAAAAGAATCAAAATCTATTGGCATGTTTGATTCAAGATAACTATAGTTTCTTCCAAAAGTTATCAAGGTTAGTAGATTGAGTATAGATTAAATATACTCAATAAGACTCCAACCTAGAAGATTGATAAGACACCATTTGTTTATGGAATGTGATGAATCACATCAAGTCTTATAAATGAAGTTCTGAATTTGTTAAACTACTTATAGAGTGAGTTGTAACAAACTAATGTTAGGAACTGTCAATGTTTTTTGTAATATCCCAAAAGAGAACAATGTATTGTTGCTCTACTTGCTAAACTATTTAAAGGCAATCTTTAAATTTTTAAAAGGCAAGTGGGAGTTTTATTTAGATCTTGAAAGATTGAATTACAAAATACATAATCTTCTAAAATACACTAGCAAATATCATAATGAGGCTAAACATGTAAATGATAGACCTTAATATGATGGAATTATCATTCATAGATCCGTAAGGATATCTCAGATATTTAATATGCTGAGAATTATGAGTTACAGGATCATGGTAAGCCTGTCAATCATGATGATGAATTTACCAAATGTTGAATTGTGGTAAATCAATCATACTATGAATGTTGAGATGCTGTCCATAAATATAATCAATTTTAGATACTTGGTTTATCTAAATGAAGATGATTTTCTTCAAAGGATGGAAACCCTAGTGGTTTAAATCTTTATGTAGAAATTATATGGACAATATTGTACACATATTTAATGTATGTCTAGTGATAATAATATTAATCATATTTAAGCAATTAACTATGATTGAATATTCTTTTCTAGATACATTAAATAAAAGTATAAAGATTATAATTGTCATACTTAGTTTCATTGATATGAAATTTTGACAATGAATATCAAAACTCTTTGTTGTGGAATTACTTTTGCGAGGACGATAAGTAATACAAAGTAGTTTTATGAATTCAAATAATCTTTGAATATGTACAAACGCAAGAATCCATGAATGGATATATGCATGCATCTATGAGATGATTCTTATATTTAATACTAAATCAATGTTTGATTTAATAAATTAAAATAAGATAGCTCATAAGTATTCCTGAAAGCTAGTGGGAGTATTATTTTAAATCTTATAAGTTGTATGGGCAACTACATTCCACCTAAATTAAGTTTTAGTTGGTAATGAAACTTCGTTTGTAAGATTTGGAAATAAGACATACAACCTTGGAATATATGTTTATAAACATATGCGGTAAAAATAAATGAGTCTAATAAAACATGATAAATACATATCTTTGACAAGATATAATATGAATGAGATCTTAAAGTTTAACTTGAAGATTCATCATGTACATCATGTTGTGTATAAGATTGTTGTGTCATGCTTGGTTACAAGATGATTTGACAACATTGAAAGTTGTTAGTGTATTAAATATTTTAAAAGGAATATGTTTGGATTTAGAATCACATTCCACGATCGGATATGCTCCTAGATTCTATGGATGAAAATATGGCAATTATTTCATAATTGTCATTGCCAACAAACTTGAGTTTGGTAGGCACCAACATTACACTATAACCGCTCAAGTTTACGGATGTTTAAAGAGCATATTGTTGTACACAATGATCTTGGTATAATTGAGATGACACTCAATTCTAGTCATGGTATCCTTGATGATGACCATGTTGACTAGTTATGCTCAACTAAGAGCATAGTTGCATTATATATTAAAGAATGAAGAATACTTTAAAACTTTAAAGTTTTGAAAGATGATTGTCATAAAAGGGTGGTTCGGTTATCACGCACCTTATGGAATGATATGACAATATCAAGATATGTAAACATATACAAGAAATTCACTTATTGAATTCTTGAAATAAGTATTCTCAAAATTCCTATAGATCAAAGTTAGTTGAAATTATGCCTTGTCAACAAGTATGATTTTCATGACTTGTGGCAAAATTCATTAACTAGTATTATCATGCATTGATCTATTTAGTATTTGGATAAAGGATATTGTAAACATTATTATTCAAATGAAATAAAGTATTTTGTTATGTTTATTATTCATTTATTATAATGTTATCATGTATTTGCATGTTTAAATCTTTGAATAACTTAAGTTATTCTAAACAGTCCGTTGTCAATCAATAACATGGGAATGATATTGAATTAAGACAAATCTGAGTATTAGTTAGAATATACTTGAAAGTATATTGATGCATAGCATGACTAATTTCAGATGATATTCAATGAATTGAATATAGGACTTATCCCACCCGCATGATAATACTTTATGGATCTTTGTTATTAAGTATATCATGGATATTTATCCTCTGACTTGAGATACAAGAGATATGTCATGGATGTAGTGCATTTTTGTGAAGCAATCTAACGCTATACGAATCGGTAGTTATAAGGGTTGTTTTCGAAGTGTTGCGAAATTTATGAATCTCGCTCGTAGTCAAAATGGGATTTGTTTCCTTCAAATTTATTTTGAAGTATAATACTCTTGGGCCCTCGTAGGATTGTTAAGATGTTTGTATGGCCATACCCAAGGTCTTCTTCGGAAGAATTGGTAATCTTAATAAATCATATAAAGCGAGAAATGAATAGTTAATTAAGAAATGAGTGAGATCCATATTCTTATTAACATGGTATTAGAAACAAAATGATGAATATGATGATGAATCATCAAACTTGGTTTTCTCCGAAAACCATACACGAGTTGTACAGGGGGCATTGGCGTGTTGCTAGACGCTAACCAATGTCATTTCACGTTTTGTAAACATATCCAAGTGGGAGCTGTTGGAAATGTATATATTTACAAACATGTGAATGTCCGGATTCGAACTCATGACCACGGGATTGCACACATTAGCGAATGAGAATTAAAGTTAATAATTAATGTTTATGTTTACGATTAATTATTGCACATTAAGTCCGGTTAACGATTGGTATGTGCTAAAACACATACCTTTTCTTTATCGAAATAGACCCAAAATAACCAAGAAAGGCCGTTTATTGCTAATATTTGTGGTTTTCTTGAGTTTATGCTTGTGCAGGTACGGATTTGTAAAAACACACAAAAAGAAGCCAAAACCGAAGAAAACCGAGCACGAGAGAGAGAAGTGTGCAAAAGCCGATGCCGGGAATGCTATTTCAGAGATTTTGGTGCTTAAAAGATCAAGTTACGAAGCTCGGGACATAAATTGGGAGTTTTTCACATTATACCTTCACTTTCACAAATTTACCATTTTACCCCTCAACTTTCCCAAATTGTCACCTTTAATCCCTCAACTTTCCATAATTTACCTTTTCACCCCTCATTAATTTCACTTACACATTTTATCACCTTTCCCTTACCATTTCATAAATACACCTTTGGTCCTTTGTTTTAACAAAATTTCATGAATGGTCCTTGGTTTTATAACCATTTCAATGTCCTAATCCAATATCCAACACAAACCTGGCCACGTGATAACCACCCAATACCCGGTTTATACACCTTTGACCCGAATCCCTTGTCACTTACCCGGTCAAAACCCCACCCGAGTCAACAACTTTGAAATAATATAAACAAAACAAACCAAACGCGCCCCCCAAACAGTACATCTCTTCCCCAGCCAAACACACCCCGTACACCCACCCAATCACCATTTCCAAACACATAACTTTGTACTAAGAATCTTTCTAGAAGCCCTCTGCCACCTTGTCAGAGGTTGTGACTCATTTGAGTGCCAACGTGGCCGAATGAAGCAATCTTATTGGATGAGACACCTCACAAAGATGATCCTGTGGCTCTGATTTGATTTGATGACAAGATTGATAGATCAAAGGCTCAGATGAAAGTATCCAGAAGCATCCCAATCTCTCAGTTCAGCTATAAAAACGACTCTTAGCTCACATTTGTATTTGTCCAGTTTTTCATGTATTTAGAAAGCTTTGACCACTTCATTTCTGTCCATTTTAATTCTAGCAGTTAATTAGTTTAGCTTGTAATTTCATTTTAATTTGTAAGATCACTTTTAATGAATGCATTTTACCTTCTTCATGTTAAATCATTGTTACTTTTAAATAATTGTTCTTGTGTTTGAAAAGTTTTCTATTACATTAATTCAAGCTCACATAAGCTTGATAAAGCTTATGTGAGCTTATTAATGTGCCTACTTGTTCTAAAATTCAAGTTTTCTCAAAAGTCAAATTTAGTCAAAGATCATAAGTCAAACTGTTATTGATTTAATTACATTTTTCATTGTGTTTAAAATCGGTTTTAGATTGATTTGAGTAAAAGGGAATCGGTTGAGATAGGATTTGCATAAATTCATTAGTTAAATTGCAAGTTGGATTTATAAAGTAGTGTTTGGTTTATCTTTGAAAACCGCTTTAGAGGTAATTAGGTTGCGATGATCGGTGGTTATATGATTGTTATGGTTAATTGAGTTCATAGTCATCGTTAGTTTGTCGCTTATTACATTTAAAGTCAAAATTGTTTGGAATCGCTCTTGTCATCTCTCCTGTTGGAAACAGTTTTTGAAATCATCAATTAGGCTTTAGAAGTTAACAAACTAGCTTGCTTAAGTCTTATTTCATCATTTTACATCCAAATCAGTCCCTCTTTGCTCTTGAATCTCGGTTTAGTCAAACTCTTAACTGTTTTAGAAAGTCAAAAGTCATGTAATGTTCGGTTTTGCAGATCTTGTAATTGATGCACAGTGTTCATTTCATCTAGTTAGGATCGAGATTTGGCACATTAGGAGTAGGATAGGTGGTCTTTAAGACCACATTTGTAGTTTTAGCTTTAGCTTATTAAATTAGTAGTTAGAGTAGCTTAAAGTAGCCTATCTGCTTCTGTTTACTGCAATGACTTCATCCCGGTTTGCACCCTTTTGTTTGATCTCTATCCTCCTCATTAATAGTCCTATTTTGCTGAAACTTGGCCTATTTGTTCCTTGCTTGGTTGACTTGAGTTCCTAATATCTGTTTTGCACTTTAGTCCTCCTGATAAGCAGTTGCAACTGCTTATACAGTAGGGGTAAAACCAGTTGTGCTTGTAGTGGTCAGTTGGCTTAATCTTAGGTATAGTGCTTATTAGCTGTTAGGAGTAGGTTCTTTAAGTTCCTTTAGAGTAATTTTAGCATCCCCTAGCTTCTGTAATCATTTGGTTCACTCTTGTGCTTATTAGCTTATTTAAAATTGCTTATTTCCTAGTCAATTACATAGCAGCCCTCATAATCTCCACATAGGCCTTTGTTTTTATATTTTTATTAGCTTTAGAATAATATTTTAGTATTTCCCTGTAATTTTCATAATTTTTAGTTATTGTTTAGTATTTTTCTTATTTAAATTCAGTTTTTAATCAATTTTAAATACCTTTAATTGCAATTAATTGAGAAAAAGTTCAAAAAAATAATTTTTCAATTTTAATAGTTTAAGATAAATTTAAAAAGCTTAAAAAAGATTTTTCCATATTTTTTTCCCCTTTATTTGATATTTTTCACAATTTTAATTAGTTTAAATAGTTTAAATTAGTTTTTAATTTTTATAAATTCAAGAAAATTCCAAAAAAATAGTTTTAATTCTAAAATAGTTTTCTAATATCATTTTTAGAGTAAAAGTAATTTTAGATTATTTTTAGGAGTTAGATTAGTCGTATTTGCTTTTTATTCGCTTTTCGTTTGATTTCCGTTTTTGCGTTTTAGTGTAGAATTGTGTAGTTTGCCTTAGTTTTTAGGATTTCCCGTAGATTTTATGTTCCATTTACTTTCCTTATCCCATAGTTTAGATAATATCATCTTATGCCCTTTTCTTATTCGAATCCGATTATTGAGGCGTGAGTTGTTTACTCCATTCATCCTCGTTGGGAGAACGACCGGAAATACATTCCTTTGTATTTCTTCGGAAAATATCTGTCTGAAAATGACAAATCAAAAAATCAAAATGGCGCCACGCCGGGATATTCGGCGGCGCATTGATGATCGATCAATGCGATATTTTCGAAGAATAAAGAATATATTTCAGTCGTCTCCCAACGAGGATGAATGACCCGAAATACATTCCTTTGTATTTCTTGGAAAATATCTGTCGAAAATGATCATATCAAAATGGCGCCACGCCGGGAGGGCTTGTAGCGAGTTTTCGTATTCCGTCTCGTATCGCATGCATTTGAAGATCCTTCCCGAGTGAAGTTCCGTTGTTTTGTAAATATATATTTTGAAAACCCAAAACATCTAAAACACCAAAACATTCTTCCTAGAGTGTTTGCAAAACCATAAAATTAAAAACCAACAAAAGAAACTGAAACGTCAATTGTTACGTCGGCTCACCTTGAAGGTACAACCTATACACGGGTATAAGGAAAGTCTTGACATTAAATTGCGGTCAAGAACGATCCACTCTTCGTTCCCGCTCATTGCTTGCGTACTTTTGAGAGCTACCGAGCACCGGTTGACGTGACGGTTACAAAAAGATTGTGTTTTCTTTTATAAAAACCCAAAAATATTTTCCTTTTAAAAATTTGTTTTCCTTTTATGTTTGCTTTTTATAAAAACCCAAAAATAATCTTCGTTTTCCTCTGAAATGTTTAATTCTTATCTCTTCACCCTCTATATTGTTTAATTCTCCACAATGCTCGATTTCGCACCCTTTGATCCCCATGATCCTCGGACCATGGAGGATTTCTATCGTCCTTCACTTATCGGTAGAGGAGGACCGATCGTTCCGGGAACGAAGTTTAGATTGAAAAATCGTATGGTTCGTCTTCTTCGACAGCATTGCAAATTTCATGGATTTCAAGACGAAGATGCTAATGAGCACTTGAACAAGTTTTTATCTATCACTCAATCCATGAAACAACGTGGCGTTTCTCAAGATGATATCCGATTGAATCTCTTCCCCTTCTCTTTAACCCACGAAGCCGAATCTTGGTTTTATACCCTTGAAAAACATTCAATTCATACTTGGGAAGAGATGTTCCGCAAGTTTCTTTTAAAATACTTTCCATATTCGAAAATGATGCAGCTGAGAAAAGCAATTCTCAATTTCCAGCAATTACCCAAGGAATCCATATTTGAAGCTTGGGAAAGATTCAAATCGTTACTACAGAAATGTCCCGATCATCGAATTTTGCTTCTTGATCAAATCTTAACCTTTTATCATGGTATCACTACGATTGATCGAGACAAAATCATGTTGGCAGCTGGTGGAAATTTCATGCGGAAGACACCTCAAGAAGCTTACGATTTGATCGAGAATATGACACAACATCATTATCAGTGGGATGCTGACGTTCCTTACGATTCTACCACTATGTTGAGTGATCATTATTCCGAGAAAATTTCCGTTATGAGTGCTCAAATTGACGTCTTTGGCAAGCAAGAAAGCTATAACAGTCAACAAAGACCGAGTTATTCATCCACCTTTTACTATTCAGATTCTGACGATAGTGATGATGATGAACCGTTTGAAGAAGTGAACGTACAGATCGATGACGATTCTTCGAGTGGCAATCCCACTCCCATTTCTGATCCTATCATTTCTGACTCTTCCCTTTCTCTCACGCCGGTTGAGAGAAGTGACGTCGTTTTGGAAGAAGTTGATGATCCAATTTCGCCGGAAATTCTTGAAACCGATTGCGATCCGGGAGGAGATGTTCCTTTATTAGAAAAGATGTTTTACAATGAACCATCACTTTTTCTTCCCCCGAATGAAGATAATGTTGAAGAAATTGTCGAACTTAAGCCGTTAGATCCTTTGGAGCCCGAGCTCGAGGATTATGTTCCCGAATATGAAAGTTTTATCTTTGATACGGCCGAAGAGAGTAGTGGCAATCCCACTTCTCATCCCGATCTTTCTCTTACGACTTATGAGTCGTTTTACTTTGATATTGATCATACGGAAGAGACGAGTCGTGGTAGCACCACTTCTCATTCTTATTTCTCTCTTCCCGAGTATGATTCATTTCGTTTCGAGGAGTTCTCCGGTGAATTCTCTCATTTCATATCTCCTCCGGAGTATGATCATTTCTGTTTTGATTTTGAGAAACATTTGGGTTTGGGGGAAGAGCAACTCTCTCAAAAGAGTTCCGTTATTGATGATATCACCCCGTCTCTTCCTCCCAAAGTTCTTGAAAATCACCTTACGAGCTTAAATGTTCACAATCAGATTAAGGAATTTGCTTTTGAAGATGAAGAATGGATCTTAATTGTTATCAAAATCTTTATTCCATTTCTTTCATATAATGTGATTTCTCCTCTTCTTCACTCTTGTGAGAGTGAGGATACCATCTTTGACCCCGGTATCACCGCTTTTCCTTTTTAAGAACCGTGGGTATCTCATCGGAGTGGAACTTTCTTATGCTTCAATGTTTATCCAAACCTCTTGAACGAAAGCCCGATGGAGATTATCTTTTCCACTTGCTCCCCCAAGGACAAATGAATTCGGGGACGAGTCAGGCTAGCGACTCGGTGATCAAAAACAGTAGCGTTTCGTGGGAGGCACCCCATGCTTATCCATCTATCTTCTTTCTATTTTTCTAATAAGTGACGCGAAGGGGTTAGCCTCTTCGATTTCTCGTGTTTGGTTGTTTGTGATGTTTTGTGTAGGATGTTCTCGATATGAAGACTCTCGTGCTCGAAGTTTGACATTTCTCCACTCGAGTCTCATGATCGATGCTGATGGAAATCCGATATCCTAATCTTATCGACTAACGTTTATCTTCTAGCATACTTAATAAACGGCTTTTAGATTTTCGTGATACCCTTGCTTTAAACATTGAGGACAATGTTTCGTTCTAGTCTGGGGTAGGGTAATCTTGATTTGATTTGACCGCACTTGCTTATTTCATTGTGTTTCTCTCGTAACCCGTTTTCCTTAGAAAATGAAAAATTGTGCAAAAATGAGAAAAATTTAAAAATTTTTGTAAGCTTTTGTTAAGTCTTTTTGATTGAATAGTTTTGCTAGTCTCTTAGATAAGAAGCTATAAAATGCGAATTCTAGCTCACAAGGCCAAGATTTTGCAAGTTTCCCTAAGTGACTTTAAATACGCATAACTTGATTTCATTAGACGAAGCATTTGCTAAGTTAATATATGTTTTGACACCTTGATTGACTTTCCGCTGGTGAGAGTAGGAATAGAATTCTGACTTGACCGGGCGTGTTGAGCCCTAGCTTGTTCCCTTAACCATAGGTAATCTAAAAATTATCGGCTAAGCATCTGCGGATCTCATTATTTGGGATTTTAAATTTGCAGAGATCGAGAAATGATAGAGTTACTTATGAGTTTAGATGCTAAGCGTGGAGTAGTTGGTTCTCTTTAGAGCCCATCGAAGGTACTTATGGCTTTTTGTTCCCACAAAATTGTTTCACCCCATATCAGTCATAATAATTAGAGATGTCGAGTTTTTGGCGATGGTTAGTTCTTTATCTTCTTAAAAGAATCTTTGTTTTAAAAATTGGGTACACATCAAGGAACCGTAATAAATAAGCAATAAGTGATATGTGAAAAGTAATAAATAAAGTTGTGAGCTGCGGTGTCGAGATCGGACCCTTGGATCTTTAGCCGGGATTGAGTGAGGTCTTAGCCTAGCCAGCCGGGATCCTCATTTCATGAAGCCTTTAGTCTTGGAATTACCCCGTGAAGCTCCGTGGTTCACAGCTCATATAAATAAAAGTATAAGTGAAAAAAAAAAAAAAAAAAAAATGATGAGAAAAAAAAAATGTTGAAAAGTGAAAAAATTAAAAGTAAGTGAATAAAATTCCTTGATGTGGACCTCATTTTTACGACAATGGTTCTTGAGAGAAGGCGGACAACTAATTATCGACTTAGCTTTGTATCTTTATCGGAATAAAAGTTATCGAAACGAGAAATTTGAAGAAATTCATTTCTCACAAAAAAATAAAAAAATCTAGAGGAAATAGGAAAATGGGAACGAAAAGTAAGTACACAAGTAACTTCCATGGGTAGTGTTAGCATCTAGAGTCGTATGTAACAATGATTTCGGTTTTACGCTTAGTTTGGGAACTTGTGAAAATCGGGACGATGTATTCTATCCGTATGGTCACTTCACTGTGTTGTGTTTCTTACTCGTGATCCTAACGTGTCGTTTGAAAAATGTTGGAGTTATTGATCGACATGAAAGTTCAACAAACCGTCATTCATAACCGGATGTGCTTAATCGTAATATCTATATATGTGAATTAAAAGGTAAGCAGGCGTTTTAGAATTAAGGGTTCTTAATCTCTTTTGAGGAATCTTTGCTACTTCTTCATAGGTTTAGTAGAAAGAGATTGAGATCCTTGGTTTTAGAAGCGTGAGTTGATTGCATTGCGTGAGGACACGACAATGGTCTCGTCTGGGGTATTTTGGTATGTGCTAAAACACATACCTTTTCTTTATCGAAATAGACCCAAAATAACCAAGAAAGGCCGTTTATTGCTAATATTTGTGGTTTTCTTGAGTTTATGCTTGTGCAGGTACGGATTTGTAAAAACACACAAAAAGAAGCCAAAACCGAAGAAAACCGAGCACGAGAGAGAGAAGTGTGCAAAAGCCGATGCCGGGAATGCTATTTCAGAGATTTTGGTGCTTAAAAGATCAAGTTCTGAAGCTCGGGACATAAATTGGGAGTTTTCACATTATACCTTCACTTTCACAAATTTACCATTTTACCCTCAACTTTCCCAAATTGTCACCTTTAATCCTCAACTTTCCATAATTTACCTTTTCACCCTCATTAATTTCACTTACACATTTTATCACCTTTCCTTACCATTTCATAAATACACCTTTGGTCCTTTGTTTTAACAAAATTTCATGAATGGTCCTTGGTTTTATAACCATTTCAATGTCTAATCAATATCCAACACAAACCGCCACGTGATAACCACCCAATACCGGTTTATACACCTTTGACCCGAATCCCTTGTCACTTACCGGTCAAAACCCCACCCGAGTCAACAACTTTGAAATAATATAAACAAAACAAACCAACGCGCCCCAAACGAAGACATCTCTTCCCACCAAACACACCCAGACACCCACCCAATCACCATTTCCAAACACATAACTTTGTACTAAGAATCTTTCTAGAAGCCCTCGCCACCTTGTCGAGGTTGTGACTCATTTGAGTGCCAACGTGGCGAATGAAGCAATCTTATTGGATGAGACACCACAAAGATGATCCTGTGGCTCTGATTTGATTTGATGACAAGATTGATAGATCAAAGGCTCAGATGAAAGTATCCAGAAGCATCCCAATCTCTCAGTTCAGCTATAAAAACGACTCTTAGCTCACATTTGTATTTGTCCAGTTTTTCATGTATTTAGAAAGCTTTGACCACTTCATTTCTGTCCATTTTAATTCTAGCAGTTAATTAGTTTAGCTTGTAATTTCATTTTTAATTTGTAAGATCACTTTTAATGAATGCATTTTACCTTCTTCATGTTAAATCATTGTTACTTTTAAATAATTGTTACTGTGTTTGAAAAGTTTTCTATTCTGTTAATTCAAGCTCACATAAGCTTGATAAAGCTTATGTGAGCTTATTAGTGTGCCTACTTGTTCTAAAATTCAAGTTTTCTCAAAAGTCAAATTTAGTCAAAGATCATAAGTCAAACCTGTTATTGATTTAATTCTGTTTTCATTGTGTTTAAAATCTGGTTTTAGATTGATTTGAGTAAAAGGGAATCAGTTGAGATAGGATTTGCATAAATTCATTAGTTAAATTGCAAGTTGGATTTATAAAGTAGTGTTTGGTTTATCTTTGAAAACTGCTTTAGAGGTAATTAGGTTGCAGTGATCAGTGGTTATATGATTGTTATGGTTAATTGAGTTCATAGCTGTCGTTAGTTTGCTGCTTATTACATTTAAAGTCAAAATTGTTTGGAATCTGCTCTTGTCATCTCTCCTGTTGGAAACAGTTTTTGAAATCTGTCAATTAGGCTTTAGAAGTTAACAAACTAGCTTGCTTAAGTCTTATTTCATCATTTTACATCCAAATCAGTCCCTCTTTTGCTCTTGAATCTCAGTTTAGTCAAACTCTTAATCTGTTTTAGAAAGTCAAAAGTCATGTAATGTTCAGTTTTTGCAGATCTTGTAATTGATGCACAGTGTTCATTTCATCTAGTTAGGATCTGAGATTTGGCACATTAGGAGTAGGATAGGTGGTCTTTAAGACCACATTTGTAGTTTTAGCTTTAGCTTATTAAATTAGTAGTTAGAGTAGCTTAAAGTAGCCTATCTGCTTACTGTTTCTGCACAACAGCTTCTGTCCCAGTTTGCACCCTTTTTGTTTGATCTCTATCCTCCTCATTAATAGTCCTATTTTGCTGAAACTTGGCCTATTTGTTCCTTGCTTGGTTGACTTGAGTTCCTAATATCTGTTTTGCACTTTAGTCCTCCTGATAAGCAGTTGCAACTGCTTATACAGTAGGGGTAAAACCAGTTGTGCTTGTAGTGGTCAGTTGGCTTAATCTTAGGTATAGTGCTTATTAGCTGTTAGGAGTAGGTTCTTTAAGTTCCTTTAGAGTAATTTTAGCATCCCCTAGCTTCTGTAATCATTTGGTTCACTCTTGTGCTTATTAGCTTATTTAAAATTGCTTATTTCCTAGTCAATTACATAGCAGCCCTCATAATCTCCACATAGGCCTTTGTTTTTATATTTTTATTAGCTTTAGAATAATATTTTAGTATTTCCCTGTAATTTTCATAATTTTTAGTTATTGTTTAGTATTTTCTTATTTAAATTCGGTTTTAATCAATTTTAAATACCTTTAATTGCAATTAATTGAGAAAAGTTCAAAAAATAATTTTTCAATTTTAATAGTTTAAGATAAATTTAAAAGCTTAAAAAGATTTTTCCATATTTTTTCCCTTTATTTGATATTTTCACAATTTTAATTAGTTTAAATAGTTTAAATTAGTTTTTAATTTTTATAAATTCAAGAAAATTCCAAAAATAGTTTTAATTCTAAAATAGTTTTCTAATATCATTTTTAGAGTAAAAGTAATTTTAGATTATTTTTAGGAGTTAGATTAGTCGTATTTGCTTTTTATTCGCTTTTCGTTTGATTTCCGTTTTTGCGTTTTAGTGTAGAATTGTGTAGTTTGCCTTAGTTTTTAGGATTTCCCGTAGATTTTATGTTCCATTTACTTTCCTTATCCCATAGTTTAGATAATATCATCTTATGCCCCTTTTCTTATTCGAATCCCGATTATTGAGACGTGAGTTGTTTACTCCATTCATCCCTCGTTGGGAGAACGACCCGGGAAATACATTCCTTTGTATTTCTTCGGAAAATATCTGTACGAAAATGACAAATCAAAAAAATCAACGATCGTTAAGTATTTAACGGAAAAATGACTAACGACCGTTAAATGAAAAGAGAAAGGACTAGAAATGGAAAACTTGGAAAAGTTATGGATTCCTCTTGGGCTTTCTACATGGCCGGCCAAGGGGGGCTTTCCAAGCCCTAAATCATATCTTGTTCCCAAAGTTTCCCTACTAGTATATAAAGAGGGTTAGGTTCTAGGGTTTCATACACTTGCATTGAATTAACCCTAGATCTCTCTCTCTCTCTCTTGTCCCATTCTTGGCGAACACCCCATTTGTAAGGGAGTTTGGTTTCGTTTTCATAAGCGAGGACTTGTGTTAGATCTAGCAATCGCTGATTCGTTGGTTAATTCGTGTGTACAAGAACGTGGTTGTAAGACATTATTCTTACATCATTTGGTTTGAGTTGTAGAACGGTAAGGGAAAACTCTCTAAACCACTTCTTTGGTTTGCTCTAGTGATCTGACATTCGCAAGAGGTACGTTACGCATACTTTCAGTTAATTAATTTATTTGTTATGATCTTTAGTCTTCCGTTGTGTACTCTTGATGTCTTTATGTTTTATTGTATTTTATATATCATAAACTCAACAAAAGACATCCATGCTCCATGGTTAAGTTCTAAGCAGACAATAACAAGAAAACGCAGACTCTTGTATGTGGCAAGGAATGCATGGCTGGATGTTCTTCACTATAAAAATAATGCGTGTTACGAGTTTAATTTATGGTGTGCACGTATGATTATTGCATCTTGTATTTGAGTTCTTAGGTAAAACAATCAAATTTGAAGAAATATGTGACAAGTTATTGTTATACCAACTACTTTCTGATTAGATTTTCCAAATTGCAATAATCACATTGAGAATGCACATCCAACCGTGCCCCTGAATACGAATCTTTGACTTCAACTAAGTATGATAAAAGAACAAAATTAAGGAATAATCAATTAGTTACTGCTAGACCAAATGACCAATAACACTTACAAAAACACAAAATCTTACCTTCAAACAGAGGTACCCAAGTTTAAGTGTCTTGACATGGTGAAGATTTAGTAAAATATCTTTAAGCATCAATTCTTCCGCTACTTTTTTTGAAGTATAGGGCCCGAGCATATCGTAATCTAATTCAGCCTCGACCAAAGAAGGCACATTCAGCAGCGAAAGCTTAGATAAGACAAAAAAAACTCTGATTGTTAGTGAATAAATATCAGGAGCATTGATTTCTACAAAACTTTTACCATTAAGAGGAATTTGGCTTCCCATTAACAACAAGTTCTTAACACTCTTCGAATTAATATCTATCCGCCTATAACCATAACCACGACAAAGTGACAACTCCAGAGTTTCTAAAACCGGAGTTCCGGATAATATATTTTGAATCAAATCTTCATCCGTTTTCCTTAATGTAACAGACAAGATCCTAAGCTTATCCCAACTTATCGTGCGGTTGGTTTTAGTAGCGACCTCTCAATGACAAATAAGTAAAACATGAATTGATGAAAAAAAGCGATCTAGCTTATGCTCATATTCGCTTTGATATTGTTGGAAAGTTTTAGTGAAAGAAATAAGTTTTCACTAATCTTTGGACATAGATTACTATTAGTAAATATAGTTTTATGATTAAAGTCTTATATGGTTACGTTGTCTCGTGAAAGCTTAGTAACAAGACTTTATATGTCCAAAACGGAGTTAGTGTGAATGAGATATCGAGTCTCAAAGTAGGGTATTTGGAATGAAGCTTAAGGAAAATAAATGGGTTCATGTTTATCCCACATTGGTGGGTGAACAAATTGTTATCGACAATCACTTGGATTTGTTGACCCAAAGATTGACCCATTTAATTACGACAAGTCGTATATAAAACATATGTTACGGTGTAATGACCCATTGAATGGTATTTAACGGGTTAAATGTGTATCAATACACTGTTACTTTTTTTTAGACAAGTACAAGAACTTTCAGCCATTCTAAGTACCAACAAATTCACAGCTTCTCTTAATAATAGCATACTCACAATAATTCACGAAAGTTTCAGGCAATTTGTCAATTCCGGCAGTACTCCTGCTCCGGCCGTTGTACCCTAGGAAACAATCGTGTTGTTGTACACGGAATTGTTTTAAGGGAATCGTGTTCAACACGAGCCTCGGTTACTTGTGCTTCATTCCCGTTTACTTCTGGTTACTTGTTCATTGACACCTTCTGGTTGAAATCACAATCTTGTACTGTAAGTTGGTTTTCTGTTATTTATCTTCTTTATAAATGGTACCCTTTTACTACAATCTTAAAACAATTCCGTGTTATACCGTTTACAGAGAAGAAATTTTTTAATTTTACTATGTGTTTCTTTTGAATCTGTTGTTAAAGGTTTACTGTTAACTTGTTCGTTTTATTCCGAAAGTGCTTCATTTCAAATCAGATTCTAAAACTTCCTTCATCTTGTTGAGATGTCAATCCGGTTTAGTGTAACTTATATTTGGGTCTGTTTTTAAGTTGATTTTTAAACCACATAGTGCATAATATATTATTCTGTGTTAATTTTTAGTTAGCTAAGTGTGAACCTTTATATAGTGTTTGGTACTTTATACTCGTGTTATTCACATATTGTTATTCTCATAAACAAGTTTGTTCATTTTCAAGTTTTTTTTTCCTTATCAAACAGCCCTTAAACCAGGTTTTTAGAACGTCTTTTATGTACTTTTTGCTGTACTAACAGCCTCGTAACAAGGTGTGTTCAAACAGCCCCTAAAACATATTTGATAACGATTTTATGCTCTTGTTTCTGTCCAAACAACCCCTCAAAAAGGTTGTTCCAAACAGCCCCTTTTTTGGTCACATCCTGTCCTAACAGCCTACTATTTTTTTGCATAGTTTTGCTAATTTTTTTATGCTCATAATAGTAGCGCTTATCGATTCCTTGTGCACGAGTCAAAAAATCCCGAGATACACAAGAATACGATAATGGAATCAAGGAATGCTTCATTCTTTGAAACCGTGTTCCCTTGTTTGACCAAGGAGAATGAAAGGTCATCTAGACGAGATGACGTAGTTGTCCACGAAAAGAGACAACGAAATGATAACATCGTTCACGATGAGAGACAACATCAATCTGAGGAAGAAGATGTTGAACCTAGAAGAAGCAAAAGGCCAAGAATCGAAATCGTTTGGACCCGATTATGTTTCTTTTATGGTAGAAAGTGAACCAAACTCTTACCGAGAGGCGATTCGTCCTCGGAAGGGCCTCAATGGAAAGAAGCCGTTAAGAGTGAGATAGATTCTATCTTGCATAACCATACATGGGAGGTTGTAGATCTACCTCGGGTTGCAAAACATTAGGCTATCGATGGATCTTCAAGAAGAAGATGAAAGCTAATGGCACCATAGATAAGTACAAAGCAAGATTGGTGATCAAAGGTCACAGACAACGAGAAGGTCTGGACTACTTTGACACTTATTCGCCATGTAACGCGAATAACATCCATAAGGATGGTACTTGCTATTGCAGACCATAAGAAATCTGGAAATTCATCAAATGGATGTAAAACCGCTTTTCTAAATGGAGATTTAGATGAAGAGATTTACATGGAACAACCTGAGGGATTCACTGCCCCGGGACAAGAGGGAAAAGTATGCAAACTTGTCAAGTCACTGTATGGATTGAAACAAGCTCCTAAGCAGTGGCATCAAAAGTTTGACCACGTCATGATCGAATGTGGATTCAAAATTAATGAATGTGACAAGTGTGTCTACGTGATGAGATTATGACAATTTGGATCCTAGTTTTCAATAAATATTAATTGGTTATATGAATATGAACCTTGGGTATTTAATTGTTTATTGAAAAGGAAAATTATCGAAAATACTAAAATTGAATTTTGTAATTCTTTTGATTGTATAAATGCAACATTTAACCGTAAACGAGGTTTAGTCTTTGATCAGTAAATTGATCCATTCTGCTTTCAAACAAATGTTTGATCGAGAATAATTTACCGAAAAGACAAACGAAGTCTCTTTTCCATGGGAGAAGCATGAGACTCAATCATATTCCTTTACATGAATGAGAAAGGTATAATAGGAACATTTGAATTGTCTAAATTCTAAATGTAACTCATAGCAATGAATTGCACATCTTATTTTCCATAAAGATTTCATTACCTTCATTTGGTGAATGAATCCTTTTGTAACAACATGAATGTTGGTTAACTGGAAAATATGTATGTGAGTTACTAAATTAAAGCTAGACTAATTACCGCGAAAATTGGTAAAAGGCAAACTAGCATATTTTATCTAGTTGTTTTGCTTTAGCCTTTAAAGGTGCTACATACCAAGATGGGATGGTAGGCACATAAGGAAGAAATTGCATACCCAATTTTTCGAGTTAATAACATTGATGGATAACCCATCATTCATAGAGTAGAATACACCTTTTAGTACCTTAGTAATGATTACGTATGGTTCTTTAAAGGTGTAGGAAAGTAAAAGCAAGCAAGTTGGTTTCACTAGTTATGCAACACTTACAATGTTGTCGATTCGGTGGGAGCATTTGTGTTGCATTCTTGAATAAGAAGTTGTTTTAATGATTTCTAATTCGTTGGGAGCTACAAGCCTTATTTCTGTGTAGTAACCCGATTATCTTCAAAGATAATTACTTTCCAATTGTAGGCACTTATGGTTTTCAAGGATTGTCATGTGCGTTTCCTTACTAATCAATATAGTCCTACATCTACTTGTTATATCTATGACACAAATCATATTAATCAAATAAACGAGCGTGTATCGTGTTGTTTATCGCTACATGATGTTGTTCCATGCACAAGTGGGAGAAATCTTTATTGTGTGCAAGGTACAACACATATAAATATGATTCTCTTGACCGCAAGGTAAGAGAGTAACGTTCCAATAGGAATTATACATTTAAATATGTATGATTGCCTTATTAAGAACATGTGTCAAGATGATAACAAAGACTACTTTGTTTTCAATATTTATGTCATTCAATATTTAAGAAACACTTGTAATTACAATTTATGTTACGTGAGAACGTGAACTAGATTATAGCCCAAGGTAAAATATCCACGTGTCGTGAGAACGAGCATGGATGATTTTGCAGTTTCTTACGTTGAATTTTTCATGGAATGACATAATTAAATGAAGTAATCTAATACTACTTTGAATTTAAGTATTCGTTGAATGACTTATATATATATGTAGTAAATATTAACTTGAAATATTAATTGAAACCTGAGGTGGTGTTCATAATTACTTTAATTATAAATGTTTATGATTTTGTAAAGTCACAAACATGAAGTCTTTTAATACAAGACTTACAATATAAAGTAAGACGTTAACTTGCTATGTTTTAAGACATATGCATGAAGTCAATGAGTTGATCAATGACTAATAACGATCTTGGGATTATAAGCGGTATGTCTTTTGACTTGGTCAAGAATACTTGTGTTATAATGCATGCAATTGACTTAGTAATTCTATTGTACCATTAAGTTTTACTTTGTTGGTAAATAGGATAAGCCAAAGAGTAAATGGTTATCTTAAATATTGTTAGATTATCTTACAATATTAATTCTAATGAAATACCATAGTTTTATGGTATGTTCGATTAAAAGAATCAAAATCTATTGGCATGTTTGATTCAAGATAACTATAGTTTCTTCCAAAAGTTATCAAGGTTAGTAGATTGAGTATAGATTGAATATACTCAATAAGACTCAACCTAGAAGATTGATAAGACACCATTTGTTTATGGAATGTGATGAATCACATCAAGTCTTATAAATGAAGTTACGAATTTGTTAAACTACTTATAGAGTGAGTTGTAACAAACTAATGTTAGGAAGCATCAATGTTTTTGTAATATCCCAAAAGAGAACAATGTATTGTTGCTCTACTTGCTAAACTATTTAAAGGTAATCTTTAAATTTTTAAAAGGCAAGTGGGAGTTTTATTTAGATCTTGAAAGATTGAATTACAAAATACATAATCTTCTAAAATACACTAGCAAATATCATAATGAGGCTAAACATGTAAATGATAGACCTTAATATGATGGAATTATCATTCATAGATCCGTAAGGATATCTCAGATATTTAATATGCTAAGAATTATGAGTTACAGGATCATGGTAAGCCTGTCAATCATGATGATGAATTTACCAAATGTTGAATTGTGGTAAATCAATCATACTATGAATGTTGAGATGCTGTCCATAAATATAATCAATTTTAGATACTTGGTTTATCTAAATGAAGATGATTTTCTTCAAAGGATGGAAACCCTAGTGGTTTAAATCTTTATGTAGAAATTATATGGACAATATTGTACACATATTTAATGCATGTCTAGTGATAATAATATTAATCATATTTAAGCAATTAACTATGATTGAATATTCTTTCTAGATACATTAAATAAAAGTATAAAGATTATAATTGTCATACTTAGTTTCATTGATATGAAATTTTGACAATGAATATCAAAACTCTTTGTTGTGGAATTACTTTTGCGAGGACGATAAGTAATACAAAGTAGTTTTATGAATTCAAATAATCTTTGAATATGTACAAACTGCAAGAATCCATGAATGGATATATGCATGCATCTATGAGATGATTCTTATATTTAATACTAAATCAATGTTTGATTTAATAAATTAAAATAAGATAGCTCATAAGTATTCCTGAAAGCTAGTGGGAGTATTATTTTAAATCTTATAAGTTGTATGGGCAACTACATTCCACCTAAATTAAGTTTTAGTTGGTAATGAAACTTCGTTTGTAAGATTTGGAAATAAGACATACAACCTTGGAATATATGTTTATAAACATATGCGGTAAAATAAATGAGTCTAATAAAACATGATAAATACATATCTTTGACAAGATATAATATGAATGAGATCTTAAAGTTTAACTTGAAGATTCATCATGTACATCATGTTGTGTATAAGATTGTTGTGTCATGCTTGGTTACAAGATGATTTGACAACATTGAAAGTTGTTAGTGTATTAAATATTTTAAAAGGAATATGTTTGGATTTAGAATCACATTCCACAGTCTGGATATGCTCCTAGATTCTATGGATGAAAATATGGCAATTATTTCATAATTGTCATTGCCAACAAACTTGAGTTTGGTAGGCACCAACATTACACTATAAGCATTCAAGTTTACGGATGTTTAAAGAGCATATTGTTGTACACAATGATGCTGGTATAATTGAGATGACACTCAATTCTTGTCATGGTATCCTTGATGATGACCATGTTGACTAGTTATGCTCAACTAAGAGCATAGTTGCATTATATATTAAAGAATGAAGAATACTTTAAAACTTTAAAGTTTTGAAAGATGATTGTCATAAAAGGGTGGTTCAGGTTATCACGCACCTTATGGAATGATATGACAATATCAAGATATGTGTAAACATATACAAGAAATTCACTTATTGAATTCTTGAAATAAGTATTCTCAAAATTCCTATAGATCAAAGTTAGTTGAAATTATGCCTTGTCAACAAGTATGATTTTCATGACTTGTGGCAAAATTCATTAACTAGTATTATCATGCATTGATCTATTTAGTATTTGGATAAAGGATATTGTAAACATTATTATTCAAATGAAATAAAGTATTTTGTTATGTTTATTATTCATTTATTATAATGTTATCCTCAGATTTGCATGTTTAAATCCTTGAATAACTTAAGTTATTCTAAACATCCGTTGTCAATCAATAACATGGGAATAATATTGAATTAAGACAAATCGAGTATTAGTTAGAATATACTTGAAAGTATATTGATGCGTAGCATGACTAATTTCGATGATATTCAATGAATTGAATATAGGACTTATCCCACCCGCATGATAATACTTTATGGATCTTTGTTATTAAGTATATCATGGATATTTATCCTCGACTTGAGATACAAGAGATATGTCATGGATGTAGTGCATTTTGTGAAGCAATCTAACGCTATACGTGGCGGTAGTTATAAGGGTTGTTTTCGTAAGTGTTGCGAAATTTATGAATCTGCTCGTAGTCAAAATGGGATTTGTTTTCTTCAAATTTATTTTGAAGTATAATACTCTTGGGCCCCTCGTAGGATTGTTAAGATGTTTGTATGGCCATACCCAAGGTCTTCTTCGTAAGAATTGGTAATCTTAATAAATCATATAAAGCGAGAAATGCAGAATAGTTAATTAAGAAATGAGTGAGATCCATATTCTTATTAACATGGTATTAGAAACAAAGGATGAATATGATGATGAATCATCAAACTTGGTTTTCTCCGAAAACCATACACGAGTTGTACCGGGGCATTGGCGTGTTGCTAGACGCTAACCAATGTCATTTCACGTTTGTAAACATATCCAGTGGGGTCGTTGGAAATGTATATATTTACAAACATGTGAATGTCCGGATTCGAACTCATGACCACGGGATTGCACACATTAGCGAATGAGAATTAAAGTTAATAATTAATGTTTATGTTTAAGATTAATTATTGCACATTAAGTCCGGTTAACGATCGTTAAGTATTTAACGGAAAAATGACTAACGACCGTTAAATGAAAAGAGAAAGGACTAGAAATGGAAAACTTGGAAAAGTTATGGATTCCTCTTGGGCTTTCTACATGGCCGGCCAAGGGGGGCTTTCCAAGCCCTAAATCATATCTTGTTCCCAAAGTTTCCCTACTAGTATATAAAGAGGGTTAGGTTCTAGGGTTTCATACACTTGTGCATTGAATTAACCCTAGATCTCTCCTCTCCTCTCTCTTGTCCCATTCTTGGCCGAACACCCCATTTGTAAGGGAGTTTGGTTTCGTTTTTCATAAACGAGGACTTGTGTTAGATCTAGCAATCGCTTGATTCGTTGGTTAATTCGTGTGTACAAGAACGTGGTTGTAAGACATTATTCTTACATCATTTGGTTTGAGTTGTAGAACGGTAAGGGACAACTCTCTAAACCACTTCTTTGGTTTGCTCTAGTGATCTGTCATTCGCAAGAGGTACGTTACGCATACTTTCAGTTAATTAATTTATTTGTTATGATCTTTAGTCTTCCGTTGTGTACTCTTGATGTCTTTATGTTTTATTGTATTTTATATATCATAAACTCAACAAAAGACATCCATGCTCCATGGTTAAGTTCTAAGCAGACAATAACAAGAAAACGCAGACTCTTGTATGTGGCAAGGAATGCATGGCTGGATGTTCTTCACTATAAAAATAATGCGTGTTACGAGTTTAATTTATGGTGCACACGTATGATTATTGCATCTTGTATTTGAGTTCTTCGGTAAAACAATCAAATTTGAAGAAATATGTGACAAGTTATTGTTATACCAACTACTTTCTGATTAGATTTTCCAAATTGCAATAATCACATTGAGAATGCACATCCAACCGTGCCCCTGAATACGAATCTTTGACTTCAACTAAGTATGATAAAAGAACAAAATTAAGGAATAATCAATTAGTTACTGCTAGACCAAATGACCAATAACACTTACAAAAACACAAAATCTTACCTTCAAACAGAGGTACCCAAGTTTAAGTGTCTTGACATGGTGAAGATTTAGTAAAATATCTTTAAGCATCAATTCTTCCGCTACTTTTTTTGAAGTATAGGGCCGAGCATATCGTAATCTAATTCACCTCGACCAAAGAAGGCACATTCAGAATGAAAGCTTAGATAAGACAAAAAACTCGATTGTTAGTGAATAAATATCGGAGCATTGATTTCTACAAAACTTTTACCATTAAGAGGAATTTGGCTTCCATTAACAACAAGTTCTTAACACTCTTGAATTAATATCTATCCGCCTATAACCATAACCACGACAAAGTGACAACTCCAGAGTTTCTAAAACCGGAGTTCCGGATAATATATTTTGAATCAAATCTTCATCCATTTTCCTTAATGTAACAGACAAGATCCTAAGCTTATCCCAACTTATCGTACTGGTTGGTTTTAGTAAGCAGCCTCTCAATGACAAATAAGTAAAACATGAATTGATGAAAAAAAACTGATCTAGCTTATGCTCATATTCAGTTTGATATTGTTGGAAAGTTTTAGTGAAAGAAATAAGTTTTCACTAATCTTTGGACATAGATTACTATTAGTAAATATAGTTTTATGATTAAAGTCTTATATGGTTACGTTGTCTCTCGTGAAAGCTTCGTAACAAGACTTTATATGTCCAAAACGGAGTTAGTGTGAATGAGATATCGAGTCTCAAAGTAGGGTATTTGGAATGAAGCTTAAGGAAAATAAATGGGTTCATGTTTATCCCACATTGGTGGGTGAACAAATTGTTATCAGCAATCACTGGATTTGTTGACCCAAAGATTGACCCATTTAATTACGACAAGTCATAATAAAGAACATATGTTACTGTAATGACCCATTGAATGGTATTTAACGGAGTTAAATGTGTATCAATACACTGTTACTTTTTTGTTTGTACAAGCACAAGAATTTTCACCATTCTAAGTACCAACAAATTCACAGCTTCTCTTAATAATAGCATACTCACAATAATTCACGAAAGTTTCAGGCAATTTGTCAATTCCGCGATACTCCTGCTCCGACCGTTGTACCCTAGGAAACGATCGTGTTGTTGTACACGGAATTGTTTTAAGGGAATCGTGTTCAACACAAGCCTCGGTTACTTGTGCTTCATTCCGTTTATACGGTTACTTGTTCATTGACACCTTACGGTTGAAATCACAATCTTGTCTTGTAAGTTGGTTTTCATTATTTATCTTCTTTATAAGCGGTACCCTTTTACTACAATCTTAAAACAATTCCGTGTTATACCGTTTACGAGAGAAGAAATTTTTAATTTTACTATGTGTTTCTTTTGAATCATTGTTAAAGGTTCTTCGTTAACTTGTTCATTTTATTCGAAAGTGCTTCATTTCAAATCGATTCTAAAACTTCCTTCATCTTGTTGAGATGTCAATCCGAGTTTAGTTTAACTTATATTTGGGTCTTTTTTAAGTTGATTTTTAAACCACATAGTGCATAATATATTATTACGTGTTAATTTTAGTTAGCTAAGTGTGAACCTTTATATAGTGTTTGGTACTTTATACTCGTGTTATTCACATATTGTTATTCTCATAAACAAGTTTGTTCATTTTCCAAGTTTTTTTCCTTATCAAACACCCTTAAACCGGGTTTTAGAGCGTCTTTTATGTACTTTTTACGTCTCTAACGACCTCGTAACAAGGTGTGTTCAAACAGCCCCTAAAACATATTTGATAACGATTTTATGCTCTTGTTTCTGTCCAAACAACCCCTCAAAAAGGTTGTTCCAAACAGCCCCTTTTTTGGTCACATCCTGTCCTAACAGCCTACTATTTTTCTGCATAGTTTTGCTAATTTTTTTATGCTCATAATAGTAGCGCTTATCGATTCCTTGTGCACGAGTCAAAAGATCCCGAGATACACAAGAATACGATAATGGAATCAAGGAATGCTTCATTCTTTGAAACCGTGTTCCCTTGTTTGACCAAGGAGAATGAAAGGTCATCTAGACGAGATGACGTAGTTGTCCACGAAAAGAGACAACAAAATGATAACATCGTTCACGATGAGAGACAACATCAATCTGAGGAAGAAGATGTTGAACCTAGAAGAAGCAAAAGGCCAAGAATCGAGAAATCGTTTGGACCCGATTATGTTTCTTTTATGGTAGAAAGTGAACCAAACTCTTCTGAGAGGCGATTCGTCCTCGAAAGGGCCTCAATGGAAAGAAGCCATTAAGAGTGAGATAGATTCTATCTTGCATAACCATACATGGGAGGTTGTAGATCTACCTCGGGTTGCAAAACATTAGGCTATCGATGGATCTTCAAGAAGAAGATGAAAGCTAATGGCACCATAGATAAGTACAAAGCAAGATTGGTGATCAAAGGTCACGCACAACGAGAAGGTCGGACTACTTTGACACTTATTCGCCATCGCTTGATAACATCCATAAGGATGGTACTTGCTATTGCAGCCATAAGAAATATGGAAATTCATCAAATGGATGTAAAAGCGCTTTTCTAAATGGAGATTTAGATGAAGAGATTTACATGGAACAACTGAGGATTCACTTGCCGGACAAGAGGAAAAGTATGTAAACTTGTCAAGTCACCGTATGGATTGAAACAAGCTCTAGCGGTGGCATCAAAAGTTTGACCACGTCATGATCGAATGTGGATTCAAAATTAATGAATGTGACAAGTGTGTCTACGTGAAAGACACAAACAATGGATATGTCATCCTATGTCTATATGTACACGATATGCTAATCGTTGGAAGCAACGATAAGATGATACGATCTACTAAAGACATGTTAAAATCAAGGTTTGACATGAAAGACATGGGTTTGGCAGATGTGATACTTGGAATCAAAATCATACGAACCCAAAATGGACTTATGTTGAGTCAAACACATTTTGTGGATAAAATTCTTGAGAAATATATTCCAGATGACTCCAACATTGCGAGGACTCCTATTGATACGACTAAACATCTATCTAAAAATAGAGGTCAAGGAGTTAACCAGGTGGGATACTCGAGCATTATTGGTAGCTTGATGTATCTAATGAATTGTACGAGACCTGACTTAGCATACGTTGTGAGTAGGCTAAGTAGGTATACAAACAACCCAGGTTACAAACACTGGGAAAGTATAACAAGGGTTCTGGGTACATAAGGTACACTCGAGAATATGGATTGCATTATACTAGATATCCATTTGTTATCGAAGGATACGGTGATGCAAACCGGATATCGATATAAAGACTCTAGATCAACAAGTGGATATGTATTCACACTTGGAGGTGGAGCCGTATCATGGAAATCTTCCAAACAGACGGTTATTTCCAGATCCACAATGGAGTCAGAATTTATCGCCTTAGATAAATGTGCCGAAGAGGCAGAATGGTTACGTCAATTTGTAGAGGACATACCAATGTGGCCTAAGCCGGTAACGGCCATATGTATACATTGTGATAGTCAATCGGCGATTGGCAGAGCTCATAGCATAATGTTTAACGGTAAGTCAAGACATATTAGACGTGGACACAATACTATACGACAACTACTCTCTACAGGAGTTATCACTATTGATTATGTGAAATCAAAGGATAACATAGCGGATCCGCTTACAAAAGGCTTAAGCAGGGAGTTAGTTAACAAGTCGTCAAAAGGAATGGGACTAAAGCCCGTAAATGAATGAGTTTATACGAAGGAAAACCTAACCCAGCTGACTGGAGATCCCAAGATCTGGGTTCAATAGGACAACCTACTTGTATAAACTGTGGGGGAGTCACTGTGGGGGGGTTAACCTCCCAAAACACATAAGGGTGTCAATAAACATCCTGGTCCATTCCTGTTACATTCAGTGACATACGAGGTTAAGCCTAGAGCTTTTAATGATTTAATGAGAAATCACCTATGTGAGAGAGAAGTGGGGTCGCTTCAAAGGGAAATGTGGGGGCGCATTTCCTAACAGCTCTTGCAGAACCAGGCTAGTGTTCATGACCATAACGAACATGACTATGAGGAGTTGACAGTGTCAGGAAGAGTCCTGTGTGAACATATATTGTCGTCTACACAAACAGCAGATCAGTTCAAAGACATCGCGTTCTACTGGCAGCTAGGAGACTAAGTATATTTCACAAGGGAAGGTTCAAAGGGTAACACCTACCTATCCTATGCAAGACTCAACCGCTGAGATTTTCTCAGAATTATGTGAGTTTCCATTCGATATCCATTCATGTGGGGGATTGTTGGAAAGTTTTAGTGAAAGAAATAAGTTTTCACTAATCTTTGGACATAGATTACTATTAGTAAATATAGTTTTATGATTAAAGTCTTATATGGTTACGTTGTCTCTCGTGAAAGCTTCGTAACAAGACTTTATATGTCCAAAATGGAGTTAGTGTGAATGAGATATCGAGTCTCAAAGTAGGGTATTTAGAATTAATGAAGCTTAAGGAAAATAAATGGGTTCATGTTTATCCCACATTGGTGGGTGAACAAATTGGTATCAGCAATCCTCACCGATTTGTTGACCCAAAGATTGACCCATTTAATTCGACAAGTCGTAATAAAGAAGATATGTTACAGTGTAATGACCCATTGAATGGTATTTAACAGTTAAATGTGTATCAATACACTGTTACTTTTTTTTCAGAAAGTACAAGAATTTTCAGCCATTCTAAGTACCAACAAATTCACAGCTTCTCTTAATAATAGCATACTCACAATAATTCACGAAAGTTTCAGGCAATTTGTCAATTCCGGCAGTACTCCTGCTCCGGCCGTTGTACCCTGGGAAACAACCGTGTTGTTGTACACGGAATTATTTTAAGGGAATCGTGTTCAACACGAGCCTCGGTTACTTGTGCTTCATTCCCGTTTACTTCTGGTTACTTGTTCATTGACACCTTCTGGTTGAAATCACAATCTTGTACTGTAAGTTGGTTTTCTGTTATTTATCTTCTTTATAAACGGTACCCTTTTACTACAGATATAACTCTAAATCAAGACTTTTAACGTTACGACTAAATGCAAAACGAATCCAACTGTTGACCTCCTTTTCAAATGTCATATTGTAAACGCGTCAAGTTTAAATTTGTTAAGACTCATCTGCGCGGCCGAGGTATGGTTTGGCGAACACAAGAAAGGAACGAAAAATCTTGTACGGTTGAAGCATGAGTAAAATTGAGATTATAAACTTGGGCCAAAGATGTTGCCATCGTCTCATGAGTACACATGTTCTAATGGCGTCTTTTGTCAAAGGTAAGCGTGACGGTATGTCAATAATCAAACAATCGGGTAACAAACTTATTAGATCTTCCTCTTCTTCTTCAATTTTCACAATTTTCATGGTGGCACGAAACTTAATCACCACAAGAGAAAATAAATTAGGTGAAGGAGCGCAGGATGGGAAAACGAAATCTTTAGCTTCCAAACGAAAAAGAACCTATAGATAAAAACCACCAAATTAAAACCAAATATTAAAAAGACATCCGTACTGCATGCATGGTTAAATTCTAAACAAGAACCAACAACAATAAAACACAGACTTGTGTTTGTAGCAAGGAATATGTGGTTCGATAACCTTCACTGTAACTAGAGTCGATTTAAGTTTTTTGGTATAAAATTGTGTAAACGGATGAGGTAGGGTATTTAAGGTTAACAAAATTCGTTTAACCTAAATGATTTTTCATATGTTTGGTCCCTATACTTTGTACAATTTCAAATTTGTAAACATTATTTAATTTAATAATCTTTAAACTTTATCTTTAATACATTTAAAGAGAAAATGGTCAAATTTGATCTTGCTTAAAAAAATTTACAATGAGTAATTTCTTTTTACTAAAATACTATTAGGAATTGAAGTCACACAAACTAGAGGTGACATATCAATAAAACAATCCGCCTACGCAAGCAAGATCCTAAAGGAAATTGGAATGCTAGACTGCAACGAAACTCTAATACCTATGGATCCAGGAACAAGACTAACAAACAACACTGAAGAAACAACGGTTAACTCAACTGAATATAGAAGTTTAATTGGATGCTTAAGATATCTGCTACATACAAGACCCGACTTAAGTTATTCCGTTAGATTACTTAGTCGTTTTATGCAAGAACCAAAGGAACAACACATGAAAGCTATAAGGCAAGTACTACGCTATGTAAAAGGAACAAAAGACTATGGAATCACCTACAAACACAATGGAGGAAACCAGATACAAGGTTATAGTGACAGTAGCTACGGAGTCAACACTCAAGAAGGAAAAAGAAATACTGGAATTATATTCTACTATGGTGAATCACCAATCAGCTGGAGTACACAAAAGCAAGCCATAGTAGCTCTATCATCATGTAAATCCGATTTATTGCAGCAACAGCAGCATCAACACAAGCATTATGGTTAAAGAGATTACTAAGAAAGCTTACACACACATAAAAAGAAAATGTTACAATAATGGTTGATAACAAGTCTGCCATCGAACTAATGAAGAATCCTGTATTTCATGGAAGAAGTAAGCACATTGATATAAAATACCACTTTATAAGAGAATGCGTCGAAAGAGAAGATTTACAAGTCGAATTCATAAGTGGAGAATTTCAGAAGGCTGACATACTCACAAAAGCACTACCGAAGATCAAGTTTCTAACAATGAGACAACTAATTGGCGTCAAAGATCTACAACAAAGCGATTGTGATTAAGTGGGAGAATATTGGGTTAATCCCAATCGACCCAAGTCAAACCCAAAAGTCAAATAGGAAAGTCAACTACTGGCGGTTACAAGCGATTACACAAAGCAGCTTATTGGTCACATGACAATCAACACAACTGTTGGTTCATTCGAACCAACAGAACTTTCTTTTGTACCCTTTGAAGGTATAAATAGATAGCGATTGTATTCAAACAAGACATATGACAAATTTATAATAAAAGCATTTTACGCTTTCAATTGTTTCTTATTTACTTGGTATAATCTTGGCGTAAGTTAGAAAGATCATAGATCCACCCTAACGAGGCCAACAATTGCTACTAACAACTCCTCAAAGCAGACCATCACCGTATCCTTTAAATTCTCTACCACTACGTACCGGTCGATAGCAAATATTTCTTTCCTATTTTAAGACACCAACTTTCTTGCCAGCAGTTCAATTCCTATCACCTAGTCAAATAACCTCATCAACCTTAGGAATGTGATCCGGCAATGGTTCTTCCAGTCTAAGCTTTTCATTTAAATTGCTATCGAGACCATTCAATAAACTTCATCTTTGACGAGCAATGAAATCTTAAGATTCAAGTCATGACGGTATAATCCTATAATGCGGTTGAGGTTTTTGAACCATGCGCACTCACGAGAATGCTCGTGATCGACAAAACTATCCCTAGTAGACAATCGGTATATGTTGCTACTCAAATCCTGGCGATAAACTTGTTGAAGTTTGATATATAGCAACCAACAATGGCGACAACTAACAATATGAGCGATAACCATTGACAGGTTTCACATAAACAATGGGAACGTTATGCCTAAACCAAGCGATGCGATGGTCGTTTAAGGTTCAACATGGCTCATAAGTTGCCATGATACACTAAATAAGGCCTTGAATTAGAACCAATTAAACACCATAAAAACACAATGTATTGATGATTATTTGTAAAAATACATTATGAATTGGAAGAAGTTTACTTTAGAGCTGCAGTATCGATACACATCCAGTACATTTAAAAAGTTTGTTCTATCTGCAACGCAATGTGTTTCATGTATCAACACCAACACCAGTTTCCATAGGCCGGTGCACAATTCCATCTCCTAAAAGCACATACACAACCACCCAACTACATCTCTCCAATCAATGTATGCTAAAAACAAAAGCATTTGGTACTAAACTAACAACCAGCTGTCGTTTTTGCTAAAGACATCTGTGCATAATGATTTCAGAAGTTGATATATAATAAAGCAGACTCACAACAGGCTGAAAGTAAGCACAACCAATCAATAATTAACAAAAGTTTGAATAATTTGAGAGCAAAACATAAGTTTATGAACTACAGTATTAGATTACAGTGAATCAAAGTGACATCAAGCTATTAACGGTGAGACAGTGAATCACTGATTTCACCTTAATAACTATCACTCTTTTTCAGCAAATGAATAATAACTATCTGAGAAACAAGGTGAAGTAACAGCACAATACGTCAGGTCTGATGGAAGAACGAAACCTTTAGCTTCCAAACGTAAGAGAGCCTACAAAAAGATAGCAATGAGAAGAACCTAAAATCTAAATGACAATTGTGAAAGATTTATCAATTAGTAATTGTTTAGTATTTAAAGAGCAAAACAGCCTAAATGACAACTAGAGGTAGCATAATATGTGGGTCGGGTCGGGTCACGGGTCTAAATGGTCTTTGGGTCTAAACAGGTTTTCTGGGACCACGGGTCTAAATGGATCTGGGTCAAACGGGTCTTGGGTCGGGTTGAACCGACATTTTTCTTCAAACTTTTTTTTTTTTTTTTTAAGAGTAAAAGATGCAAATTTTATTTTGACCTGTTAGACCCGCCCTAGACCCATCAGACAGTTGTCCTACAATTGACCGCTACATCAATTAACCAATTAGACTCATCTAGAATATTTAGTACAGTAATATACAACCAATCCCATCACTTAATAAAAAGTTAAAAACTTACCCAACTTGACCAATGGTTCTTAGATTACCACCTCTAATGACAACAATGAGAATAATGCAACACAATCGTTATAAGGGAAAACTAAAAATAGAGCTAGAAATCACACAATCACGCCCTCGCTTATGAGCAAACACGACACAAGTTAGAGAGAAAGACATCCATACTCCATGGTTAAGTTCTAAGCCGACAATAACAAGAGAACGCAGACTCTTGTATGTGGCAAGGAGTGCATGGTTGGATGTTCTTCACTATAAAAAGAATGTGTGACGAGTTTATGGGGGTGCTTGGATGTGCACGTATGATTATTGCATCTTGTATTTGAGTTCTTCGGTAAAACAATCAGATTTGAAGAAATATGTGACAAGTTATTGTTATAAAAGAAAGAAGACATCCAACTATTTTCTGATTAGATTTTCCAAATTGCAATAATCACATTGAGAATGCACATCCAACCGTGCCCCTATATACAAATCTTTGACTTCAACTAAGTATGATAAAGAACTTAAATTAAGGAATAATCAATTAGTTACTGCTAGAACAAATGATCAATAACACTTTCAAAAACACAAAATCTTACCTTCAAACAGAGGTTCCTAAGTTTCAGCTTTTTGACATGGTGTAGATTTAGTAAGATATCTTTAAGCATCAATTCTTCCGCTACTTTTATTGGTGGTGTATAGGGCCCGAGCATTTCGTAATCTAATTCAGCCTCGACTAAAGAAGACACATTCGGCAACGAAAGCTTAGATAAGACAAGAAAACCTATGATTCTTAGTGACAAAATATCAGGAGCATTGATTTCTACAAAACTTTTACCATTAAAAGGATTCTGGTCTCCCCTTAACACCAAGTTCTTAACACTCTTCGAATTAATATCTATCCGCCTATAACCATAACCACGACAAAGTGACAACTCCAAAGTTTCTAAAACCGGAGTTCCAGATAATATATTTTGAATCAAATCTTCATCCATTTTCCTTAATGTAACAGACAAGATCCTAAGCTTATCCCAACTTATCGCACCGGTTGGTTTTAGTAAGCAGCCTCTCAATGACAAATAAGTAAAACATGAATTGATGAAAAAAAGCTGATCTAGCTTATGCTCATATTTATCTTGATATAGGTTTAAATCCAGGTTTTTAACGTTACGACTAAATGCAAAACGAATCCAACTGTTGACCTCCCTTTCAAATGTAATATTGTAAACCGCGTCAAGTGTAAATTTGTTGAGATTAATCTGGCGAAATTGAGGTATGGTTTGGCGAACACAAGAAAGGAACGAAAAATCTTGTACGGTTGAAGCGTGAGTAAAATTGAGATTATAAACTTCAGGCCAAAGATGTTGCCATCGTCTCGCGAGTACACCTGTTCTAATGGCGTCTTTTGTCGAAGGTAAACAAGACAGTATGTCAATAATCAAACAGATCAGTAACAAACTTATTCGATCTTCCTCTTCTTCTTCAATTTTCACAATTTTCATGGCGGCACCGAAACTTAATCACTATCAATAGAAAATAAATAAGGTGGAGGAACGCAGGATGGGAAAACGAATCCTTTACCTTCCAAACGAAAAAGAACCTACAAATAAAAATGTTAGCAATTATGGTTGGGCTTTCAAGAGCAATGCAATTTTTATTAAGGCAAATTTGAAAAAAAAAATAATAATAAAAAATAAATCCATAGTGCATGGTTAAATTCTAAGCAGAGAATAACAATAGCGCCTAAAACAAGAACCAACAAGGATTCCGTGCGTATATAAAGGGAATCATATCCCTCGTTTAAGGTACGATCTCAAACCCTAATTCTCCTTAAACCCTAAAACCGATTACTTACTCTCACGCCGGAGGATAATCGTGGGAGACAATCCCACGGTAAGCCTAACGGTGTCTTTTGCCTCTTAGTGCGCAGGTCTCAAGCAACAATCTTCAATTGGTACGAGCCGGGCCCGAATAAGGCGTCCAACTTTTGTATCAACAAGTGGCGCCATCCGTGGGACCCTACACTAAGAACCAACACTAGAATGACGAAGCATGGAAATCGTGATCGCGGTCGGACCTTATGGGAAAAAAGTCGCAAAGCGGACTAACTCCTAAGCGTAACTACGGGACAACCAAGCGCTAAAAACAAGAGATCGTGCCAAGACTTGGTCTTCTCTCCGGTGGAACCGCGCTCGGGAACAACCCAAGCCCCTACAGCCACCACTAGTGGAGTAGATCCACTACGCACCGTCCTTACTACTCCCTTTCAATCGGTGCTAGAAACTGCCCTGACAAAGGTACCAGAGGCACCGGACCGGAATAAGGGTATAGTGATAGAAACAAACGCACTCGCTCTTGAGGGGTCGCACTGAGTTAGCACCGAAGATTTCGTATCCCAAAACTACGAAACATTAACGCCTCATGCAAGAGGAAGAAGAAGAGATCGGTCGAACTTGAAAGCCCGACTCAATTTCGATTCGAATCGAGACTTCCCACTGCGCTATCGAAAGAGAAGCGCGGGAGAGGCCGCCGACCCCGGTATTCAACCGAATCGGGAGGAGAATCGAGGAGGATGAGACATCTCACTCGCACCATCCGAGTGAGAATGATGAAGATGAAAAGCGTACCAATGTCCACACTAGACTTGGTAGCCGCAGAATCAAGATGAGTTGGGACGACACTATTCCCCAGTGAAAGCCCTCCGAGTACAAACTCGAGGGATAGTCGGCATGGCGCCGAAAGAGGAAAAATTAGTCCTTTGAAAATTCCTCGGACAACGAGGATAGTGAAACCGGACACCGAAGTCCGAAATGTATATGATGACCGGGAGGATGAAGATATATCCTCCTTGGCGCCGCCAAAGGTGGATCGCGTTTACTCGGCGCATCGGTGACTTCTCATAAAGCAAAAGAAGGCGCATGCCCGCCAGCGTAAAGACCTATGATGGAGCGGTGACCACGATGATCACCTCAAAATTTTTGAGTCGGCGCGACAATTGAAAATTGGCGCGCACGTGGTGCCACATGTTCAATTCCACACTAGTGGAAAGCGCGGGCGGTTCAAGAAGCTTCCACGCAGAAGCATCAGCGGTTTGAGGAATTGAGAAAGGCGTTTCGCCTAAACTTTACTCAAAGGAAGAAGTGCGCTAAAAATCTGTCGAACTCGCCGAGGTAAAGCGGCGCCAAGGAGTCTCAAGCGTATTCATGGAACGCTTCAAAGGCGAATGCATGCAAGTTAAAGCATGCCCGAAGTATTAAAGATCTACGGTTTCATGAGCGGGATTAACAATCCGAACTCATTAAGAGGTTGAGCGACAAGATTCACGAAACCTTTGATGAACTCATGAAACGCTCTCGGTCCTTCGTCCGAGGAGAAGCCGTCGGCGGATAGCAAAAGGAACTACTCGAACTACGGTCACGGGAACAACACGGGAGACAATCCAATGACCGGGGTAGTAACTGTAATAGGAGCTATCGCGGCCGAGGAGCGGGGGATAATGATGATACACCCGCTAACTAAGACCCGAAGGAAATACTACGCAATGAAGGTGCGAATTTTCCAAGACCGACGCAAATCGCACTCCGGAGGATCGGCGCCTTTGGAAATGGATCTTGTGATTACCATGCACGAAGGGCCATACCACCAACGAATCGTCCAACTACGCTTGACTCATCGACAAGATGGTTAAAGAATGTAGATTGGACCACGGTCAAAAACATCAAAGAGGAAAGGATAGAGCGTAAAAGTGGAAACAAGAAGGAAACACCCAAAGACAAGGTTGACACAATCTACATGATACAATCATGGCGGTGAATCACTAGGCGGAAGGTCGACCAAGAATTTTCACGTGGAAAATCTCTTTCCCACCAACTACGGACAACGCAGAGGTGGAACCACTCACTATAGAGATAAGCACGGGGTCACGACATCCACGCATGTACGTCGACGGTGGAGCCTCTGCAAACATCATGTATGAGCATTGGTTCAAGCGGTGCGCCTACCGAAATCTGTGATCGGTTAAGCCCGCCCGACCGGCGTTGGTAGGTTTCTGGTGAAAAATATGGCCGATGGGGCAAATAAGACTACTAGTCGATCGAAACAAACAACATTCCGCAGCGGCACGGATGGAATTCATGGTGATCAAATCTCCATCGCCATATAATGGCATTATCGGAGACACAGGATATCGACTATGCGCGCGGTGCCATCAACGGCGCATGGGATGCTTAAATTCCCGGTGGAAGGAGGCATTGTTACCCTCTACGATTGCCCTTGTCCCACATAGAGAATGTAACACGATTACACGCGACACGGCACGATCCCGAACAACGTACAACGAATTCCAAATCAAGGTAGCAATTCATCACGAATACCCGACCGGAAATATCTATTGGAGGATCACCGCTCGGATAGCGGCAAAGCGGTGTGTGTCGCGCTCTTACAAAGAACACGGACATTTTCGCATGGGAACCAAAACACATGACCGGAGTACCACGTTCCATAACGAGCATAGGCGAGAATCCGACAAGGATACTCACCAATCGCCGAAGAAGCGGGCGGGCTCGAGCAGCAGCAAGCAATCTGGCGGAGGTACACAAACTTGTGGATGCGGGAATCATGCGGAAGTCTATTACCATGGCGGCTTTCCAATCCAGTCATGGTAAAGAAGAGTGACGGCGGTGGCGTATGTGTGTAGACTACTGACCTTAACAAAGCATGTCTACAAGATCGCTATCCATTACCGAGATAGGCGGAAAGTAGAGTCTTTGTGCGGATACCCATTAAAGTGTTTCCTCGATGCATACAAAGGATATCATCAAATACAAATGGCTAAAGAGGACGAGGAAAAAAGCGACCTTCCACACAGCCAAGGCATTTATTGTTACACAAAATGCCCTTTGGCTCGAAGAACGCAGTGCCACCTACCGGTGGTTAGTAGATAACGCTTTCGAAAAACAGGTGAGGCCGCAATCTAGAGGTCTATGTTGATGACCTAGTCATAAAGAGCCATCTTGAAGGCGAGTTAGTGCACGACATTGAGGAAACGTTCAAAACTCTACGGAGATCAACATGAAGTCGAATCCGAAAAAGTGTACATTCGAGACTCTTGAAGGTATGTTCCTTGGATACCTTATCGAACCCGACGGTATAAAACCATGTCGAGAAAAAACAAAGGTGGTCATCGACCTTCCTCACCACGCACGTTGAAGGAAGTCCAATCCCTCAATGGAAAGGCGGCGGCTGAGCAGTTTCCTATCCAAGTCGCCGGAAAAATCGCTACCCTTTTCAAGACACTAAAGAAGTACATAAGAAGGGTGACTTGGTGGACTACGGAGGCGTATAGCCTTCACTCACCTCAACGACATCGCAGCGCTTCCAACACTTGTTGCACCCGACCGGGAAGAACTCGATCATGTACTTATGCGCAATCGATGGGCGATCGGTAGAATGCTACTAACAGATAGGGATTCAAGATAAAACCCCATCTACTTTGTAAGCAAAGCGCTCAAGAAAACGGAGATGAATTATAGTGCAATGGAAAAGTTAGTTCTAGCATTGGTGTTTGTCGCCAAACGATTGCGCAGTACTTCCAGCGCACCGATAGCGATAATCACGGACCAACCGATCAAGCGGATCATCTCGAAACCGATGCATCGAGCCAACTCCAAAAGTGGAGTGTATTGCTAGGTGAACACAACATTTCTTCATCGACTGCATCGCAATCAAAGGACAAATTACGCGGACTTCATCATCGAAAAGCCGGATACCGACGCGAGTCCCGCACCAAGTAAGAAGGTACTACTAGATCCATGGATCTTGTTTACGATGGATCCTCATGCGTGGGCGGGTCGGGGCGGCCTCATTCTCACAAATCCGGAAGGAATGGAATTCACTTACGCGCTGCGTTTGAATTCTGACAACAAACAATGAGGCGAATATGAAGCTCTAATCGCGGACTACGCATTGCGGCTCGAATGGGTGTACGTAACACGGAAGCAAATGTAGATTCCGGCTAGTGGCCAATCACGTGTTGGGCGAATACGTGGCTAAAGAAGAAAATATGATTCATATCTCGACAAGACCAAGACATTGATCAAAGGCTTGATAGATTCACCATCAAGCAAGTTCCTAGAGGAGAAACCGCAAGGCGGACGACTAAGCAAGATCGCCTCGACAAGCTTCGCTTTGTCTGTCAAAACAAGTCTTTGGTGGAAACACCGAAAAGCAAATCCATATCGGAGATGGAAGTTTCCACAATCATAGAGGAGGAAGGTCCTACATGGATGACACCGATTACGGACTTCCTAGACAAAGGAATGTTACCTCAAGAGCGTAAGGAAGCTCGCGGGATACGGCGCCGCCAAGAAAGATTCGAACCGAGACAACATCTTGCATCGACGCTCTTTCCTTCAACCATGGCTCACTGTGTAGGCCCACTACAAGCAAATTACGTCTTGAGAAAGCCATGAAGGTTCATGCGGATGCACTCGGGACCACGGTCCGTTGTAGCGCGCGCCATGCGATCAGGGTACTACTGGCCAACCATGCACCGCGATGCGCGAGACTTAATAAGGAAGTGCAACGACTGCCAAGTACATCGACCCGTCCCGCGCAAACCATAGCACGAACTAACACCAATCACATCCCCATGGCCATTCTATAAGTGGGGTATTGACATTGCAGGACCTTTTCCAGTCGCTGCGGGAGGATTAAAATTCCTCATAGTCGCCATAGACTATTTCACTAAGTGGATCGAAGCAAAAGCAGTAGTAACAATCACTGGCAACCAGGTAAAACGCTTCGTTTGGGAAAACATTGTATGTCGCTTGGTTTACCCGCGAAATCATCTCGGATAACGGAAACAATTACGAAAATCCTTTCAAAGATTGGTGCGAGAAGTTGAACATCACACAACGCCGCATCGCTTAAACACCCACAAACCAATGGCTTAGTGGAGCGCGCAAATCGCACTGGCGAAGGAATTAAAGCGCGCCGACGGAACACAAAGGAAGATGGGTGGAAGAGCTCTCGCATGTTTTGTGGGCGCACCGCACCTCAATAAAAACTAGCACGGAGACACCCTTTTCACTAGTCTATGGGACGAAGCCGTCATACCGGCCGGGTTGGAATGCCAACTATTCGCACTGCTGAGGTTAACATAGCAACTAATGATGACGAACGCCGTCTTGATTTGGACCTGCTGGAAGAAAGGCGTGAACGCGCATCTATAAGGGAGGAAAAGTCAAAATCAAGGATGAAAGGATACTATGACGCCAAAGTACGCAGTGTCTCCTTCAGACCAGGTGATTTCGTCTACCGCGCTAATGATGCGAGCCACGCAGAAGACATGGGCAAGCTCGGACCAAAATGGGAAGGACCCTACGAGGTTACTGAAGCATCAGGAACAGGCTCGTACAAGTTACGAGGCTTGGATGGTCGTGAACTGCCACGCACATGGAACATCTGCAACCTCAAGAGGTGCTACCTATAGGAAGGGCTACTGACCCGGTAGACAGACAGCTCTTGCACTTTCAATGCCCAATAAACATCTGTGTAGTCACTCTTTCTTTTACTTAGTATAATTGTCTTATTTACTTATCATCAAAACTTGCAAGTATCAATAAAACGCCGCGGTTTCTAGCTAACTCCGCGACATATTTTAATTTGTTATTTCCATATACTGTATGTCTTAACAATTTTTTATTTCTTGCCCACGATGGCGTGCATGCACCATAATAAACCCACGATGGTAAAAGGATAAGTTAACCTACTAAACAACTTGTTGAGTAAGAAGGTTGCAAACCCATCAACACCGGATCACGCATCCTTGTTAAACACCTTGTTCTCAAGACGTTGGAATAAGTTCTGTGCGCATCCCACGACGGGTGCGCAACAATGCACATGTGCACATTTAACAACTTTGGAACCAAGATACTTCCTTCCTAAATTTTATATTTACAGTACGCTGAATATTATTAGCATACACGACTATGATAATACTTGAAATTTTTTGGGATCTTCATACATGATTATGGCTTTCCTACATTATTCACACGTGCATCTACATGTAACAATGAATACGTCTTTCACGTAAAGACAAACAGACAAATTGTAACAATATCCACGTGAACTCACTAAGAGATGATTTTATAACCACGAGTTATTACAACAAGATTGTTATTTTGCAACACATAAACCTACCAACTATTACAACGCTCAATAGATGAGCCACCCACGTGGTTCGAAGTATCCTTGGCCTCGTCAAGCCTCTTCAACAGATCTGAATCCTGCCGAGATACAGTGGCAACACTTACCGGCACCCCATCAGATCTTGGCTGGTGCGCTGCACCAACCCCGCACAAGATTGCTTTTCCCTTGATACCTTTCTTTTGGGCAAGTCTGGTCGCATGCGCTTCTAGTACTTCCTTCAAAGGCACTTCTTTCTCTAAAGCAAACGGTTCAAAATATCCTTTGGACGCACAAAAAAAACACAGTCGTGAGTCATGGGGTTTCAAGATGTAATCCGGTGAGCTTCGCACCCTCGGCGCGATGGCCTTGAGAGTCAACCCCGCCATGATGGCGTCTATAGGATAATCCTCGATCACGCTCAAGATCGGCAATCATGGGGATCTCTAACTCTTTCATCCTTTTCATTGCGGCAACGGTAGCGCCATACGCTTTAGCATCATACTTTGGTACCTCATTAACGGGTACCTTTAGCAATTCCGATTCATGCAGATTCTCTGACCGCTTTGCCGCGCCCAGGCGCGATCGAACTCGTCCCGAAGGCATTACGCGCCGGTGACTCCAGGGTATTAAGGGCGGCAAGACGAAGACCATGACCTACGAGCCATCTGCGCTCAGCTATCGTTGACATCAGCTGAGGATACAACTCCTCGTCGTACTCAATGCTAAGTTTGCGCAGTTTCGCCTCTTGCACCTCCAGTGCTTCTTTCACAGTGGCACAAAATCCTTCAAGTTGGGATGTCATTGCATCTTTGCCCTTCTCAAGGTATTTAAGTACCCAGTGGCACGCAGACTTGTACCCGGCAACATCCGCACGCTCTTGATTTATTTGGCACATTAGCGCCATTTTTCTTGACTTGCTTACGGCGTCTGGCGCTCGGATCCTTTGCCTCGGCTTGGCGCTATCCACCGCCGGGTGTTGGCGATTGCGCCTCAAAGAGCGCTATTATCCAGTCCTTTGCGAATATTGATTCTCCCCACCAGAAACTCGGTCTTTCAGCTTCACGATTGGCGAAGCCTGATGTGCGGAGACCTGCACCAACTCTTCGACCAATTGCTCCATGGGTGCATCTACATCAGACAGGTTTTCATTGTTCTGACTATGTGGCTCAGAATGCGCTGAACGTGCAGGACTAGCCTTGGGAGGTGACTCTATGACCTGCTCCACCCTGCGTACGTTCGCCAGAGAAATGTTAGATTCACAACTGACACATCAACTAACAAAGGAAACAATACAAATACGGCATCACTTACTGCGGTCCCGCGATATTAGCAGAGGGGTGCGAAGACGCTTCATCAGTGGATGATAATTCCACAGTATGGATCATGGGGCATTTTTTCCTTGAGGTGCCTGCACCATCATCTCCTCGTATCCTTTTGCGATTGAGCCCAGATTCTTGTTCTTCTTCCTCTATAGGGTGAGGCACGGCGACGGGCGGTGGCTGCGCCACAAGGGAAGGTACTCTGGGATTCGGACGGCTTTGCAATGGTGTCGCCTCCACTGTGACTGAGGAACTAGTTCCTGTCTCCCCCACATTCAGCTCTATGGTACGCCCTGCAGTAGCAGCTAGAATCGGCTCCTCATTATCCTTCAAGGGCCGTGCTCCTGTCTTTACCTCTACGGGCTTTGCTAACTGTACTACGGTAAATAGATCCATTTCCGGGCAAAACAAGGCAACATATACACACAGGTTATATAATGCGCGAAATATAAGGAAGAATGCTCTTACATTATTTACACACAGAGGTACGGAGGAATAAGTACCCACCCTGGTCATTGGCGTCTAAGAAGATTGGGATCTCATCTTCGGGACAAAAATAATTACTACCGATTCCATGTGTACCAAAAATCCCTCGGGATAGGCACTAATGGGGATGCGGTTAGCATTTATCGCCCGCATTCTCGGCGACATAAGACCCGAACGGGCACTCATCCTCTCTAACGTGCCCGGATATAAAAATCATAATTCCAGGGAAAGCGTGTATCATCTACCCAGAAGAAATACTCCCTCCAATTCCTAAGTGAATCTAATTTATCCGTGTAACACTGCAGTCTACTAGTGTGCTTCGCAAAGGACACCCACCCATGCGCCCACATAGTGTGATAAAAGGCGCGGAATAGGTGGATGGTGGGGTTAATCGCTAGCAAACGACAATTTACCTCAAAATTGGTAATTTTGGCTGCACCAATACAGTGCAACTGCGATATGTGCAGACTATAATAGTTTAACACGTCGCACAGAAAGCGAGACAAGGGTACACGTTGATTCGCGAATTCGAATAACCGTGTATATACACCCACTTTCCCTTCGGGGAAGTCCGCAATAGTTGCTCGCGCTCCCGGAACAACCGGATGCACATCCAGAGGTATAAAGTACTCCGAGGTGAATTCCATCAGATCGCTCACGGTGAGGTCGGAGGTGAAGTCAGACAACTGTTTAACCATAGTGTTATTATTTTTCGATAAAGCGCACGCGTGGTTACCTTTGTGATTGGCTAATTTCTGGATTGCAACTATCAAAAATGCCTTAACAATGGTGGATGGAGTTTTACTGTGAGAATGACGGTGAAAATGAAACGATAGGTTATATAGTTTTTCTCATACACACGATAAGCGACACGTGGACTCCACCAACCCTAACTGTGTGGTTGAGATTGCTTGATGGGACACAGGTGCAGTAACTTTCCCCCGAGTTACGAGGCGCCCATTTTTTAATTTACGGCCGGATACAATGTATCTACTTATGTTTCTTTGGCTTCTTTGTTACGTTTGGTATATTTTTCATTGACAACGGTTATTAGTCTAGCATCTGCGATTCGCACGCACATACTAGGCGGGGGACATGATGACGTATAGTCTACATCCGGTCACGAACCCGGCTCAAATCCAACATTCACTTAGCCCGCATGCAGTGGGTTACACCGATTAGAGGTTTGGGCTCACGAAGGCCCAAGCCCAAGGCTATTCACGGAATAGATATCCGATATCTTCTAAATAAGAAGATTATCATTCCCAACCGACTTAGGCGGATACGCCGAAGGTTGAGGAACACGGAACCAACAAGGATTCCGTGCGTATATAAAGGGAATCATATCCCTCGTTTAAGGTACGATCTCAAACCCTAATTCTCCTTAAACCCTAAAACCGATTACTTTCTCTCACGCCGGAGGATAATCGTGGGAGACAATCCCACGGTAAGCCTAACGGTGTCTTTTGCCTCTTAGTGCGCAGGTCTCAAGCAACAATCTTCAATTGGTACGAGAACCGGAGCCCCGAATAAGGAACGTCCAACTTTTGTATCAACAATTTTGGGAGAGGAAAAACCGAATGAAACAAGGTTTGGTTAGTACTTCTGTTATTGAGTGTCGAATCAATGATGAAACCAAGGAGGGTGTATATATATAGTATGAAAACTTGTCCACCAAGTTTAATCCTCCACCTCTTTATGTTTCATCAAAACGACACTTCCTCCCCTCCTAGAACCATCCAATCTGCCACCAATAACAAGGAGGGAAGAATAGTATGGTTTCTCGACATCCAGGTCCTTCTCTTTAATATTTAACGAATATTAAGTTAGTTAAACGTATAACGGATAAACTAACGATTGTTAAATATATTCGTGAAACATATTATATATTGAATAACTATATATAACGTGTATATATATTAAATATATAATAAACGTGTTCTTCGTGTATACGTGTGTGCCCCGATAGGTCACGTATTTCTTAGTCGTATAAATAACTACGTTAACGAGCACAACCCAACAGATTTAACTTTTTCGGTAAAAAATTGTGTAAACGACCGAATGAGGTTGGGTATTTATAACGATTTAACTTTTGATTCAAAACAAAACTAATAACGAAGTCATCAATTAGGGCAAAATTATAACGATTTAAATTAGAACAAACACACCTGTTCAGATTAAAGAATCAAGCCCAGAACGTTAATTGAGTCACCAATCGACTCAATTACAGTCTCCAATCATCCATATCTCTCACGGATTGAAAACCCCCAAAATTCACCGAAACCCTAAAAGTTTCAATTGAAGGGAATAAGTGCTCGCGAAGAACACCACACACCGGAGAAGAGAGGAAGGCCATTCAAGCCTTATCACAAGCGTTTGACCATAAAGATCAGGAGAAAAAGAAGAACGGGTCATTCCCAGAAAAGGAAGAGACGAATATAAAGTCTCAAAGAGACGTTTTTATTTTTTTTTCTTTATCTCAAATAAGAGATATAAGAAATATATATAAGAGGCGTATCTCTTTTTTCTATCTTTCAAAAGAAGATAAGAAAATATACAAAGAGGCGCTCAATATTTAGGGCAACAAAGGATTTTCTTATTTTAAGGCATCGGGTTAGACCATCAACCCCTCCAGGTTCTAAAATTAACAAAACCACTCTTTCATTTTTCTATATATATTATATATTTCATTTTTGATATATATTATTTTTGTTTGATAAGTTACTTTAATTTACAAATTTAGTACTTCATCAAAAAAAAAATTAAAATATAGTAACCTAGTGATTACACTGCTTATTATATTAGAAATAACTTTTAAGGAGTAATTAACCTTAGGTTTTTTCATTTAAGAAGTTTTAATCTCCCAAGAGAGTTTTTCAAAACTAGACATATAAAAGTTTTATATACCTTTAAGGAAAATAAAACATTAGAGCTCACTAAAAAATAAGAAATTTCAACACATCTCGTGTTAAAATTCTCTTGGAGATTTATTGTCAATATCTTTAAGATATGACGAAAGAAAGTGGTCATAAGAAACCTAGTACTAATATTAGAAATATTACACCCCAATTTCAATGCCTAATCCTAAAGCCCGCGAATTACTCATTATGGGCAATTCGCATGCAAATCAACAAGCAAGACTTCAAACACTCAAATCCGACTTTGAGATGTTATATATGAAGGAAGACAAGACAATCGACACCTTCACTACAAAACTTACAACTCTCGTAAACAAAGCCGCTAGTCTAGGACACACCATAGAAGATCAAACCTTAGTACGGAAACTACTAAATGATGTACCCGATAGGTATCTGCAAATAGTCGCATCTATAGAACAATGCTCCGACCTAAGCGAAATGACAATGGAAGAAGCAATTGGAAGACTAAAGACTTACGAAGAAAGGATTAAGTTCAAAAAGGGAAAACAAGTGGACAATCAAGAAAAACTGATGTTCACACGGCACGACAATAGAGGAATACACTTTAGAGGACGTGGACGTAGGAAGTATAAATTTTCACACGGAAAAAACCACGAAAATTTTAAGGAAGAAAAGAATGTAACATATTGGATTTCATAAACACACTAAACCATAAGATCAAATAGGCGTACAAAGAGTTCTAGAGAGAGAAAGTTAGAGGTTTAGGGAACTTTAGTGAGAGAAAGAAAAGTCTTATTATAAGCTCCAACTCTCTACCTTTGGAGGTAGAGAGTATTTATAGTCATTACATAAATCGTCACCTATCGGGCGTGGATCGGGCATACGGTGGGTAAAGACCGTCCGTCCTCCACGGTGTTACTTAAACTAAATACTACTTAACTTATAATAATCTACGACTACGAGCTTTCTAACGATTACATATACTTGAGGTGACCGACTCTTTATATTACGAATTTACTAAATCCTAACAATCTCCCCTAAGGAGGTCACCTCAAACACACATTAAACATATATTGAATACAAACAGATATTACATTAAAAATTTGTTCTTGCATTCTTGATGTTGTACTTTGCTCAAGCTCGTAGTCATTGATTCTTCACATTACATGTTAGGTTAATCCAAGTGGAGGTCTTTTCTTGATCCACGTGATAATGAGTTTTGAACCGGTTTGAGATCATCGGTGACAAGAAATCTACGAGATATCCATTGTGGTGTTGGTATTATGTGATGTTGTGACTTTCGGACCGACATGCTCACATTACGGATCATGAAATATTCTCATTAGAGTAGCGGAAGCTTCGTTGATTCATGATATTGGCGGCGTAGCGAAGCATGGAGTGAAAATATCGAGTCATTGATGCACTAATCATGATTTCTTTTGAGATGAATGTGTTAAGTGAGCATGCGGCTATGGATTAACCGCTTCATTCGATCACCGCAAAGGTAGGCGTGCACACACAACAGATTAGCAATAAATCGCACGAAAGTGTCTTTGATCACTTCGTTGAATTGAGGTACACGCCCACGGTTCCCGTTGATCGAGACAAGTAGTGCCTCGTGATCGGTATAATTCAAGAATTTTCTTGATGGGTTTCGCAATGCTCTAGTCGTTCTCAAACCGGAACGTCTCAAAGAAGACAACATGGAGTGAGTGAACCAATGAATAGAGATTCACCGATTCATGAAAAGAGATTTGAAAACAATCGTGTATCGCACAATAGAAATTGTTTTGCAATACAACGAATGTTTTAATGAAAATCAATTATCAATCATAAACACCTTTTGATTTGAAATATTCATACATGGTCAAGTGCTAAAGAAAAGAGTTTTTAAGCACAAAGACCGGTTTCTCAAAGGTATCCGTCAATCCATAACTCGAACCAAGATTGATTCAAAAGATTGAATCGCCCCATTGTTTCATTCGGTTGTCACATGGTTGATCTATTGAATAGAACTCACATGCCACCTACCGGAGCTTGTTTGATGTTGGCTCGAGGCTTTCCATCTTCATTGTGAATATGTTAGCATATCACTCGGATGTTCCGCAATACCACAAGGATAATCGTGGGACTCAAGATATAATCTCTCTTTCCACATTGTGTGAAAGAAAGTCTTCATTGAAAGTGTCCTAGTGAGATTTATTGATGATCTCGTGGCTCTAGACTCAATTTGTGCATATTTGAATCTCGTGTTTGAGACTAGGGAGAGGGTCTCCTTCTTCAATATCAACAATCTCTAAGAGAAAGTCGATAGATTATGTTGGTTCCCGTGAGAATGAAACAAGACCTTTAAGAGGAATTTGAGTGGTTTGGGAAGTTGAAGTGCGGCGCATCACTTTGGGTCCATGACGTCTTGTCTTCAATACCGTTGTTACCTTGGTAACCACCAAGAGTATATGAATTGAACCCGGTATACGCCTAAGGTTGAATAATTGGAGGGCTATTTATTTTCACCCTTTCTCATTCAATTCTTTTCATTCTTCAACCCCTTCAAGCTATTACGAGACTTCATAACTAGAACCTTGTTGGGTTTATTCAAGTACTAGCTCGGTCTCGATCCGCACTCTTCCCATATCTCATTTTCTCCTTTTTCAATATACATAAAGACTTCTACACTATCTAGTGGATTGTCCACAGGTAGATCCCTCCTGTTACGGCGGATCATGGGAACAAAACCTAACCTTATCATCCTTATATCACCATACATAAAGTAAAGTTGGTCGGTCTATTTGGTATTGTTCATCTGCCATTGGAACCAATTGAAAACCATTTGAAAATCAATCCAGATACTTTTAGAACAAGAGCTCCCCCTCAACATGTGCTTCATATATTTGAAATTGTTTTAGCACACGGAGGCAAGAGAAAGAATTAACTTCTTAAATTACCATTTTCTAAAAAATATCAACATCACTTCCCTAATCAGATCAAGTAGATAAAGCATTTTGGAGAATGATGAGGTTTTCAAAAGTTTGCTCCCCCTCAATATGTGCCTTGAGGTTTGAAAGAGTTTTGCACATACAAGAGGGAACCTGCACATTGATATATTCTTTGTGGTTTAAGATAGATGCTCCCCCTCAATATGTGCATGAAAATTTTGAAATCGTTTGGCACATGTGGGAAGGAGAGCTTGTACATCCTTATAAAACCATTTACCGAATTATCAGATTAAATCCAATTTAAATCACAAATTCTCCCGATCACAATTATCAAATCATTTGAGATTTGTGATCTCAGAGATTTAAATTGATTTTGAAAGCTTTAAGGAGAATTGTGACTTGATTATGAAAGCGTTTTATCGATAAGGAGATCGGATTTTAAGACTTTAAACTCCATTGAATAAACATGCATGATTATCTTTTGAGAACAATTGTATGACAAATAACTTTTTGATTTAATTGAAATTATTCTCCCCCTCAATCGATGACATAAGTTGTTGATTGAGAGATAGATAGTTTGACAAACTTTTAAATCCAGATGATTATCAAAAAATTAGAGTCCGAGTTATTTTTCAAAACAACTAGTTTTCATTAGATAGTAAGGATTAGTTTAAAGAATCAGAGCAAGAAATTTGAAAACCAAGATAAAGTATGGCTCTGTTCTATCTTTGAAAAGAGGGTTACTGCCTGAAATGACAATAAACCATTTTTTCTCTTTCTCTCAATTTTTTTTTAATAAAAATTCGAACAACATCTAAAGTCCCATGTCATTCTTTGAATGACAACATCAAGACCGTAGATATTATCGAATCGAGAGAAACATGACAAAATGACAATATGTTTTGAAGATTTTTTGAATTTTTCAAATTTTTATAGATTTTGAAAGTTTTATATTTTTCTATTTGATTTTTTTTTTTTTTTTTTTTTTTTTTTTTTAAGGTTTTATAATTTTGTGTTTTGTTTTTCAAAAATGTTTACAAGGGATAGATGAAGGAACCTTTACTCCTCTTCTTCCTTTTGAAGGCGTTTGAGAGTTTACGTTGTAGGCTCTTAAGGCCCGTCGTGGAAGAATAAACTCAAAACGTTCTCTAGGAAGAGCTTTGGTGAAGATGTCTCGCTAACCGGTATTCGGTCCTCACAAAGTAAAGTTCCACCACACCGTTTTCAACTTGCTCTGATGAAATGATGTCGAATGTCGATGTGCTTTGCTCTTGAGTGTTGTACGTTGTTGCATGAGAGAGCAATAGCACTTTTATTATCACAAGATGAGAGGGATTTTGTTGAATTCAAAGCCATAGTCGATAATTGGGATCTTATCCATAGGATTTGAGCACAACAAGATGACATGGCTATGTATTCCGCCTCTGTAGAGGAAATAGAAGTACTCATTTGCTTCTTTGAAGACCACTCACAAGCTTATCACCCAAAACCGAGCACCTCCGTAAGTACTTGACGAGTATCTTGACATCTGCATGATCGGCATCTCGCATAGGTCGTTAGTAACATACCGGTGTCTTTCGGTACCAAAGTCCCATATTGATGGTTCCTTGGAGATACCGAAGACCCGTTTAACCGCTTCAAGGTGCTTTTTAGTAGGCTTAGCACGGTATCTAGCACATATGCAAACAATGAACAAGATGTCGGTCTACTAGTCATGAGGTACATCGGGATCCAATCATACTACGATATTTCGTTTGGTCTATCATGATCCCCGAGTGGTCCTCATCTAGTTTAAATACGTTCAATCATGGGAGTGTCAACAGGTCACTAGAATCGAATCCAAATTTCTTTAAAATCTCATTTGCATATTTAGATTGATTTATGAAAATGCCTCCGGACTTTGTGAAATTTGTAATCCCAAGAAAAATGACATTTGTCCCATCATCGACATTTGAAATTTAGAACCCATTTCATTTGAAAACGGTCACACTCATTGGGGTCGATCGAGGCAAAGATGATATCATCAACATAAATTTGAGCGTGAATTAAATGTTTTCGACTTTACGGTGAACAATGTAGGATCAATGCTCCTTTCTTTGAAACCGGTAGATAGAAGAAACTTTGATAGCGTATCATACCATGCCCTTGGAGCTTGCTTTAAACCGTCTGAGCCTTCTTCAAATGATAGACGTGAGTAGGATACTCTGGATTCACAAAGCCTTGGGTTGGTGGCGTGACGACTTCTTTAAGATCTCCGTTCGTAAATGCCGTCTTTACATCCATCGATAGACTACCATGTTTTTCTTGGCGACATTAGCCAAAAGATTACGATTGCCTCGTCGAGCAACAGGAGCAAATGATTCTTCAAAGTCAATACCCTCCTCTTGACGGTATCCTTTAGCAACCAATCGAGCCTTGTTCTTTAGGACATCACCATGCTCATCAAGTTTCACTTTGAAGATCCATTTTAGAGCAATGATCATAGCACAATCTGGAGCGGTACTAATTCCCATACATCAAGTCGATCAAACTCATGAATTTCTTATTGCATGGCATTGAACCATTGTCTTCATTCATGGCGGTTTAACATCTTTTGGTTCGATCTTAGAGAGTACGGAGTTGAAGAAGCACCATAAGGCATCGGTTGCAAGTTGTTTCGTGTTGATCTTGGACGAGAGGATTTCCAATGATGTTGTCTAATGGATGATCGTGAGTCCATTTTCTAAGGTGTTCATGTGGCGGTTGTTGAGGGGCCGAGGTAGCGAGTCGATGTCTCTGAAGAAGATGGTTCGATGATGATTCGAGAGCAAATATGTTTTCAAATGGAGCATCTTGAGAGTAGCAAAGGATTAACTTCATCATTGTTGCCGAAATGGTTCCATGATGTACATTCAAGATTGATGATTTATTGATGAGGCGAGTTATCGGCGAGTGCTTCTTGACTTAATGATATTGAGGCGAAGGATTGACTTCATTCTCGTGGATATGAGCGACCTCTGTTGTGGGAATTGAGTTCAATAGCACTTGGCTCATAGAGTTCATCAAACATCGGATCAAACAATTTCTTCAAATCATCTTGATTGGAGGTACATATGGAATATTTGGAGAAATTTGGTACAAGGGATGAACCAATGGGACTGTTTTGAAGTGCGGGTCCAGGCTGGGTTGTCCAGAGCCATTTGACCGGTCGACTCATCGAGCGTAACATGAATTGTTTCCATGATATTTCGGGTTCTCTTGTTGTAGATTCGGTAACCCTTCTTGTTTGGTGCATACCCAACAAAAACTCAATATCTGCCTTTGCTCTTAATTTACCTAAATCTTGACCGTCATTTGTTGGATAGCACAAAGCACCAAACACGAAGGTACGAGAGATCGGGTTTTCGTTTATGAACAAGTTCATATGGAGTTTTTCCATGAGAGGTGTGTATAAGGGAGCGATTTTGGGTGTAGCATGCGGTGGCAATGGCTTGACCCATAGAAACATTGGAACCTTGAATAAATAAGCATTGTTCTTGCGGCTTCTACAAGAGTTCGATTTCGTCTTTCAAATACACCGCTACGTTGAGGAGTTCGTGGAACACTTCTTTGATGACCGATTCCAACACTTTCATAAAAGCGAATTAAGTCTTTGTTGACAAACTCATGCCATTATCTGCTCGAACAATTACATCGTATTGTTGAGTCGAACTGAAGTCGTTGTTTGATTAGTTTGATGATGACATCGGAGTTTCATCCTTTGTCCTCAAAAACTTTACCCAAGTAAATCGAGAGTAGTCATCAACAACTACTAGAATGTATTTCTTCCCATTTATCGTTTGCACTCTCATTGGTCCGCATATCCATATGAAGGGTATGAAGAACTTCCATTCTGAAATTTGTGGGTTTTGGTTTGTGGGCATATTTCGTGCTTTTACCCAATTGGCAAGTGAACAAAGATGATCCTTTTCATATTTTAATGCTGGGTAAGCCTCGACAAGATCCTTTCTCGAAAGGTTGTTTATGGTGCCAAAGTTCAAGTGATTGAGGCGACGATGCCATAACCAAGACTTTGTTTTAGAAGCCTTTGATAGCAAGCAGATTGGAGAGGACTTCATCATGTCATCGATAGAGATGGTGTATAGGTTAGAACCTCGAGTACCTCTTAATAATTCAACACCATCAAGTTCTCTAACAAAGCAAGTATGTTTTCTAAAAGCCATTTCTAGATCGGAATCACAGAATTGACCAACAGAGAACAAATTGTGACCAAGACCTTCCACATAATATACCCTGGAAATCACACTTTTACCAACCACATAATCTCCATAACCCATAATAGCTCCAAAATGGTGGTTCCCGAATCTAATCGTCCGATGAATTTACTCACGAAGTTCATGAGCATGACCGGTCTCCAAATATATGCTTGGAACAACTGAGTCCGGTACCACGAGCGATTTGAGCGATCTGCAGGTTGAACACAGACAAGAATGGATAAGCGGATAATTGGGATCCCCATACAAGAATGGGTTCCATTTGGTTAGTAACGATGATTGGAACACCCACATCGAAATAGAAGCAATGGAATTGTTATGAATAGATGCGATACTAGTGTCTCGTATTAGCCCTATTCAAAGTATGTTCACTTCTTAAGGGAATATTTCTACCGATGAGGCATCCATTTTCTAGTGGGCATTGTCGATTAACCTTATGGCCAACATGTGTCCATTGATAACCTATCTTACTAAATGTTCTTCCTGTGGGTTTCCACTGTTTTCTAACTTTCTTTTGCCTTTGCCTTTTAGCCTTCTTAGAATGATTTTTTTCATTAACAATATTAACTGGGGATTTGACCGCATTAGACAAAGCATTCACACCACATTCATGATAAGTAACAGAATTCAAGCAGACATCATTACAAGGTTTGCAAATAGTATCAGAATTCGAATTAATTATAGTACGCCTATGGCTAATACTAGAATCAACATGATTCGTTTTATTCGGCTCAAACTTAAAGTTCCTAGGTTGGTCTTCTACTCTCTTCCAATGCACATTCTTAGCTTGCGAGGTCCTATCATTCCTTGTATTGTCTTGAGACTTTGACCGCCGCTTTAATGTCACCGATTACTCCTATAGATGGAATGGGAACATTAGTTGGTTTTGCTACTCTTTGCATCTCTGTTTAGATGTGCTAGGATCTCGAACTACATGCGAGCACATAAAGGTTCACTTTCTTAACACAAGAAGTGCTGGGATTTGTACTCCTAGAAGGCACACTAGAGTTCACTTTCTTAGCACTAACGGATCCGAATCAACTACTTGAAGGCACACTAAGGTTCACATTCATGACATTGGGCATTGAATGGATTTCATGCTTGGCACTAGGCATAGAACAAGGAATCAAATGATTAACTCTCTCACCTAAGGACTTAGGGCATATTATGATTAAGCATTCTAGAAGTTCTTGAGATCGTTCGGCATGTAAGCATGCATGCCCAATTGCATTATCAAGTGGTTTCTCTAACTTATCCTCTTCAACAATCTCACGGAGACATTCTAGACAATCCTTAAGGTATGAGAAATATGTTTGAATTGCAAGTTTGTTATTCCTAAGATGAGGGAACATATTTCACGACAAAGCATATTTATTACAAGAGTGAACCTTTGATACACCATTCTCCCCATTGGTCATTGGCATTTTCCCTTTTACTTGGCTCTTTAGATTCTCAATTTCCTTTTGCAATGGCGCTATTTGTTCGTTATTTTTATACTGAGTGACCTTTATTGATTCAAATAACTCATTGAAGTGACGTTTAACCTTTTCATTTTCTTCAAAAAAACTTTCGTTTTCCTTTTGTAATGCATTTACTAAGTTTTGAAGATGAAACGTTTGAGAATTGTGAGAATCTAAAGGAGGAGGCATTTGGGAGCCAGTCACATTGTTCTTTTGACCCTTTAATTATGAGATTTGGGCTTTCAACTTTCTGATCGTGTTACAATGAGCTTGAATCTGTTTATCACGTTTGTTAATTTGAAAAACTGCATCAAACTCTGGAGCATCTAAGGATGTCTTGATATTTGAAGTTTTGATATTTTCTTTAAGATGTTGATATTTTAGTTGTAAATTAAAATGCTCAACCTCTAGTTTAGAAAAATATTTAACCAAATTGTCGTGATCATCCAGTTCAATTTTCTCATTTAGTTTAGAGTTAGTCTTTTCAAGCTCAATGACACGATCATGGGAGACTTTCGAGGCAACAGATAATTCATGAAATTGAGAAGCATTAATGGAACAATTTGTAGCGATGAAAAACACATCTTGAGCAACACATTCGGTAATAAGAGTCTCATTCAATGTATGCAAGTTCTTCCTCTCAATCTCATTATATTTTAGTGCACGCTCATAGTCACTAACCTCAACTATCATTGCATCAAATTCCTTTTCCATTTCTTTAATGTCTAAATTCATTCCCTTTTAAGACTTTCAAAATGATCTTTTAGTTGCTTAAAGAAAGGCATGACTTGATTAAATAACATTCTTTTGTTTGCTCAAACCCCTTTCCCTTGATTATACCGATGGGTGTGATCCTTTTCTTACAAGTTTTCTCAAAATCAACAAATAGTTGAAAAATAACATATTGACTGATTAAGGTCTTGCTTTTAGTGGCAATAGTCCTAGGAACTAAATGCATTGGTGTATTGGGAGGATACACGATCGTGAAGGCATTTTCCTAAAGGGGTTTGTTACAACAAGATTCTCTCTTTTGCTTATCTAAATCCTTTTCCGAACACTTGTTCGGGTGTTAACAACGTCTGAGGCTTAAACATGTTCAAGGAAATCCAATTCTCCTTTTTGTAATCATGGGGTGTGATATTTATTTTCTTCTCTTTACATTTAGGATCATCTAGTTTCTTGTTCATCTTTTCCCTAGTGACTTCATCTTATTTCTTATCTTCCTCAGTGCACTCAACGCAACTAGGTTTCTGTCTAGGCTTAAGGATTTCATTGCCATCATAAATAACCTTATGAGCATTTCTAGCCTTCTTAATGACCTCTGGATTTGGTTCCTCAACAAGGGAATGCTATGCTTATCGCTTAAGACTCTATGCTTAGTGATTAAGTGAGCGATCGAATGGTATTTCCTTATACGTACAACTTATTTTCAAGCTTGTTCTTCAAGGTTTTTAGATTAGAAAAATCATTCAAAAGTTTTGATTCCTTAACACTGAATTCTTGCTTAATCATTTTAACATTTTCTTGAAGTTCTTGATTTTGCTTAGCAGTTTTAGAAAGCTTATCTTGTAAGGAGTTTAACTCTTGTTTCAATACTTCTTCTCTAAACCTACTTTTTCTAATAGTTGTACGCATTTGGTCATCCATTTCCTGCTCATGGGAGGTTAATTCAAACTTAGCACGTTGTTCATAAATAGCAACACGTTCTTTATAAGCATTAAGTTCGAAATAACGAGAATCATCGGGGGCGCGTGCGATGTATTCGTCAAAAGCATAGTTATTATTGATCGCATAAGATACATCACTTGGTACAATCTCTCTTCACTTTGTTTCACATATTGATCATATGGGACAACATTGATATTACCCATATTTTCAATATCGACTCAATAATTACAGTTGATTGTACCGTTATGTATCTTTGCTCATCAACTTCATCGTATAATTTTAATACCTCGAAATGATTTTGTCTTTGGATGGACCAGCTTGTGGTGATGAAGAGACTTTAGGAGAGACCATTGGAGAAATGCTAGCCATGAAAATGGTTTGTGCGATGGGTTCTTCATCAACATCAGTCGTATGCATCACAATCGGCTACTTGAAAGGCATTCGATGATTATGGCCTATCTCACGAATTGGTTGCTCATCCACATCGCATCATATGTCTTAGCATTTCCTCGACCAAGAACAACAACTCCTCTTCATCCAAAGTCGCACCATTATCCCGAGCTTGCACAAGCAACATCTTATCCTCAAGTACTCGGCATTCGAGGCGTTTTGGCGATGTCGGTTCCTTGCAATGTGTTCCTCACCTCCACAATTGTAACATTTGATTGGCTTTGCTTGACCACGGTTTCCATTCCTTCCCTATTCGATTTGCGGCATAACCTCTACCACTCCACCTCTTGCTTGTTCGTCGCCTTTCTTGAACGGGCTGTACCATAACCTTCCCATCTCGGCGGTGGCTTGATTATGTGGATTGGATGCGCTCGAGATTGTTGTTGGTGTGTGGAAGAGAGTTCATGTTTTGACTAATCGGAGAGCCGATTGATTAATGAAGTTTCCACGTGTGCATCGAAGATCGATTGTTTGAACATAGGATCGGGAATGAGTTTGTGATTACCATTACCCATGGGTATGACTTGTGAGGCTTTGGTTGTGATTCGATGTTTGAGTAGAACGCAGTTGAATCATTTGATGAGTTTGTCTCTCCTCGTTGGTTTTGAACCGATTAAGAATCCTTTTTCAAACATAGTATGTCTCTCATTACGAAGGAGGAAGGCATAGAGTTGCTCATAGTTTGTATTCTTCAATCCTTTGGTTAGCTTTACGAGGTGACAAACTTGTGCCATTCGGGATTCATGTTGTTCACAAACTTTGAGTTCGGTGAATGTTTGGCATAGTCATTCGATGTTCCTCATATCATTAACAAGCTTGTGGAATCTCACATAGTACTCATAGACACTCTCATCCGGTTTCATCTTGAAGTGTTCAAATTCATCATAGAGTTGTGATTCTCTGTCTTCCATAGTTAATTCGAACACGAGAGAAGCATCTTGACATTATCCCACACCGCCTTGGCTTCGGTGTTGTGATTGATCGACTTGTAGATATCTTTTGGAAGACCTTGAAGTACGATGTTAGAAGCCACGATATCGACATCGAATCTCTTTTCTCCTTATCATCGAGCTCATCATATGTCTTTGGTGCATCTATTCCATAGATCATTGTTCCATCTTCATTTGTATCAATTAGGTCTCTAGTAGTTCAACCCAATACGGTCCTTCATCAATGGATTTGAGAATGTTGACTCCATTTTCCTTTCCAAGACAAGACAATCGATTCGTTGAGCCCAAGAGTCGTAGTCGGTTCATCAAGCATGGGTGGACAGTATCCGAACCACCGCTTGAACATCCTCGAACAAAGATGGAGATGATTGTAGGAACGTTGGTAGACATGATGATGATTAAGCGGGATTTTATAACTCTACGATTAAACCAGAAATAGATTCTTTCACGGATTTTACTAAATCAGTGAAAACCGTATTACAAACGAGTCAACCAAGTCGCTAAGAAAACCTGAACCAAGTCGCTAAGCACCAAGTTGCTAGTAAAATTTTGACAGCAAGTCGCTAAGCACCAAGTCGCTAAGTTGTCAAGTCGCTAAAGAGCAACTCGCTAAGCACCAAATCGCTAGCAAAATTTTGACAGCAAGTTGCTAAGCACCAAGTCGCTAAGTTGTCAAGTCGCTAAAGAGCAACTCGCTAAGCACCAAATCGCTAACACCAAGTCTGATAAGGTTTTAAAAGGTACCATTTTGAGGGGTCGTTTAAGTCCTTATTTGATCACTTTTGTATCCGTTATTGCTTAATATCGTTCCTTTTCACTTTTTAGGTCTCGTGAAGGCAAAATGCTGGAATGACACTTATTTGGACAGAAAGGCGCGAATATATGAAGAAAATGGCCAAAGTCGAAATCGAGACACTCACGATTCTTTGAAAGTATCTGCGACGGCGTCGGAGCTATTTGCGACGCCGTCCCAAAATTATTGTGACGGTCGAACTTAAAACTCGTGTTTTCAAGAGACGGCGTCTAGTGTGAAAGAGTAGGCCGTCGCTACTCGGACGGCCTAGATGCGATCCGACGACGCCGAAGTCAAGAGGACGGCGTCACGGACATAAGGTGACGCCGTCGCAAGGTTAACGTGGCCAAGACGAAACCCTAATGGCGGCGACACGGCGTCACTAAACATAAGGTGACGCCGTCGCAATTGTAATCTTATATATAGAATCCGAATTTTTCGGTCTTTGTGTGGAGAGTCTTTGGGTAAAACCTAAAACCGAACCTAAGGTGTCTTGTACAAGATTTTAGGGTTTTTAACCCTATCTTACACCAAGATAAGTCTTTGCTTCATTAATTCAATTATGTCTTTGATTATTTGTGTGTATGCTTGCATGTTCTCCATGTCCGCCTAATTTATTTGTGTGTTTGCTTAGGAAGTATGAAACTTAATTATTAAATATTGATTGGTTGTTTCTTATCTTAGTTGATTAATGATTTAGTAATGCGATAGGTCATTCGTTGTGTACTTAATGCTTGATTCATCTTTGTGAAACCTAGAGTATGATTACCTGAGTGATTGTAGTCTAAACCATCCGAAGAGCGCCTTAGAGTAGGAGTCTATGATCTCTAAGTGGATTTGTAGACAAGACCCTTTGGTAAGTTCAAAGAGTAGGGAGAAACGCATACCCTACAACTTTAGAAACACAACGCAACTAGGAATAAGACGTGACACTCAACCATCAATAGGAGATAATTAAGGAGTAATACAAACTAAGTAAACACATCTTTAACCTATCATACGAGCACACATTAATTAGACATAGACTCCCACAACCTTAGTTTAGATAATTAGATAATAGTAGAATAATCGGTGAAATACCAACCCCCAAATCCAATACCCGAGATTCGTACCTTTCCATTTTCATAAAATATAAAAGATAAAAATAATCTTCCTCAACCTTAACCTTAGCGTAGTAACTCCCTACTAGCATTCCTATTCCCCAGAGAACGATATCAATACCCGTGGCTTACCCTAATTACTACACTACAACGATTAGGTTCACCGCCTAGGTGTTATAAAACTTGCTCGAAGAAAAGGAAGTTCCTTTGACCCCGAACGACGCGTGTAGCCTTATCAAGTTTTGGCGCGGCTGGGAATAGAATAGCTAGTTAGTAGTCCACCTCGTTTAGGTTTCTTTGCTTGATTCCTATCAAGTAAACTTTTTTCTCATTTTTAGATTTCTCTTAGTCTATCCCCCTTCTTTGTGCCTTTGTTCAACTTGTCCATTGACTCTTCCGTTCACCATTATGGAGAACGCGAATCCGCCAAAACTTTCACCCAATCAACGAAATCCACTACATAATCTACCCTATCCACTCCAAAATGAGATCTTGAGGTTCCAGCAACATCATGATGAATCATTTCCTGAGGCTTGGACTCGAATTAAATATTTATTGCAAAAGTCCTTTATCATGGTATTGACTTCTCGTTTCCACCGCAATTCTTTTACACTCGTATCGCCTACGAAACCCAAAGGAGGCTTGACTATGTAGCGGATGGGGATATTTGGGGATGTGGTGTTCGATATGCATGGGAAACCTTTGAGATTCACGCCCAATTTAGAAGTGGAACATGGGACCCAAAACGAATCTTTAGACCTATTTTCAATTTGGAAACTTGATCGAAAGGTTGTTTAGGAAGGAGATGATTAGAGTTGAGGTACCAAGGTGCATGTCATGGTTAGGCGCTACCACAGTACAAAATGAATACATAGGTGATCTTGATAAGATGGAGGATAGAGTAGAAAATCCAATCCCATCGGATAACCCACAAGTCCTACCATCACTTGAGGAGCACACATCACCTATAACTTACCCGAAAGAAGTAGAAGAGACTATAGGAACCCCGATTGATAGAGAACTTTTGGACCAAACACCACTAGGGAATATAGGTTTAGATGCTTGTTGTCATGACCTCTCTCTTAATCCTAGGAAAGTTCCTAATTTTGATGAACCGGAGCCTCAACCAAAAACCTTACCCAATTTTCCATCTTTAAATGTGAATCTTGGAATTGAATTAGGCCCCAATCCACCCATCAAAATAGATAGTCCGGGTAGTTGCTTGATAATGGTAGATTCTAGGCCATGCAGAGTGGAAGCTAATATAGGAGTAACCCATGACCTTACACACTTATATCACCCATTCATGGTTGATAACAAGAAACACTATGGGTTTAAACCGGGTTTATTAGGTCAAGATGGATCCTTAACTAAGAATCTTTTGAAGTTGATAGAAGATGATCCATTTTAGGAGGAGATTTGATTCACCCGCTACACCAATAGACTTAGGTAAGGTTATAATGAATGGAGCACACCCTTTGAGCATATAAATCACCCATCACCCTCTCCTCACGTAGCAAATTTCCACCCTAAGGGTGTGTATTGCTACTATCACCCGCACTTGAACTTAAGTGTAGGAAAACTTCCCTTTATCTCATTAAATAAGGGTAGAGTCGGGCTCGTGACTCGAAAAAAAACAAGCGCTTCTTGGGAGGCAACCCATGTGTATTTGTTTTCATTTTCATTTGTGTGTCGTATATCTTTTATTGATTGTTTATTCACATGTTTGAATTTGTAAAATGCTTTATTTTGTCTTTAACCTCGTCTTAATTACATATAAAGGTATTTTACATAAGGGATAAGTGTAGGGAGGATTACACGTTTTCAAAAGAAACGTAAACATGAGAATAACAATTAACTAAAAGATAGTTATGTTATTTGTTCGAGTCAAATGCTTGTATCGAGTCATAATGGATGTTTTGCAAAATTTTTCCAGATTCTAAAGATGTAAATTTTCCGAACTTTTTCGAAAATCGCAGACCGCTTTTGTCGGGATAACTTGACGGCGTCGAGATTGCAACCCGATGGCGTCGGGAAGGAGTAAAACATCGATTACTTTTTCTCGTTTTCGAGCTACTTAAAAATTTTGGAATTTTCCAAGTCTTAATTTTCTTAGAAATTCAGAAACATCCATTCCACAAGCATTATATCCTAGTTTAAATCGAGTCTTATATATATTATTACCGCCGATTTTACGAAGGTTTCGTTTGTTTTCTTCAAGTGTGCGGTTTAGTTTGTCAAGAAGAAGTTACAAAAGATTGGAAGGAGCTTTTCACGCATAAATTCTTCTTGAAAAGAATTTAACCACCACTTTACACGGATCTACCGAGCTAATCGGGGAGTATTAGTTTCTTCGTTTTAATTACCTTCTTTATCATATCTTTGATACTTTCGGGAACATTGAGGACAATGTTCGGTTTAAGTGTAGGGAGGGAAAATAAAGCGGAACTTTGAAACTATGCTTATCCTTGACTATTTGCTTTGTCCAATTGTGATTGTGTAATAAACCATGAGAAATGTCGGTTAGGGTAATTTTGGCACCAAATTTAAAATTTTTCATGACATATAGGAGTGGGCCATTAGTCTTAACAAAAGCGTCTCATGGATAGGAAGTTATATGACTAGCACAAAACCCTTTACCACCCAAATTCCACCCAAAATGTGAGGATCGCCTTAGATTAGTAGGAATTAAAGCATTCATCTTTAATGCTTAGAGTGTGAACCGGTAGTATAATAGATTCTAGAACTTGTTTTGTGATGCATTCCGAGATCGCAAGTGAGGCTACACTTGTGTAGTTAGGAATAACTAAATGATAAGAGGCATTAGGATAAACCCTTGTTTGATACCGTAATATAATTACTTCTTCCACATCGGTTGAGTAATTCCCCACACCCTTTGCGTTGTTCTCATCTTTAGTACACGATACCCCTAGTTAACCCCTCGAGCCTATCCTTTTCGCGGTTCTCGTGATGTTTCGGTTTTTCGGAATATCAATGAAGAGCATTGTTTACACCCCACCCCAAATATACACCCAAATCGCCTTAGCCTACCCCTTATGCACTCACTTTTAGTGCAATTATTTGTTATCACCCCAAACCCTTAGTTCAATTATCTAGTTGCTTGCATAAGTTGCTAAGTCGAGTCATATCCATTGTATACGCTTTTGGGATGATTGGGATTCATGGGAAAAGTTAAAGTTTATGAAATGACGGAAGGGAACGTTAAATTCAAATTCCCTTTGTTTGTGTAATAATGTACCCCAAGTGTTTTGATCTTTTCAATTCGGGTCAAATTAGTGTTAGAGTAATAAAACTCAAGTGTAGGGATATGCCCAAATCCCTAGTATTTTGATGTTGTCATAGAGGATGGTAGAGTAAAGTGTATGATAAAAAAAAAAAAAAAAAAAAAAAAAAAAAAAAATCGAAAAAATTAGAAAAGAAAAAAAAAATAGAGTGAAAAAAAAAAAAAAAAAAAAAGAGTAAAAAAAAAAAAAAAAAAAACATACGGGCTACCATCCTACATTTATCTTTAAATTTATGTTTATTTATTTCAGTTATCTAGAGTTTTAGAGTGTCGAGTCTTGGCTTAGCAACGCCATTCTTCGTATGCATTTAACATAGAGATTTTTGATTTACCACCACTATATAGCCTATCCCACCAAACCCTTATTTCCCTACCGTAAGCCTAACGTTACAACCCTTTAAAAGACCTCTTTGATAGTCTTTCCTAGGTGCTTACGCCAAAGCGATGGAGGTTTGATCTATTCTCAAGCCTATGGTAATCTATGTACTAGGACCGGTTAATGAGTGTTTATCTTCCATTTCCTATATTGTTATATTTCATTTATACACCGAGAGATGTGAGTATCCAAACACCCCATGTGAGGTGCTAGTATGTAATTCCGTGCTTGTTATGACTTTTTGGGGCTTATATGTGTTGTGGACCGTTTTGAATTAATCTTGAATGACCCCTAACTTATAAATTAATTGGCTAAAAGCACATTTGCTTGAGGACAAGCAAATAACAAGTGTAGGGATATTTGATAAGGTTTTAAAGGTACCATTTTGAGGGTCGTTTAAGTCCTTATTTGATCACTTTTGTATCCGTTATTGCTTAATATCGTTCCTATTCACTTTTTAGGTCTCGTGAAGGCAAAATCTTTGGAATGACACTTATTTGGACGAGAAAGGCGCGAATATATGAAGAAAATGGCCAAAGTCGAAATCGACACTCACGATTCTTTGAAAGTATACGGCGACGGCGTCAGGAGCTATTTGCGACGCCGTCCCAAAATTATTGTGATGGGTCGAACTTAAAACTCGTGTTTTCAAGAGGCGGCGTCTAGTGTGAAAGAGTAGGCCGTCGCTACTCGAACGGCCTAGATGCGATCCGCACGACGTCGAAGTCAAGAGGACGGCGTCACGGACATAAGGTGACGCCGTCGCAAGGTTAACGTGGCCAAGACGAAACCCTAATGGCGGCGACACGGCGTCACTAAACATAAGGTGACGCCGTCGCAATTGTAATCTTATATATAGAATCCGAATTTTTCGGTCTTTGTGTGGAGAGTCTTTGGAGTAAAACCTAAAACCGAACCTAAGGTGTCTTGTACAGTATTTTAGGGTTTTAACCCTATCTTACACCAAGATAAGTCTTTGCTTCATTAATTCAATTATGTCTTTGATTATTTGTGTGTATGCTTGCATGTTCTCCATGTCCCGCTAATTTATTTGTGTGTTTGCTTAGGAAGTATGAAACTTAATTATTAAATATTGATTGGTTGTTTCTTATCTTAGTTGATTAATGATTTAGTAATGCGATAGGTCATTCGTTGTGTACTTAATGCTTGATTCATCTTTGTGAAACCTAGAGTATGATTACACGAGTGATTGTAGTCTAAACCATCCAAGAGCGCCTTAGAGTAGGAGTCTATGATCTCTAAGTGGATTTGTAGACAAGACCCTTTGGTAAGTTCAAAGAGTAGGAGAAACGCATACCCTACAACTTTAGAAACACAACGCAACTAGGAATAAGACGTGACACTCAACCATCAATAGGAGATAATTAAGGAGTAATACAAACTAAGTAAACACATCTTTAAACTATCATACGAGCACACATTAATTAGACATAGACTCCCACAACCTTAGTTTAGATAATTAGATAATAGTAGAATAATCGGTAGAAATACCAACCCCCAAATCCAATACCGAGATTCGTACCTTTCCATTTTCATAAAATATAAAAGATAAAAATAATCTTCCTCAACCTTAACCTTAGCGTAGTAACTCCCTACTAGCATTCCTATTCCCTAGAGAACGATATCAATACCCGTGGCTTACCCTAATTACTACACTACAACGATTAGGTTCACCGCCTAGGGTGTTATAAAACTTGCTCAAGAAAAGGAAGTTCCTTTGACCCCGAACGACGCGTGTAGCGTTATCAAAGTCGCTAACAAACTAAAGTACAAGTCGCTAACTTTCACCAAGTCGCTACCCGTAGTGGAGACTCCACTAAGTGTACTGTTTGTCGGCTTGTCTCAATAGACAAGTCGCTAGCTCAACTCGCTAAGGCCTTCAACTATAACTCGCTACCAAATTACAAAGCAAGTCGCTACCAAGATAACTTATCCGTGGCTTAAGTCGCTAGCAAGAAAAACACATAAACACCACTTTTCAATCCAAAAACAACCCAACCACGATGATTCAATCTTAACAAATCAAAACCCAAGCACATACAATGATTCTAAACACAAAACTACACTCAAGTTTCAAACTTTAACACTAGAAATAATCCAAATGATGCAAAAACCACTAAACATTTTCAAACTCTAAAACCACCTAAAAGTCACTAGAAATCCAAAGATATGTAAGAGATGATCAAACCATGGCTCTTGATACCATTTGTAACATATTGGATTTCATAAACACACTAAACCATAAGATCAAATAGGCGTACAAAGAGTTCTAGAGAGAGAAAGTTAGAGGTTTAGGGAACTTTAGTGAGAGAAAGAAAAGTCTTATTATAAGCTCCAACTCTCTACCTTGGGAGGTAGAGAGTATTTATAGTCATTACATAAATCGCCACCTATCGGGCTGTGGATCAGGCATACAGTGGGTAAAGACCCGTCCGTCCTATGGTGTTACTTAAACTAAATACTACTTAACTTATAATAATCTACGACTACGAGCTTTCTAACGATTACATATACTTGAGGTGACCGACTCTTTATATTCTGGATTTACTAAATCCTAACAAAGAAAGACGGAGAAAACTCTCACAACAACTTCAACAAATCACATATTGATCTTAGCAAAGTAAAATGTTACAAATGCAATAAAATGGGCCATTATGCAACTAAGTGTTATTCAAAACCAAACACTAGTATGCAATCTAATCTTGTCGAGGAGGACTTAGAGCCGACCTTACTAATGGCAATATTAGAAGACCCACCTGTAACAAAACTTAAAGATCAAATTGCCTCGCTACACGAAGAAGATGTAGGATATAAAGAGACAAATGTAGATATTTTATGGTACTTAGACAATGGAGCCAGCAATCATATGACTGGAATGAGAGAACACTTCAAAGAGCTAGATGAGAACGTTAGTGGAAAAGTAAGATTCGGAGATGGATCTCACATAGAGATCAAAGGAAAAGGTTCAATCCAAATAGAATATAATGACGAAAAACAAAGAATCATATCACAGGTATATTACATTCCCAGCCTAAAAAGCAACTTGTTGAGCCTTGGACAATTCACCGAAATCGGTTGTAAAGTAGTAATGGAAGACGATGAATTACGACTTTATGACATGGACAACAAAATCTTCATGAAAGTCACAAGACAAAGAAACCGTCTATACAAAGCAAGTCTGAAGATAGGCACACCTGTTTGCCTACTAGCAAACTTGAAGGACAACACTTGGTTATGGCACGCAAGACTCGGACATCTCAACTTTGAATCACTAAAATCAATGACTCAAAGAGAGTTAGTTCAAGGAATACCTGCCATTAAACATACAACACAAATCTGTGATGTTTGTTTTGTTGGAAAACACAGTAGAGCGCCATTTCCCAAGAAAGCAAAAACTAGATCAACCTCACCTTTAGATTTAGTATACGGAGATTTATGTGGACTAATTACACCACCAACACCATCTGGAAAAAGATACATATTCTTACTAGTCGATGACTATTCAAGATATATGTGGTCGTATTTCCTAAACACGAAAGATCAAGCATTTGATACTTTCAAGGAATACAAAAATACAATAGAGAAAGAGCTAAGGACAACATTGAAAATGTTTAGAACCGATCGTGGAGGAGAATTCACATCTAACGAATTCACTCAATACTATAAAGAAAATGGCATAGCACGACAACTAACCGCACCTTACTCACCGCAACAAAATGGAGTAGTTGAACGAAGAAACAGGGCAATTATGTCTACAACAAGATGCATGATGAAAGCAACCAACATGCCTCGAAATTTTTGGGTTGAAGCTGTTAGACATGCTATATACATTCTAAACAGTGTTCCTACAAAAGCCTTAGAAGACATCACTCCATATGAAGCAATCAAACAAAGAAAGCCAAACCTAGAAAATCTAAAAGTTTTTGGCTGCATAGCATATGCAAAGGTACCATCACAACATCTGACAAAGTTAGATGACAGAAGCAACAAAATGGTATACTTAGGAAATGAACAAGGATCAAAATCCTACCGACTATTTGATCTAACAACACAAAGAATATGTGTTAGTAGAGATGTGAAGTTTAAAGAGGATGAAGCATGTGACTGGAAGGATTAATTGAATGAACACACTAACAATGAACCTGAATGGTTTGACTTCGAAGTCGAAAACCTTGAAGCCACAAATGATCATCGGGAACAAGAAATCCAACCAAATGAAGAAGACAACGATATCCCTACAAATGATGATGATGAAAATACAACATCAACAACAAACTCACCCTCACAAGCATTTCGCACACCATCTACAACTTCATCGCGAGTAAACGCTCAATTTACAACAACTACCTCAACACGTTGAAGAAATCAAAGCAACTCAAATACAACTAGGAATTTACATCCAAACTTTGATCATACACCTTTACAAGGTTTTAGAATATTAAATGATTTATACGAAAACACCGGGGAAGTATTACCCGAGCATTTATTACTGGCTGAAGATGAACCTAAGAATTACAAGGAAGCATCAAACGATCTAAAATGGATTGAAGCAATGAAGGTCAAACTAGATTCCATCAACATAAACAATACATAGGAACTAACCACTCTACCCAAAGGACATAAAGCCATTGGATTAAAGTGGGTATTCAAGACCAAGAAAGATGCAAATGAAAATATAGTCAAGCATAAAGCAAGACTAGTAGCCAAAGGCTACATAAAAGAGCATGGCATAGATTTCGAAGAAGTCTTTGCACCTTTAGCAAGAATGGAAACAGTCCGATTACTATTAGCCATATCTGCTAATAATAAATGGGAAGTACATCACCTTGACGTCAAATCTGCATTTCTGCATGGAGACTTGAAAGAAGAAGTGTATGTTACACAACCAGAAGGATTTATAAAGAAAGAAGATAATGGAAAAGTCTACAGACTCACAAAAGCTCTATACGGTTTAGGACAAGCACCACTTGCTTGGAACATAAAATTAGACAACACCTTGTGTGACAACTGGCAATTTAGGGAGTCTATTTTAGGTAGCCGCATTTCGTTAAACTAAACCGAGCCTTGCCTTTATCACTATTTTTATAAACCATGACTTCATTTTATATCGTCTATTGGTTTTTACGGATTATTTCACTATTGAATGAGTTATCGTATGAGTTTTAACTCTATTTGGTAGGCAATATTCGATTCGGCACTAGAAAAGCCTAAAACGAGAAATAACGTAACTTTTAGACTGTAACTCGAAAATTGACAAATAAATAGTCAAAACTCGTGGAAAAACTTAAATAACGATGTTAGAAAGTCGAATGAACGTTGTGGGACACTCGGGGGACAATATATGAGCTCGAGAATGGGTAAACGGGATAGTTTATGAAAAATGACGCCTTCGGCACCTCCCCTTTTCCCCTAGCCGGCCACCCCCTCCCCCCATTTTATTTATTTATTAGTCCCTACATCTAAATATATATACCCCATCACAACCTCATTACCACCATTTTACTTCTATCACTAAAAACACACACTACACCTTTCTCTCTCTAACTCTCTCTCTCCTAAAAAATAAATAAAACCCTAACCCTAAACACCTAACCGGCCGCCGCCACTGTTCCGACCAATTCCGGCCACACGACGGCGCGTGACCACCCACCACCACCACCACCATCTTGAAGCTCTCTTTCTCCTCTTTCCAACCATATATTACACGCTCAATTTGGACCTCCATAACACCTTCAAATCTTCAAATCAAGAGTCGAATCTTTAGGGTTTCAAGTGGGTTTTGTAATTCGTGTTTGGATAAGGTAAAAGGGACTTGAATACACCTTGTTTGAGCTTGGTAAAGCCACGTATGGCTTGATTAGGGTTTCGACCCTATGATAAAATTTAGGGCTTTTGGTTTAAACGTGGGATTAAGTCTAATTAACACATAAATAAACATGTAGCTAGTGTTTGGTAAGCATGTGGTGTATCATATTGATGGGTTTTTGCATTTTAGGTCTAGTTTCATATTTTTGGTTAGAATAGATGATGGGTTTGATGTTTGGTTAATGATTGGAGGTTGATTGGTTATATTTGGATGTTGTAGAATTGATTTGGTAGTGTTTGGTTGAGTTTGGCATGGTGTACGAGCCACATAGGGCACGTACGTGGCCTTTGGGTTGCGTACATGACCCACATGGACCTTGGGTCCGAGTCGGGTCGTTTTGGTAGCTTGTTGGTTGATATTGTTGGTGTTTGGATGAGACGCGTGGAGCCGAAAAAGCTTCTAGAGCTTATTTGGTTCACGTGCTCTTAACCGTGACCGTGTCATGACCATTAGGGTCATAACATTGGTTTCGGGCATATTTGGTTGGTGGATTGGTTGGCGAGATTGTTTTGAGTTGATTTGGGATTGAATTGCGCTATTATGACTTTTAATTGGACTTGATATATATAATTGTCAACTTTGAGCAATGTCGGTGTTACTTTGACTTTTTAGTCAATAGTTGACCCCGACAAAGCCGTAACATGGACTTTAGTATAGTTTGGACTATTGATTGATTAAAAGCCGAGAAGTCATGACTCGTGCTTGTGGACTCGAAACGAATAACGATATGAAACTAATGTTGGAATTTGACGAAATATACATTTATATGAAAATGCTAATAAACTATGAAACTTAAATAATAAAAAGGTTTTGATAGCAAAAATAACGATAACAAGAGTTATCTTGTTATTTACTATTTTAAACGGAAATTAACGACTAAAAATGGAATTGTTTTCTAATAAATAAACAATTAATGTTTCGAGTACACGTTTATCGAAATATGCCAATTATGGGCATTTAATACTAGTTTCAAGTAATTATTTACTTACGTTATGTGCATGGGTTACGGATAACCTAACGTTAATAGTGTTGATCCACGTGGGTAGCGGACTTATTAGGTTGACGAATCTAATAAGAGCCCGCTAGGTACGTTGGGTAACCTTATTAATGGGTGAATTATCCTTATGACTCTTTAGAATGCGACTGATTTATGGGATAATAAGCGACATGAATAAATAATTGAGTTTATCGAGTTGACGAATTCGATAAGGTCTACTATTTATTCTGAAACTTATTGAACTATGGAGCTTATCGCTTAGCTGTCTCATTGCGTTGCATTGAGTTACATATTGGTTGTTTGAGTCCATTCATAGCATCATATTTAGTCGATACACCCACATGAGGATGCCAAACACTAGGATAAAATGGTGAAACAAGACATTTTTGGAAATAACGAAATGGAATACATTGGGGTAGATAACGTTGATTTTGAGAGATATATATATTAAATTTGGTCTACATTAATAGGTTGTGCTGAGTCGATAGTTGTTGTGCCGTGATTACCGTTATCTTCTACTAGTGTTTATTTGTACGTTGATTGCTTGAGGTGAGTTTCATAGCCCCACTTTTATCTACGTTTTGAACTATTTTGGAGTGAGAATCATGCTACTGTTTTTGGACCGCTTAAAACTATTTGGATTTGCTTATATGCTTGACTGTTTAGATAGATGTGCGGTAGTTGTTGCCTTAGACTAGGTTGAACCGTTGCCTAGCTAAGAATAGACTTCTACATCGACCTAGTCCGGGGTTGGCAACTGTTCTAGAGGTTGCCACAACAGTGATGGACTAGAGTCGCGGGGCCCGAGTAATCCCTGGATGCGGGATATGATTATATGGTTGGTGATCCGGGTAGGATCGGTGTGTGCAAACGGTATTTAACTATATTAGGTCTTGCATAGCAAATCAACTCCTACAGGTCCACTATGATTTTGTTGAACTTAAACCTATGAACTCACCAGCGTAAGCTGACCTTTTAGCATGATTTCTCAGGTATTTGAGAGATGTTTGGAATTCGTGATCGGTGGAAGCTTGGCAAGAAGGCGGGGTTCAAGGATCATTTTTGATTCTGATAAACTTTGGGGACCTATTTTATTAAATCATGTTTTAGGCCTAATATTTACACTTTTGGGTTAAATGTTTTGAATACTTAAATTTGGGATTGGTTTTGAATGTTAAATGACTATCTTTTGCTATACTTGTGTGTGATACCAATCCAATAGTAACGCCCCGAAAACTTGATTAAGTCTTCCGCTGTACCGAGATTTGGGGGTGTTACACCTTGAAGTCTTTAGATTTCAAGAAATGCGCTTTGGAACAAGCTGTCTACACGAAGAAATCAAAAGATTCAATACTTCTAGTTGGAGTCTATGTTGATGATTTAATCATCACTGGCACACCTAAAAAAGAGATAGACAAGTTCAAAGCTCAAATGGAAGAAAAATTCGAGATGAGTGACTTAGGATTACTATCCTACTACTTAGGAATTGAAGTCACACAAACTGGAGGTGACATATCAATAAAGCAATTCGCATACGCAAGCAAGATCCTAAAAGAAGTTGGAATGCTAGACTGCAACGAAACTCTAATACCTATGGATCCAGGAATAACACTAACAAAGAACACTAAAGAAACAACGGTCAACTCAACTGAATACAGAAGCTTAATTGGATGCTTATGATATCTGCAACATACAAGACCTGACTTAAGTTATTCCATTGGATTACTTAGTCGTTTTATGCAAGAACCAAAGGAACATCACATGAAAGCTATCAAGCAAGTACTACGCTATGTAAAAGGAACAAAAGACTATGGAATCACCTACAAACACAATGGAAGAAACCAAATACAAGGTAATAGTGACAGTAGCTACGGAGTCAACACTCAAGAAAGAAAAGGTACTACTGGAATTATTTTCTACTACGGTGAATCACCAATCAGCTGGAGTACACAAAAACAAGCAACAGTAGCTCTTGTTGGTTTAATGGACAAAATATTAATAGATGTGTGTTAGGATCGAAATCGAGATCACGGGATTGCACACTTTATGTATGAGAATTAAAGATTAATAATTATTTATAAAATGTTATTTATAATTATTAAATAACACAAAACGCATAACGACCGTTAAGTAATTAATGATAATTGACTAACGGTTAAAAGATAAAGACTAGAATGTAATTTGGAAGTCAAGAAGGATCCGGAATAACCCTTATGGGCTATGGCCGGTCGTGGGTTTTAAGGGGAAACCCAAACTCACTCAAACTTGAGCTCCAAGTTTTATATACTATATAAACAAGGCTAGGGATCATTATTTGTTACACTTGTACACATAGTTTATCTCTAAACTTGTTTTCTTCTTTTATTTTTGTATTGCCCATCGACAAACACCCTTTATTGGGTTGATTGTTTTGATTTTCCAAACCAAAAACGTTTTGTGTTAATTAAACTAGTATTTACTTTAATTCGTTAATAGTACGTGTGTACAAGAACATGATACAATCACACTATTGATTGTATCTTGGATTGAATTACAAAATCGGTAAGGGGTAATTCTTATAATCCTATAAACCCTAATTAGGGTTCATCACTTGCTAGTTTTGTGGAATTGATTCTTGTTCGGCTAGAATAAAAAAGATACGCATACTTTATGTTTATGTTAATTAATTATTATTAATCATTCCTATACGTTTTCGCATGTTTCTTTGATCTTTATGTGTTTTTATATATGATTGTCATAGTATATAATTCCAACAGTGGTATCAGAGCTTGGTTTAATGAGTAATTAATTACTAAACACGTAAAAAACGAATATTGTATGTTGTTTGATATGATTATTCTAGTGTTTTTGTTATGATTATGTAAACCCTAATTTTAGGGATTAGGGCTTTTGCCCTAATTTGTTTTTTAAATTTTTTTTTATGGATCGACCAATTTTTTTTGGGTTGAAACCCTAATTTTTTTAGTCGATTGTTTTAAAAATTGTTTTAGGGTTTATTATAATTGTTATGTTATCAATATCGAAACCTAAAATTAATATATTTGTTACATGATAAAATTCATGAATAAAGTGTTATGTGACATGGAATTGTATGCGATCTTGTGACAACATGAATAAATTGTTATGTTAAATCCATGAAAACGTGCATGTTTGGCATGGATTATTGTTGATATATATATATATTTAATTGTTAAGATTGGTTATGAGAAAATTAATTGTTATGTTTTATACACATATTTATTATTTTGATAAATTTTGAATTGGGGAATACCTCAATAATATTAATGAATCAATTATGTGCAATTTGATATACTTTAATTATGGCTTACGCAATCGATTCGTCGATGTATGTGGCCCACTTTCAATTGTGCGAGTGAAAGCCCTAGTTAATATATACATTAATTAACCTAGATATTGATTATTAATAGGCTTTATCAAATAAGTTGCAGGCTACTTGTTTACACGTATTAATTGTTAGTTATGTGCGCATTGTTTTAGTTGTTTATTTTTGGGTGAAGGCTGAGAATACGTAACAAACTTTCTCAAATATACCGAAGTACGTAACATACAAATTTTATAATTTTTGTACGTAAATAACTTTCAAATTTTGTTCAATGTACGTATATTGACACGTTACCAAGTTTTAAAGTTACAACATTGGTCCCTGTCATTTGCATTCACTTTCACCGTTAGTCATTTGACATTTTTTCACTTAAAAAAATTACAGTAACGGTCCTTGTAGTTTGCTTTGACTTTCACCATTAGTCCTTTGTCTTTCATCTTTTTTATATACGTTTTTTACGCGTTTTTATACATATTTTTTTACATATTTTTATACACGTTTTTTACACACGTTTTTATATACATTTTTTTACACATTTTTATACACGTTGTTTACATGTTTTTATACACGTTTTTATGTACGTTTTTATACACTTTTTTTATATACGTTTTTTATATACGTTTTTTACATGTTTTTATACACGTTTTTTACACACGTTTTTATATACGTTTTTTACATGTTTTTATACACGAAAGCATATCACCCCTCATACCTTCGATCACCATCGAAGGCCTGGTCGTACGAATTATTGTACAATCAAAGACCAAGAAAGATGCTAATGAAAATATAGTCAAGCATAAAGCAAGACTAGTAGCTAAAGGCTACATACAAGAGCATGGCATAGACTTTGAAGAAGTCTTTGCACCTGTAGCAAGAATGGAAACTGTCCGATTACTATTAGCCATAGCTTCTAATAATAAATGGGAAGTACATCACTTTGACGTCAAATATGCATTTCTGCATGGAGATTTAAAAGAAGAAGTGTATGTTACACAACCCGAAGAATATATAAAGAAAGAAGATAATGAAAAAGTCTACAGACTCATAAAAGCTCTATACGGTTTAAGACAAGCACCACGTGCTTGGAACATAAAATTAGACAACACCTTGAAGTCTTTAGATTTCAAGAAATGCGCTTTGGAACAAGCTATCTACACGAAAAAATCAAATGACTCAATACTACTAGTAGGAGTCTATGTAGATGATTTAACCATCACTGGAACACCAAAGAAGGAGAAAGACAAATTCAAAGCTCAATTAAAAGAGAAATTCGAGATGAGTGACCTAGGATTATTATCCTACTAATTAGGAATTGAAGTCACACAAACTAGAGGCGACATATCAATAAAACAATCCGCCTACGCAAGCAAGATCCTAAAGGAAGTTGGAATGCTAGACTGCAACGAAACTCTAATACCTATGGATCCAGGAACAAGACTAACAAAGAACACTGAAGAAACAACGGTTAACTCAACTGAATATAGAAGTTTAATTGGATGCTTAAGATATCTGCTACATACAAGACCCGACTTAAGTTATTCCGTTGGATTACTTAGTCGTTTTATGCAAGAACCAAAGGAACAACACATGAAAGCTATAAGGCAAGTACTACGCTATGTAAAAGGAAGAAAAGACTATGGAATCACCTACAAACACAATGGAGGAAACCAGATACAAGGTTATAGTGACAGAAGCTACGGAGTCAACACTCAAGAAGGAAAAAGAAATACTGGAATTATATTCTACTATGGTGAATCACCAATCAGCTGGAGTACGCAAAAGCAAGCCATGGTAGCTCTATCATCATGTAAATCCGATTTATTGCAGCACTCTCTCTAGCCCTTTTGGGCGATCTTCTGATCTTGATTCCCTATGATTGATTTCTTTATCATCTAGGGTTTAAATCCTTCCAATTAAACATCAAGATCAGATTATTTACATTATTCAGTTTGAATTTTGTATAGAGAAGGAACCAATCCTATGTATCCCTCGTAAACCGGTTAGGTTTTTTCTGATTGGAAGAGGCGACATGGTTATCATTGTTTTTCAAAACCGATTAAGGTTTTGATGGTTGGATCGGTCTCTAGGGTTTCCATGACCAATCGGTTTTTGTATTCCTTTTGGCCGATCCATGTTTTATCAAGGATGCGTTTGTATTGATTGTTCTAGTCTCTTTGGTTAGTTCAATCAGTCTTCCTTGTTGTTGCCCTAGACTTTTTCGGCCTAGGGTTTTTGTGGTTGTTTCCGGCGAGGTGCTTGTTTTATTGGTGGCGGCATTTTTTGTCTCCATTGCTTTTGTTCGATTGCCCTGGTTGGATGGGTTGCATGTGCGACTAGGGTGGTTAGCCGGTGTGCTTGGTGTGGTGTAGCGATTCATAGTATAAGGCGGTTCTAGGGTTTCCTAGGGTGCCCTGTCTTTGTAAGTCGTGGTCGCCTTTTCTTCGCTTGGTTGGTAGGGTAGATTGACCGTGTCGAAGAGTCGTGTTGGTTGGACTGGACCTTTGCCATCTTACGTGTTGGTAGGGCAGGTTGGCGATGCAACTTTTGACGTGTGTGCTGCTATTGCAGCTTGGAAGTTGGTGATGCACTCGTGGGTCAAGCAATGAAGAACATTGAAGATAGAGTAGCTCACTATGGAAGTGGTTCTATGAACCTGGTCGTCTTACATTTAGATTGTTTGTTTAAATGTAATCGTTTTCTATTCTGTTGTTAGCAGTTTAGTGTTTGTTGCTGCGTTTAGCAGTTGTATGTTGCTTTGTTACATTTGTAATCGCCTATGTAACGGGCTGAGGACATGGGATTCACCTATGTCAATTGTACTTCAAAGTTTTTTGGATATATTTACCGGGGTTTTATGGCCCTTTTACCCACAAGCATTATGGTTAAAGAGATTACTAAGCAAGCTTACACACACATAAGAAGAAAAGGTTACAATAATGGTTGATAACAAGTCTGCCATCGAACTAATGAAGAATCCTGTATTTCATGGAAGAAGTAAGCACATTGATATAAAATACCACTTTATAAGAGAATGCGTCGAAAGAGAATATTTACAAGTCGAATTCATAAGTGGAGAATTTCGTATATCGACATACTCACAAAAGCACTACCGAAGATCAAGTTTCTAACAATGAGACAACTAATTGGAGTCAAAGATCTACAACAAAGCGATTGTGATTAAGGGGAGAATATTGGGTTAATCCCAATCGATCCAAGTCAAACCCAAAAGTCAAATAGGAAAGTCAACTACGGTAGTTACAAAGCAGTTACACAAAATAGTTATTGGCTGTTACAGCCAATCAACACAACTGTTGGTTCATTCGAACCAACACAACTTTTCTTTGTACCCTTTCAAAATGTATAAATAGATAGCAGTTGTATTCAAACAAGACATATGACAAATTTATAATAAAAGCATTTTACAGTTTCAATTGTTTCTTATTTACTTGGTATAATCTTGACGTAAGTTAGAAAGATCATAGATCCACCCTAACGAGGCCAACAATTGCTACTAACAACTCCTCAAAACAGACCATCACCGTATCCTTTAAATTCTCTACCACTACGTACCAGTCTGATAGCAAATATTTCTTTCCTATTTTAAGACACTAACTTTCTTGCCAACAGTTCAATTCCTATCACCTAGTCAAATAACCTCATCAACCTCAGGAATGTGATTCAGCAATGGTTCTTCCCAGTCTCGCTTTTCATTTAAATTGCTATCAGACCAATCAATAAACTTCATCTTTGACGGAGCAATGAAATCTTAAGATTCGAAGTTATGACAGGTATAATCCTATAATGCAGTTGCGGTTTATGAACCATGCGCACTCACAGAATGCTCTGTGATCAGAAAAACTATCCCTAGTAGACAATCAGTATATGTTGCTACTCAAATCCTGCTGATAAACTTGTTGAAGTTTGATATAAAGCAACCAACAATGGCAGCAACTAACAATATGAACAGTAACCATTGACAGTTTCACATAAACAATGGGAAAGTTATGCCTAAACCAAACAGCAACAATGGTTGTTTAAGGTTCAACATGGCTCATAAGTTGCCATGATACACTAAATAAGGCCTTGAATTAGAACCAATTAAACACCATAAAAACGCAATGTACTGGAAGAAGTTTACTTTAGTAGGTTGCCATACTATTCAGAATTAGAGCTGCAGTATCCATATTAATTATTCATAGTTTCATACATTATAACCTTGATTCTATGTATCCTTCAAATTTTATATGGAACAAATATTTCAACAGTAAATATAAAAAGTTTGTTCTATCTGCAACGCAATGTGTTTCGTGTATCAACACCAACACCAGTTTTCATAGGCCGGTGCACAACTCTATCTCCTAAAAGCACATACACAACCACCCAACTACATCTCTCCAACTACATCTCTCCAATCAATGTATGCTAAAAACACAAGCATATGGTACTAAACTAACACCAGTTGTCGTTTTTGCTAAAGACATTTGTGCATAATGATTTCATGAAGTTGATATATAATAAAGCAGACTCACAACAGGCTGAAAGTAATCACAACCAATCAATAATTAACAAAAGTTAGAATAATATGAGAGCAAAACATAAGTTTTTGAACTACAGTATACACATTAGATTACAGTGAATCAAAGTGACATCAAGCTATTAACGATGAGATAGTGAATCACTGATTTCACCTTAATAACTACCCCTATCTTTCAGCAAGTTTATAATAAAAATCTGGGAAACAAGATGAAGTAACAGCACAGTACGTCATGCATGATGGAAGAACGAAACCTTTATCTTCCAAACGTAAGAGAGCCTACAAAAAAAAAAAAAAAAAAAAAAAAAAAAGCAGCAATGAGAAGAGAACCTAAAATCTAAATAACAATTGTGAAAGATTTATCAATTAGTAATTGTTTAGTATTTAAAGAGCAAAACAGCCTAAATGACAACTAGAGGTGGCAGAATAGGTGGGTCGGGTCATGTCAGGTCACGGGTTTAAATGGTCTTTGGGTCTAAACGGGTTTTTCGGGGACCACAGGTCTAAATGGGTCTGGGTCAAGCGGGTCTTAGGTCGGGTTGACCCGACATTTTTCATAAAACTTTTTTATTTTGAGTAAAAGACGCAAATTTTATTTTGACCTGTTAGACCCGCCCTATACCCATCAGACAATTGTCCTACAATTGACCGCTACATCAATTAACCAATTAGACTCATCTTGAATATTTAGTAATATACAACCAATCCCATCACTTAATTAAAACTTTTCGACTTGACCAATGGTTCTTAGATTGCCACCTCTAATGACAACAATGAGAATAATGCAACGCAATCGTTATTAGGGCAAACTGAAAATAGAGCTAAAAATTACACGATCACGCCGCTTATGAGCAAACAAGACACAAGTTATAGAGAAAGACATCCATGCTCCATGGTTAAGTTCTAAGCAGACAATAACAAGAAAACGCAGACTCTTAATTGTATGTGGCAAGGAATGCATGGTTGGATGTTCTTCACTATAAAAATAATGTGTTACGAGTTTAATTTATGGGGGTGCTTGGATGTGCACGTATGATTATTGCATCTTGTATTTGAGTTCTTCGGTAAAACAATCAAACTTGAAGAAATATGTGACAAGTTATTGTTATACCAACTACTTTCTGATTAGATTTTCCAAATTGCAATAATCACATTGAGAATGCACATCCAACCGTGCCCCTGAATACGAATCTTTGACTTCAACTAAGTATGATAAAAGAACATAATTAAGGAATAATCAATTAGTTACTGCTAGACCAAATGACCAATAACACTTACAAAAACACAAAATCTTACCTTCAAACAGAGGTACCCAAGTTTAAGTGTCTTGACATGGTGAAGATTTAGTAAAATATCTTTAAGCATCAATTCTTCCGCTACTTTTTTTGAAGTATAGGGCCCGAGCATATCGTAATCTAATTCAGCCTCGACCAAAGAAGGCACATTCAGCAGCGAAAGCTTAGATAAGACAAAAAAACCTCTGATTGTTAGTGACAAAATATCAGGAGCATTGATTTCTACAAAACTTTTACCATTAAGAGGAATTTGGCTTCCCATTAACAACAAGTTCTTAACACTCTTCGAATTAATATCTATCCGCCTATAACCATAACCACGACAAAGTGACAACTCCAAAGTTTCTAAAACCGGAGTTCCGGATAATATATTTTGAATCAAATCTTCATCCATTTTCCTTAATGTAACAGACAAGATCCTAAGCTTATCCCAACTTATCGCACCGGTTGGTTTTAGTAAGCAGCCTCTCAATGACAAATAAGTAAAACATGAATTGATGAAAAAAAACTGATCTAGCTTATGCTCATATTCAGTTTGATATAACCCTAAATCAAGACTTTTAACGTTACGACTAAATGCAAAACGAATCCAACTGTTGACCTCCTTTTCAAATGTCATATTGTAAACCGCGTCAAGTTTAAATTTGTTAAGACTCATCTGGCGAAACTGAGGTATGGTTTGGCGAACACAAGAAAGGAACGAAAAATCTTGTACGGTTGAAGCATGAGTAAAATTGAGATTATAAACTTCAGGCCAAAGATGTTGCCATCGTCTCGCGAGTACACCTGTTCTAATGGCGTCTTTTGTCAAAGGTAAACGTGACAGTATGTCAATAATCAAACAGTCGGGTAACAAACTTATTAGATCTTCCTCTTCTTCTTCAATTTTCACAATTTTCATGGTGGCACCGAAACTTAATCACTATCAGTAGAAAATAAATAAGGTGAAGGAACGCAGGATGGGAAAACGAAATCTTTAGCTTCCAAACGAAAAAGAACCTATAGATAAAAACCACCAAATTAAAACCAAATATTAAAAAGACATCCGTACTGCATGCATGGTTAAATTCTAAGCATATAATAACAGTAGCACCTAAAACAAGAACCAACAACAATAAAACACAGACTTGTGTACGTTTGTGGCAAGGGATATATGGTTCGATAATCTTCACTGTAACAAGAGTCGATTTAAGTTTTTCGGTAAAAAATTATGTAAACGGATGAGGTTGGGTATTTAAGCTTAACAAAAGTCGTTTAACCTAGATGATTTTTCATATGATTGGTCCCTATACTTTGTACTATTTCAAATTTGTAATCATTATTTAATTTAATAATCTTTAAACTTTATCTTTAATACATTTAAAGAGAAAATTATCAAATTTTGATCTTGCTTAAAAAAATTTACAATGAGTAATTTTTATTTTACTCAAATACTATTACTTATAAAAGCAACACAATATATTAATTAAATACTTAATTATAATTTAATTCACAAACTTTTTCACTTTAACTTACACCAATATATACAAAATAATAAAATAAATACACACACATACAAATTAAGGCTAATATGCATTGTCACCTCTATACCTACGTAAGTAATCTTCTATTTTATAAAAGAAAACATATTAGAGCTTAATTGAAAAATATATCTTCGAAAATTAGATTTGATCAATAATAAAGTTCAATTTCGAAATAAAAGCTACTGATTGGCCATAAAATTTTAAGTTTAAACCAATTTTGGTCAAATCATATTAATTTTAATTTTAAAAAAATGCATTGCTTTGGAGCTCATTTTTCTTCCTTTAATTTACTAACGTGTAAAATAAGTTATTTCTGGCAGGTTTATAGTTTTTACAATCAAGTTTAAAACTTTTAAAAATTGTATGATTTTTAATTGAATTTTGTGGATTTTAAGTGTAAAATTCTCAATTTTCATAACTTAATTTTCATAACTTTTTGAAAATTTATAAATTTAACAAACAACTCTTGTAGTTTTAACATTTTTAATCGAAAAGTATTATTGTTATTATTATTATTATTATTATTATTATTAATTGATCATAAAACAAAAACTCAAGATACGTGCGGGGTATATATATCAAAATGAAGAGAAATTATTGATAGATGCAAATAAATTAATGACCCAAGGCCTTCAGTCTAATGGTATGTGAGCTGTCCACCAATCTAGAGATTGTGGGTTCAAGCTTCGATGGAGATATTTGTGAGATAGCTGATATAGGTATTATGAAAGAAAATTGCAGTTAAAAAAAAATTGAAAAAAAAATGAGACCTGCATTTCAACTTTTTAAAAGAACAATTTATCTTGTTCTGAAATTAAATTAACTTTATATTAAACCCCCTTGAATACACGTGATTATCACATGTGTAAACAGGAAATTTTCTTACATATAACTTATGTCAAAATCTTGTGAGTGATAGGAGCACAAATTGTTTAAATTCATATGATTTTGTGATTCTTAGAGTCATAATTTTAAAACTTTTTATTCTTCGTTAATTAATCGTATTATTATTTATTATCAATCACAAGAAACATGAGAGATTTTGGTCATTTGATTAGTATTTTGATTATTTTCCAATCTCAAAAAGTTTTCATGACAACGAAACCTATAGGTTTAGGCAAAAGAGAATCTACCAACAAAAAGTAACGATGAGAAAATATGCTAATTATTCAAATTAGTAATGCGTTTATATAAGGTTTGATTCCAAGACGTTACAAGTATAAGCCCTTAATGCACTTGAGGTTTGAGCCATGCAATAGTAGATATGCTCTGTGATTTGACTAAACTATCCCTATAAATTATCAGCAGATGATGAAACCTTTCACGAGGAAAACAAAAACAAAACTGAGAATGGTGCAATGACTATGATTTTAGTGTTCATAAGAACTGAACATAGGGGCATGTCACGTGTGGTAATTGTGACTTGAAAACAAAAACAAAACTGAGAATGGTGCAATGACTATGATTTTAGTATTCATAAACATAGGGGCATGTCACGTGTGGTAATTGTGACTTGAAATTGCAATAATCACTTTAGGTATGTATCTTTCGATATAGTGAGTCCTTTAGGTATAAGGCGAATGATGCTACTTATATATCCTGCTCATAAACTTGTTAAAGATTGATATGAAGCAACCAACAACGGCATCAACTAACAACATGAGCATCTACAATATAATTGACAGTTTCACATAAACAATGGGAGCATTAGGCCTAAACAGCAGCGATGGTTGGTTTAAATGGCTCATAATAAGTTCAAGCCATAATACTGTGTAACCCGGGATTCCATACACTAATTAATAAGGCCTTGAACTACAAACACTCAAACACCATAATAAACCTGTAGACTAAGCTTTTGACTAAGTGTGTTGTCGAGATGTTATGGAAAAAAATTCATGTTTCAACACCAACACCAATTTCCGTTGGCCGATGCACAATTCTATCTCCTAAATGCATATACACAACCATCCTACACATTTTTCCAATCAATATATGGCGAAAACAAAAGGATATGGTACTAACTAGCTAGGGTTCATTTTGTGCATAATGGTTTCAGAAGACTTTCATCTTCAAGTGCATAATGGTTCAGAAATCTGTTGGTAAATCACAAACAATAACACTTCTTTATAATGTATAAACTATAAACTTTATTATGAAATTGCTAATATGAAAATACAAATTGTTTCCTGGTTTTTGTCCTACTTATACTAAACGAAATGGTACTATGTCGATTCATGAACCATCACAATGGTTCAACCATAACCGACTCTAACCTCCTGTAACCGCCATTCGGTTATTAAGTAACTAATACACATGTTTAGCCCTCCGGCTTTCTTTATTACATAAACATCCTTAAACTATCTTAATATACTATATTTAGTTTATATCTTCAATACTTCCCCTTAAACTAAATATAGTTTAAATGAAGTCTTCGTCTTCATCTTTGCATCCGTGTATAATAACGTTGGCTCGTCATCCTCGTCTTGAACCGATTTGCCTCATCTTTTTTATTTTCCCACTTTGGACATTCATTGCTAAAATGCCCAAGTTCATTGCATTTGAAACACTTCACGTTGCTCTTGTCCCGTTGTGCTCGACCATCTCCTTGACTTCTCCCGGATCCCCGACCTCGTCCTTGGCCACGTCCAAAGTCTTTCTGTCTTGCATCACAACCGCAATATTCACACTTGTGTTCCTTGGTGTTCTCCTTTTCATCTACTTTGCTGAAGAATAGACCGCTGGACCCGTCTTCTTCCTTGACTGCCTTTTTCGTCCGTTCTTCGAAAGCTTTTAATCTCCCCACGGCTTCTTGAAACGACATTTTATTCAAATCCGCAAATTGCTCAATCGCCGCTACTATTTGAATAAACTTTTCTGGCACCGATCCTAGAAGTTTTCGAACTTGTCTTTTTTCATCCAAAGTATGTCCAAGATTGCTTGCTTGTGAAACAATCTCACTAATCTTTCCGGCATAGACATCTAGTGCTTCATTTGCACCCATTTTTAACGATTCAAACTCTGACTCGAGTGTCTGAACGCGTGCTTCCTTAACCCTTTCAACTCCCACGTGTCGAACCTTTAACGCTTCCCAAATTTCGTTTGCCGAAGTAAGGTTTGCAATTTGCAAAACCATATTTTCTGGAATTGCTTGGTATAACATGGCAATTGCCATGTTGTTTTTCTTTTTATCAACTTCAGCGTCCGTTGATGGTTCAACTGCTTCCCATATTCCATGGACATTAAATAATGCTTTAATCTTTACTGCCCAAATCGTATAATTCGTTGAATTGAGAACCGGGTATTGGAACGTCATTGATGTTCCACTATCCTTCGTAACTTCGTTCTTGTTTTTATTTGATCCGTCGCCTGTCATCGTCTTTTTCTTCCTTCCTTTTCCAATCTAGATAATCGGTTTCTGGGTATGTGATCAAACCCGCCTTGCTGTTGAAATCCAAATCCGTCTAGCAAAATATTGTCACGTCCGCTTCCTGCTAATGACAACTATTGTCCGCTTCACCACTTTTGACAATCAAACCCGCTTCTAATCTGCTCTTGATCTTAAACTACCCCTTTTCTTCCACTGTTTCTGTATATGAATCAAAAACAGTCCTTCTGATCGATTTCTTTTTTCTCCCTGAATCGAACACACGCTCTTGATACCACTGTTGGTAAATCACGAACAATAACACTTGTTTATAATGTATAAACTATAACTTTATTATGAAATTGCTAATATGAAATACAAATTGTTTCCTGGTTTTTGTCCTACTTATACTAAACGAAATGGTACTATGTCGATTCATGAACCATCACAATGGTTCAACCATAACCGACTCTAACCTCCTGTAACCGCCATTCGGTTATTAAGTAACTAATACACATGTTTAGCCCTCCGGCTTTCTTTATTACATAAACATCCTTAAACTATCTTAATATACTATATTTAGTTTATATCTTCAATAAAATCGATATATAATACAATAGAGCAGACTCACAAAAGGCTGAAATTAAGCACAAATAATCAACCAAAAGTGTTAATTAACAAAAGTTTGAATAATATAAGATCAAAACATAAGTCTCTGAACTACATTTCAGTATACCCATCAGAGTACAACTAGTAAGCATTAGGAATAAATGACTTCCAAGTGACATCATATTATTAACCATCAAGACAGTGAATCATTAATTTCGCCTTAATCACTATCACTAGATGATCAATAATCATAGAAATAACTCAATAAGGTGAAGGAACAGGAGAAAACGTTATGCATGACGGAAGAACAAAACCTTTAGCTTCCAAACGAAAGAGAGCCTACACAACAAAAAAATTAATAAATAAATAAAAAATATATATATATATAGCAATGAGAAAGAACCTAAATGACAAATTGTGAAAGATATGTCAATTAATTATTTTTGATTTATTGGGCATCTAAATAGAAAAACACCCTAAATGACTACTATGAGAATGGTGCAATGCAATTGTTATTGGGGCAAATAAAAAATAGAACTAGCAATCACGCCCCTTATGATCAAATGATACACCAAAAGTAATCGAGAAAGACATCCATACTCCAAGGTTAAGTTCTAAGCAGAGAAGAGTCAGAAACCCAAGTAACCCAGGAAGGACCAACAACAGAAATACACAGACTTGTGTATGTGGTAGAAATGTATGGTTGGATGTTCTTTGCAATAATCGGAGTTCACGGTGTGAGTTTATCGGGGTGATTGGATGTGCATTTATGATTATTGCGAACTGTATACGGGTTCTTCGGTAAAATAATCAGATTTGAAGATATATGTGACAAGTTATTGCAATAAAAGGAAAGAAATGACCAATAATTCTTAAATACAAATTGCCAAAAAGGAAAAAGAAAAAAGGTAGTTACCTTCAAACATCGGTTCCCAATAGTAAGCTTCTTGACATGGTGAAGCTTAAGTATAAACTCTTTAAGCATCTCTTCTTGACCTACTTTATTGTTTCCATTATAGTGCCCAGACATCTTATAATCTAATTTAGCCTCGACCAAAGAAGACACATTTTTCAACAAATACCTTCTATGAATCAAACGACCTCGGATTGTTAGCGACAAAATATTAGGAGCATTGATTTCTATACTAGCCAAAACAAAAATAGTATCCTTGTATCCCTCTAACACCAAGTTCTTAACACTCTTCGAAGAAATATCTATCCGGCTAAGAGGATTAATAGAAGGAAGAAACAACTCCAAAGTTTCTAATTCTGGACTTCCGGATAATATATTTTGAATCAAATCTTTATCGTCTAGCATAAACAATGTAATACTCAAACTCCTAAGCTTATTCCAACTAATCGCACCAGGTGGTTTAAGTACGCAGTTTTTTAATACCAAATGAGTAAAACATGAATTGACGAAAACATACTGATCTGACACAAGATGATATCTTGGAAATGTTAAATCAAGGTTTTGAATATTACGACTAACAACACAACGAATTGAATCCAGTTGTTTACCTCCCACTTAAACTTAAAACCGTTAACGGCTTCAAGTTTGAATTTGTTGAGATTGAGCTGTCGACATTGATATAAGGTTTTGTGGATAAACGGAAAGAAGGAAGGTTCTACTTCGAATGAAGTAGCTACAAAAATGAGATTAGGGTTTTGAGGCCAAATATATTGCCATCGTTTTGAGAGTGCACTTGTTCTAATGGCGTCTTTTGTCAAAGATAAATGAGAGATAATTTCAACGAGCAAGTAATTTGGTAACAAACTTATTCGATCTTCCTCTTCTTCTTCAAATTTCCCAATTTTCATGGCGGCACCGAAACTTAATCACTATCAATGGACGTATAAATAAAGGTGAAGTAACATCAAACGTCAAGCGCGATGGGAAAAACGAAACCTTTAGCTTCCAAACAAAATAGAACCTACAAATAAAATAGTATCAATTAATTATTGTTGGGTATTCAAAAGCAATATAACGCAATTGTCGTCAAAAAAATAATAATAATAATAATAAATAAATAAATCACGCCCATTATGATTAAAGGAGACACCAAAAGTAAGAAAAAAAAAAAAGGAGATTAATATACGGGGGCGGAGCTATGCTTATAAGAGTGGGGGGCGTTGCCCCCAACAAAGTTCTTGTGGACACACAAAATATGTAGGAAAAACAACTAAAATGGTAGAGAAAATGTATGGTGCCCTCAAGCAAATTTTCAAAGTGCCCTCAACACTCTCTTAGATTGCTAGAAATCAAAGTGATTTCAATGTCGAAACTGTTTTGTGGGTTTTTTGTTCATCGGAAAAATGAAGAAGAAGATGAAATTGGGAAGTGTGAAAGTCTAGTGGGTAGTTGGGTGAGTGGGACAATCACAAGTGGAGCAAATATAATATGGTGGAGCAAAGTTTTACTATATATTTCGAGTTGGTTACTGTGTATATTTAAAGGCAACATCATTGTACTAATAAAAAACTCAGCTCAGTTTATTTTAAGGTCAACTAATTGAAATTATGAGTAAAAGTTTATTTTATAGACATCTTCACCCATATATAATGAGTCTTAATTGTATTAAGGTATAGTATTTTTGTTGCGTTTAATCATCGAAGATAGTCCGTAGCATTTTTGTAGCCATTAGTCAACCCGGCCCGACTTTTTTCAAGTTACACTAAAAGCATTTTATCGTTCGATGCCCTCGATGATCAAAATTTCTGGCTCCGCCACTGTCCATATTGATACGTGCCAAAATAAGTCACACGTGCAGAGCACATGTGTGACTTAACTCTTGAAGTGGCGGGAAAGTTTGTTGAGACTTTGACCGCAGTTGACCAGCTCCAACTGTCTTTAAATACTGTTTTCCTTTCACATTTCACATTAAGCAAAATAATGATTCATTTCATCTTCTCTCTGTAATTCTCTCAAATTCCAGTTGTAAACAAGAACATTCATTTGATATCACAATTTCGTGTTCCTTTTCACACTTGGAATGCCTGGTTGTTATCAAACCCTATCTTTTCTATTCTAAAACATTTTGGTTCATATCAAGTGGTATCAGAGCCTCTTTCTTGGCTACTGAATTATCGTTTCCGATTGTTTTCCGGTGCATTTTGAAGTTTTCCGGTGAATTTTACGTTTTCCGGCGAAGTTTGTTAGTTTTCCGGTGAAATCAGTCACAGTTTGTTACAATTCCGACAGAAGTTGTTGTAATCTGTTACAAGATGGTAATGCTTACAAGTAATGCATTTGTTCAAGAACAGTATAGTGGAACTAGTAAGGATAAAGTTGATGCACATAAGGTGTTTGACGAAATGACAATGAGTAGATTTCTCGAAAAATATGGTACGGTTAGCGAATATTATCATTCATTTAATTCATGTTGGTCTTCGATGTTGACAAAATTGGAGGAATGGTATCTAGCTGATCTTTTTACTTGTGGGTTGCCTTTAGAAATTGCAAGAAATGTTAGAATTTACAAACCAAAAAAGCTTTATGATGCATATTGTTTGGCTATTAGTGCAGAAGCTTTTCTTGCAATCAAAAAACCTAAACAAGAGGGTTCGGTTAAAGAGTATTATGAATTGTTTAATTCATTTGTTGAAAGAAAGGGTGTAGCCGATGTATTTACGGTTAGTCTCTTCATTGAGGGGTTACATCCTGAAATTGGAAAGATTTGTAATTTGTTCAAACCCAAAACGCTTCATGATGCATATTTGTTGGCTAACATGCAAGAAAAGACTAATGAGCTCATGAAGGAAAGGTCAGTGCCTTTGTTGCCTACTCCTAAAACTGCTCAGGCTAATGTACCTACAGATGTTAATAAGAATGTAACAGATCCACCTAAAAACACTACCACAACTCTAGCATTGCCTGCACCACAACATACTGGACCTGCTTATGTACAAAATAGGAGAGGATTGACTCAGAAAGAGATAGCAGATAAGAGGGCAACGAATCAATGTTTTTATTGTGATGAGAAGTTTGTACTAGGCCATAAATGTACTGGACAGTTGTTTTCTTTGGAGATTTGTGTGGATAAAGGTGAAGAAGGGAGTTGTGATAAAGTTGTAGATGGTGAAGAGCAGGTTATGCATCATTTTGAGGACACTATGGAAAAGGAACCTCAAATTTCATTGCATGCTTTAAATGGAGAAATTACTTACAAGACCATGAGGGTAAAGGCTTATGTAGGGAAGAATACTTTGCACTCTCTCATTGATTCTGGCAGTACACATATTTTTTTGGACCTCAAAACAGCTAAAAAACTGGGTTGTAGGGTCAAAACGATATGTCCTATGGATGTCTCAATGGCCAATGGCCAAGTCATCACCAGTTTATATGAGTGTAAGGGCTTTAAGTGGACCTTACAAGGTGTGGAATTTGTGTCTGATGTGCTCATTTTACCACTGGGAGGGTGTGAGCTGGTATTGGGAGTGCAATGGTTGTCCACTCTTGGCTGCATTAAGTGGGACTTCAAGGAGATGGTGATGGACTTTGGGTATAAAGGTAGGAGAATGGTGTTTAGAGGAACTCAGAAAGCCACTTTGCAGTGGATGTGTGGGAAGAAATCAAGGAGAAGTGATGGTGGTTGCAGGACAGAAGCCAATGCACAAGTGCTATGTATTGACCCAAAAGTGATTATTGATGAACCAAAACTTCCTAAGGATGGTGATAAAGTAAATAGAATTACACCTTTGAGAATTGACAAGATGTTTGTTGGTTTGGATGTTAAAAAAGATGACATGTTTGTTGAAGATTGTGACATTGAATTGTCATGTTTGGTTGATGTTGGAAGGGAAAATAAATATTGGGAAGCTTCTGATGTGTTTGGGTACAAGAAGCTTGGTTCGGTGAAGACAAGCCGTAGTGATATTGGGAAGGTTTGGAATGAAAGAGGGGATGAATCAATGTCATTGGTTGGGAGGAATCAATGTGCAGTTGTTTGTAAGGGTTTTGGGTATGATCAGTTTATGGTAGCTAAAAGTATTATAGAAGAAGCTGAAGTAATTAAGGGATTGATTGTTGATCAATCATTGGCATCAGTTTTTAATCGAGTTGGTATTGGTGATATGCATAAAGGTGAAGTCTGGCTGATAAGAGTCAGAGATGCATTATGGTTCGAGTTACATGGGTGTTTAGTTAAACTAGTGTTTGATCCAGGAGGAAAACGAGTCTCTGATTTCAGTAGGCACAGTAATTGCAACTTGAAGTATGAGAAATGGGAGTTTGACGTATGGAGATGGCCAATGAGGAAAAAGAACATGGTTATGTTAATTGATGAAATGATAGTTGTTACTGATTGGCTTAAGGAACAGTTGAAGAGGGATGGAAAGTTGGTGATAGTCCATGATGCAGAACTAAGAAAAGAGTTACTTAATCATCTTTACCACCCAGTACCTGGTTCAATTCTTGCTTCAGTACCCGATCCATTACATGAGTGTGGGAACATGGAAGTACCTGATCCTGATCTAGTACCTGAACAAAGTGACACTAAGGTGCCTGGTCTTGGTCATTCAATACATGATCCAATGCTACCTAAAGTGTTACCTCGACTAGTACTGGAACCACTACTTGATTCAGTGGGCACTGAAAGAAACATTGAAGAAGAGACTGGATTATATGAGCTAGAACCTGAACTTAAAGACACTGAAGAAGAAGACACTGAACTTAAAGACACTGAAGAAGAAAACACTGAACTTAAAGATGGTAATTCCTCTATCAGTGGGTGGAAGGAAACACTGACAAAGCCAAATGTTAAGGAGAAGGGATTTGATACGCGCCAATTTGGATTCCACTGAAGCTTGGAAACCATCAGTGGAAACCATCAGTGGAAACCATCAGTGGAAACCATTGCTAAGACAAAAGTGATGCAAGTAGCTGATAAGGTGTAAGATGCCGAAGCTACTTGGGAAAAATTATCATGAGCTTGTTGCCAGTTACCTTCAGTCTAATTGATGCAACCTTGAGGTCAAGGTTTTCTTAAGAGGGATGGATTGATACGTGCCAAAATAAGTCACACGTGCAGAGCACATGTGTAACTTAACTCTTGAAGTGGCGGGAAAGTTTGTTGAGACTTTGACCGCAGTTGACCAGCTCCAAATGTCTTTAAATACTGTTTTCCTTTCACATTTCACATTAAGCAAAATAATGATTCATTTCATCTTCTCTCTGTAATTCTCTCAAATTCCAGTTGTAAACAAGAACATTCATTTGATATCACAATTTCGTGTTCCTTTTCACACTTGGAATGCCTGGTTGTTATCAAACCCTATCTTTTCTATTCTAAAACGTTTTGGTTCATATCACATATATACTGCATGGTTAAATTCTAAGCAGAGAATAACAGTAGCACCTAAAACAAGAACCAACAACAACAAAACAGAGACTTGAGTTTGTGGCAGGTTCGACAATTTTCACTGTAAACCAGAGTCTATTTAAGTTGTTCGGTAAAAAATTATGTAAACGGAGGAGGTGGGTATTTAGGTTTAACAAAAGTTGTTTACCCTAGATGATTTTTCATAAGTTTGGTCCCTATACTTTGTACAATTTCAACTTTGTAAATATATTTAAATTAATAATCCTTAATCATCAATATCTATCTATATCTATACTACCTATAATAGAGGAATGAATCTCTCTCCTCATGGTCTTAAAATTAAGACTTACAACATACAAAGCCTATTGTACAATACACAATGCACTATTAATGATCTTTCTCATCAATCTTAATTTTAAGAGTTACAAGTCTTAAAGCTTAATGTACAAAATACAAATCAATATTAATGTGGTCAAGATATTTAACATAGTCAATTAATTAACTGGTCAATAAATACAATTAATGCAGTTATTAAAACACCCCTTACACAAGAAATACAAATTATCAAACATATTGTACAACTAACTTAAACACAATTCCTGCATTAAATGTCACTAATACAAATAATAAAGCACATTATACAAATATTCAAGCACGAACAGACAACGGGCCAAATAAGTCCGAGCCGAATGGGTACGGTCCAAAGGGTCGAGCCCGAACAGGCACGGGCCAAATGGGTCGAGCCCAAACGGCACGCGCCAACGGGGTTGAGCCCGAGCAGGCGCAGGTTAAACAAAATTCTTGATATCCGTAAATTTATTGTCAAAAAACATAATAAACTAAAATACATGATTCACGAAACTTTTACTTGAGGTACCACACGCAACGCTGGGTACCTTGCTAGTACTACCTAAGTGTTTATGACTTTCTAAATAAAGAAGTATTAAAATTTTTAAGACGAAAAATATTTATTTAATAGAAAATTAATAAGCCACTAGTTAATGTTATTCACCATATTGCTTCCATGACAATTAATACAGTCAAATATTTATAGAGTATATTAAGTGTCGACTTGTAACAGCTCAAACCTTAATGGTATAGAATCCAACCTAAAAACTCAAACATCAATACAAAACACATTCTTTCTTTTTTCGAGGTTCGATAAAAAAACACACACAAATATAGATAAATCTACTCTCATCTTGATGTTCCGTTACCTACAGTAGAAATAATTAAGCTTTATTTTGATTTTGATTGTTTATAAGACTAACAAGCACGTCCAAAACTTTCAAATATGATATAGTAAGTTTTAAGTGAATTTGGTGGTATTAAGTGTAAAATTCTCAATTTTTATATTTTTTTAGTAATCTAGGCGAGTACTCGCGTCTGGCGGTATCGGTTTCTAGTGATAGACATTAACGATATGCGATATTGTGGCAAGTGTAGCGTTTAACATTCAAAACAGAACGTGAAAAGATGAAAATGCAATTGCAATAATAAAGTAATACTCATAACCAAAAGTTAATGATTTAAAATTTCAATAGTAAACAAAAAAATAATAGTAATACTTATGAGCGTACTTGTCGGTAATATGATTGATAGCATTGTTTTTAAACCCGGGTTGACCCGGCCGGTTGAACGAGAACCGGCTCGGACACCGAGCCGGATAGAACCGAGTTTTTGCTTGTTTGAGAATCGGATTGAATCACCGGTTTTTTGTTGACCCGGGCGGATCATGATTTTTTATTAAAAAAATTAACAATATGATTTTTTAATTTTTTTATTTAAAAATCTAACAATATGATATTTTCTTCCATTAACTTTTCTAGGTTTAATCAAAAAGTTAAAGTAGTGATGGCTAATGTTTGTTAAAATTTTGTAAAATAGTAAATTATAGTTACACTATCTTAGAATCATCAATTAATATAATTTTACTACATACCATTATAATTTAGAATCACTTGTTGAAGTTTTTACTATATTATTATAGATATAGAATTAAAAAGCAAAACGTGTCGCTATAGTCTTAATCTTTTTCATTGGTTTAATCGAATATATAAATAAATGCGGATAAATTATGGGATCATGCAATACTAATTATTAAAGGGCTAATTTTTTGAAAATACATTATACTTGTCAAAAAATCATCTTCAATGTAGCGAACTAAAAAAAACACTCTTTTAAGACACTTTTGTCTTTTTGTATGTAGTATGACCATTTTACCTTTTTAAATTACATAAATGGTCCCTAAGGGTTTTCGAAAATTGCATCCACCATCTCTAGGCTAAATTACATAAATGGTCGAAAATATTCTTTTTTCGAAAATAATTTTTTTTAGAAAATAATTTTTGTTTCAAAAATAATTTCTTTTCGAACTTAACTTTTTTTTCGAAATTCTTTTTTTTTCCTTAATTTTTTTTTTTCAAAATTATTTTTTTTTCAATATTTTTTTTAGAATTTGTTTTTCGTGGTAAGTGAAAGGAAAATTGAATTCTTTTTCGTAATATTTTTTAATAATTTTTTTTTTCAATATTTTCTTAATATTTTCTAATAAATATGATTTTTTTTTTTTTTTTTTTGATAAATTAGGGACGGTGGATGCAATTTTCGTTAAACCACATAGACCATTTATGTAATTTACCCTAAGGACGGTCGATGCAATTTTCAAAAACCAAAGGTAAAACGGTCATCACAAAATATTTATTTATCTTTATTACTTATTTGAAGAGAAAAGTGTCAAGATTAGTGTTCAAAAGAGTTTTTTATTTTTTTAGTTCCCTACACTAAAGATGATTTTTTGACAAGTATAATGCATTTTCAAAAAATTAGCCCATTATTAAATATAGAAAAAGTATATATATGTATAGAACCGGTTCGACCCGGGTGGTTCAAGTGGTTGAAACGGTGACCCGATGAACACGCGACTAAACCGGGTCGATAAAAAACCGGGTTTTAAAACATTGATTGATAGTCAAAATTAAATTAGAATCCCAATAACGTATTTGGAACTGTTGTTCGATTATTTGGAATGTACCAAGAAGTAAATGGCCATGCAATAGAGATTTGTACCTCATGCAATAGAGATTGTACCTGCATGCTTTACAGATGCTTTACAAAATTTTGTTCATTCAGCATACACATTTCTAAGTTACACATTTGTACCTCTACAGTAAAGATAAGTTTTCCAAGTTACCAAAGATAATTTTTCAAGTTACTAAAGATAATTTTCCAAGTTACCAAAAATAATTTTTCCACATTTTCCACTTTTCCACTTTTCCACATTTCCATATTTTGACTTTTTGACCATTTTTCTATTTTATGTAGTTAAGATTTACAAATTTGAAAAATAACTCATGCTGTTTAAACTTTTCTTTTTAGAAAGTGCTTTTATTATAACTAGAGTAAAATACACAGTTGGTCCATAATCTTGTACTTATGCATCACGCTGGGACAAAAGTTCCCTTTTTCATCGCCGGGAGTTCAAAGCAAGTTTTTAATAGGCTAAACTCGTCCCTTGACCATTAACGCCGAGGTCAACATCTTATTTATGTTGGTTAGTCGAGGGTATTATAGTCCATACACATTTATACCACACCTTTACTCAACCAGAGAAAAGCTATTCGTATACCATCTTGATCGTTTCCCTCCCTCGTCACATAACCCTCACAGGCAGACAAGGACCTTATTTTTACAGCAGTAACTGATGAGATGATAAAATATGTGAAGGCCAAATACGGGGATACTTGGTTACAAGAAGATGAAATGTTTGAAGATTTATGCAGGTTTGCGAAAGAAGCTGAAGTGATGAAAGGTTAGTTGGTTTTTTTGTATTTGTGTGATTGGCATTTTAAGGTTATCAGTCATGAATGAGCATAAATAACCCTATTTTATTTGCAAGAAATCCGAGCAGTGTCAGAATCTGCCAAAAAAAAGGAGCAAACTAAAGGTATCTGACGATATGATTGAGTATGCCATGGCTACTTATGGGAATAAGTGGGATATAGGAGATGACATTGCTGATGTGATACTTGAAGACTTGTGAGAAAAATATGTGAATAAGGAGTTTGAGAAAGGTTAGACTTAATGTTTGCAAACTAAGAAAGTTGTAATGGGTGAACTTTGATTTCTTTCTGTTTTGGCTATATTTCCATATACTAACTTGAAAGGAAATGAAGTTGATGTCATCATTATTTCAGACACATCTGATGATGAGTTTGGGATCATGTCTTCTAAGAGTACTACTTTGAAAGGTTCCACTTCCCAAGCTTCCAAGGCTTCCACTCCCAATGTTGTACTTGGTCTTGGAGCGACTGTGGGATGCTCCAGCACAAATAGGAATGAGTGGTATGTGCCTCCCCCTAAAGAGCTCAAGTCTCCCCCCATGAATATCAAGTCTCCCATCAAGAAGTTCACCTATTATTTTTAGTTGTTGATGTAATGAAGATGTATATTTTTGGTGATGATGGTTCTTGAAACGATACTTGTTAACATGTATATTTTGCTTTATATGGTATAATTAGTTGGTGGTGTATGTATATTTTGGCTTTGTTGTTTTCATTTTGTAGTTTGCATTTGCTTATGCAGTCTAGGTGGGTGTTTGGAAAACCCATTTAGACTTATAAAGTCAACATAAACCAAAAAATTAGAGTAACCACACCGAATTGTTTTAGTCTTTTAAATATCTTTTGTTTGCATTTGTAGTTTTGGTTTTGCTGTTTACGTTGTTCATGTTGCAATTGGATGTGCAGTTTAGGGGTTGTTTGGAATAATACAATTTGACTTATAAGTCAACATATACAAAAAGTAACCAAAATTCAATTCTTATAACAAAAGAAGTACACACATATCAGTTAAGTTACATTTAGACTGAAAGACAACATAGCATTTCTTGCAGGTAATTCACTTGGTTAATTGACTAGTAGGTGATCCATTTTGTCTTTCAGTAGCAGGTGGTTCACGTGGTGTTTGTCTTGGGCATTCTCCATTTGGTCTTTTAGTTGCAGGTGCTTCACGTGGTGTTTGGCTTGGGCGCTCTCCACTTGTTATTGCAGCTGCAGGTGGTTCACTTTCTTCTTCATCACTGCCCAAGGAAGCACCAACTCTAGTAGATGCAGAAATATGTACACCCATTACATATCCACCACTATCTCATGTAGTTGTGTTTTCCCTTGTAACACCATCTCTACCAGGAAAAGATGTGTTTCCCCTTCTGTCAAGGCACACTGGACAAACATACCGCATGAAATCTCTATAATGTGGACGCCTGACACTTTTCACCCAAAGGCCATCCTAGGTGATGTTTCAATGATGAATACCATGTCACGTGTTTAATTTTTTTAAGCTGTAATAGTACAGTACCTAACTTATATGTTTGTTATTTGCATACTTGTTTTTGCAGACAATGTAGCAGTAGCATCATCACTTTAAGGTTCATGTTTTGTGTGGTCATCAGTTTATGGATATCGACGACTAATGTGTAGATCATTTGAAGGTTCTAGCAGTTGAACGTTTTGAAGTGGAAACTGCATCATCTTTTATATTTTGTGAAATGTCAATAGAACCATGTATCAAACAATGACTCCATAGTTTCAGTTATTTTCCACTTGCATCAACCATTGAATATATAGTTGACTGTTATAAGTCAACTTGCTAAATAACTAGTTATGTATAATATTTATTTGTTTGTCATATGGGTTAAATTCTGTGAGGTTATACATTGTTTAGCATTTGACTTTATAAAGTCATACTTAACATGTCAGGTGTAATGGTTTAATTAGCTCAAACAATCACCCCTTTCTGTGTTGGTGGAATTGTCTTGGGTTAGAATTAACTAAGGTGTGGTATAAATGTGTATGGACTATAATCCCCTCGACTAACTAACATAAATCTGACGTTGACCTCGGCGTTAATGGTCAAGGGACGAGTTTAGCCTATAAAAAACTTGTTTTGGACTCCCGACGATGAAAAAAGCAACTTTTGTCCCAGTGTGATGCGTAAGTACAAGATTAGGGACCAACCGTGTATTTTACTCTTATAACTATTATTATCATTATTTTAAAGTGTGAAGGCTGAATACACGTAAAAAACTTTATCAAATTAACCAATATACGCAATATACTTTATTTATTGTCAATGTACGTAATATACTTTTGAATAATTATCAATGTACCTAATATTGACAAATTACCATTTAAAAAAGTTACGGTTTTGGTCTCTGCCATTTGCGTTGACTTTCACCGTTAGTCCTTTGATATTTTTTTAGTTAGAAAAATTATAGTAATGGTCCCTTGACATTTGCATTGACTTCCACTGTTAGTCCTTTGACATTTTAATACGCTTTCGTTCATTTTCCTTTACGTTTTTATCCGTCTTTATCCGTTTTTATACGTTTTCATCCATTTTTCTTACGTTTTTATCCGTTCTTATCCGTCTTTATCCGTTTTCATCCGGTTTTGTCCGTTTTTATACGTTTTCATCCGTTTTTATACGCTTTCGTTTGTTTATCTTACGTTTTCATATGTATTTGTCTTTATCCGATATCATCCGTTTTTATGCGCTTTTGTTCGTTTTTCTTACGTTTTATCTGTTTTAGTATTTTTTTTTTAAATGTTTTCATCCGTTTTTATACGCTTCGTCCATTTTTATTACGTTTTTATCCATCTTCATTCATTACGTTTTTGTCCATTTTTATAAGTTTTCATATGTTTTCATCCGTTTTTATGCGGTTATGTTCGTTTTTATGCGGTTATGTCCGTTTTTATACGTTTTGTCAGTTTTTATACGTTTCCGTTCATTTTTCTTATGTTTTCATATGTCTTTATCCGTTTTTAAGCGTTTTCATCCATTTTATATGATTTCGTCCATTTTTCTTCTTTTTTTTTGTACATTTTATCCATTTTTATCTGTCTTGATCCGTATGAAAACGTATAAAAATGGATAAAAACGTATAAAAACGGATGAAAACAAACAAAAACGCATAAAAACGGATAAAACGGATGAAAATAGATAAAAACATATGAAAGCGGACAAAACCATATAAAAATGGATGAAAACGGATAAAAACATATAAAAACGTAAGAAAAACGGATGAAAACGGATACAGACAGATAAAGCATATGAAAATGTAAGAGAAACCGACGAAAGCGTATAAAAACGGATAAAAACGTATGAAAATATAAGAAAAACAGACGAAAGCGTAAAAAAACAGATAAAAAGGTATGAGAACTAAAGAAAACGGATGAAAGCGTATAAAACGGACAAAAACGTATAAAAAACAAAAAGGGACAAAAACGCATAAAAATGAATAAAAACGTATGAGAACGTATAAAAATGGATAAAAATGTATAAAAACGAATGAAAACAAATAAAGACGGATAAAAAAGTATGAAAACGTAAGAAAAACGAACGAAAGCGTATAAAAACAGACGAAACCGTATAAAAATGGATGACAACGGATAAAAACGGATGCAAGCGTATAAAAATGAATAAAGACGGATAAAAACGTATGAAAACATAAAGAAAAAGGGACGAAAGCGTATTAAAATGTCAAGGGACTAACAGTGGAAGTCAACTCAAATGTCAAGGGACCATTACTGTAATTGTTTATGTAAAAAAATATCAAATGACTAACGGTGAAAGTCAAAGCAAACGGCAGAGACCAAAACTGTAACTTTTTTAAATATTAATCTGTCAATGTTACGTACATTTTCAATAAAAAAAGTATGTTACTTATATATTGGTTAATTTGATAAAGTTTGTTATGTATATTCAGCCTTCACCCTATTATAAATCACTTTATTAAAAACTCAAGGAAACTAAGATGCTATCCGGGCCCCCATTTATTTAGTTATAGCCAAATTAATCCTAGTAACAATTTGAACAACAACACATGCTCCAATACCTTGAGCCATGGAGAAATTTTGTATCCACTTCAGTAAGACAACCGCATCCTTCTCTAATTCTACCAAAAAAGAGAATGAAAAAATGAAAAAAAAAAAAAAAAACCAGATCTAATAGCCACACACTTAGCCCATACTTGACACGATTGCGTTGACCACATTAATCACCGCACGACTGAGCACAAAATCAGCCATCCAAGTTTTCGTCAAAGGCGAAGACCCAATCAGATCCACAAACACATCAAACCTCCATCTTGTTTGTAAAGTAACATGTCCGTTGGACGTAGGGGTTTGTTACGTCCATTGCCTAGCCTAGTATCAACTTTCTTACAAGCTGAAATTGCCCACCGATAGTAGATGTCGACAAAGGTATTGCACACAATATTATGTCGATGTTTAATACCAACAACACCAGCACACGATACACGATACGGCATAGTCTTCATAAATATCCCGGACAAAAACCCTTGAGCAAGTTGAGCATGACTTCAAACCAGAAAATAAATGGATACATAATCGATCATAAATACTAAAACTCTGAATATGTATGAGGTATAAATATTAAGTTGAAACGCAGATATTGAAATATGTGAATAAATCTATGAGACGCGCATTTCAACCTTTTAAATGAAACATTTTTTTGTTGTAATGAAATTAAATTAACTTTTATATTAAACCCCGTAAATGCACACGATTATAACATGTAAAAACACAATTTTTTATTAAATTTAGACTAAAATACACTGTTGGTCCGTAAACTTATCCAGAAACATCACGCTGGGACAAAACTTGCCATTTTCATCTCCAGTAGTCCAAACTATAGGTTTTTTAGGCCAAACTGGTCCCTTTTGGCCTCTGATGCGTTCGCACGAGGTTTTAAATTTGTAAACAAGAATTACCGGTTAACTAGGAACACATTCGGGCAAGTATACCCTAATCAAGTTGTAGTATAGGTTTTGGTAAATCAATGTCGTCCCAAGAGACTTGGTTGCACTACAAGTGTCGTTTATTTGTTTAAGCAAGTAACAAGTTGATAATTATGATTGTCATGGATCAAACCAACAAGAAAAGCAATAAGAACAAGCACACAAAGAGCATACATGTTTATTTCAATCAAACACAAAATCTCAACAATCATATCAATAACAAACATATGGAAATATAAAAGTAATAAGGATTATCCAAAGTATGAATTACAATAGGCAAAGATGAAGGATTATAGCAACCTTCAAGCCTCTAATTGACTACAATAGTTCTACCAAGCCATAAAATCATATCCAAATGTCTTCATCAGCCCTTGAGCACACTACATGAATTTGGCAGAGGTTTGAGGTCTTTTGGGGAAGATAAGTTGGTGGAAATTCGTCCTTAAGGGTGGAGGCTCGAATTTCACACCTTTGGGGAAGGTAAGTTGAGAGGGGATGGTGTGAGAGAAGTTCTCTCAAGTTGGGATCATTAGAAATGCTTGCAAAGGCCTCTATTTATACTACTTCCAAGGCTAGGGGTCATCAATGCTAAACTTGGCCTCCAAGGAGCTTAGAAGGACCTAGAATATAGTCTTGAAGGACCTAGAACCAGATAGAACATGTTAGGACTTTTACTGATGAAGAAATGGTAGAACCAGGCCTCCCAGCCGATCGGTTGCCCTGAAAAGCTTGCTCCAGCTGAATCGGTTGCGGGGCTTGACCGATCGGTTGGAATCATTTGACAGACAAGGTCAAAAGCTAAAATTGTAGATTTTTCTCTTACGCTTCCGTGGCCGCTTGAATCACCTAAATCGGAGTTCGTATGCTTAAGATATGGCCAAAATGGTGAAGGTGTGTCGGGAACAACGAGTCTTCCAATATTTCTTTCATTTAAGCTTCTTTTCTTCATTTCTTTCTCGTTTCCCTTCTTGAACTTTATTCTTGAGTCTTTGGACCACTATCTTGATGACTTTATCTTCTCGAATATACTCCACAAGTCTTGCTTTTGTCGGGAATTCTTTGTACATGGATAAATCTTCGTTTTTTACTTCTTTTTCTGTCTTTTTCTCCACATTCATGTACTTGGCTACAAATGAACTACCATACACACTTTTGAGCGTTATCAACCTCTTGACCCGTTTTCCATTAGTCAACACCACTATTTGCTTTCTTTTTTTTTTAGCTAATGGCATAATGGTCATTTCATATGTTTCTTCTACTTTCCTCCCCTCCCCATTTTGATTACCAAACATCTCACACACACACTTCATCTCCACAAATGAGTAACAATAAGTAAATCATTAGTAGCAGACATCAATCTCTCATATCTCATATACAGCAACCAATTTTATTTCTTGAAAAATTGCGTTTCATCTTCTTCCATTCCATCAAATTAAATTAAACCCACCGCCAAAAATTGACTTGTATCACCCTGAACCCAGTTAAATTTTACCCACTCCTGATGTGACCCATCCATCTTGACATCTTCACCCTGAAGTTTCTTCTCTGATTTTTTTGCTTATTTAAATTAGTTTGTAATGTTGTGTAATCTATCATTATCATTAATGCTGGTTGGTAATTATATCCATAACATGGCTACATTCTTAACAAAACGTGGCCCTTGTTTATGGGCGTTTTCCCATGAAAATAAAATAAAAAATTTAATTGTCTAATATGGTGTTTACGTACATCGTTTTAGACCTTTTTTTTGCAAAGTTTATATTGGAGTCTTTTAGTATTGAAAATTTGAAAGTTTAACTATTGGATGTGGAAGGTAATAAGAAAACGTTACTGAAATAAGAAAAGAGTGATTTTTAGACTATGAAATTTTGGTGTCAAATAGATGCATATTTGAATGGAATTATTTGTTCTTGAAATTTGGGGTTCTCATCCCCATTGCCTTCTAGTGTGTTAAAAGTTTCATTTTTGGAATCCAGGGACTTTTGAGGCTATACGGTTCCTAATATATATCATTCAACAATTGGAAAGTCTCTTGGAAAATGGATCAAGACTGTGATTTTGGGGAAGAAGTCTACGAGATCTAGTCTCTCAAAAGTAAGTAAAAGGGTGTTTATACCTACCACTAATATGCGTGGTACTAGTTGCTTAACCCGCCCGATGGGCGGGCTACTTTCATAATATTCGTTAGTAAAAACAGTTTAGTGACATAGAGAGTGGTGAACAACAAATTTAAAAAAAAAGTGAATAACTTAAATATTAAAAATTTGGTTGAACAAATGTATGAAGAACAAAAATAAAAATAAACAGCGATAGTTTCAAATCCTACGTAGAACTTCTTTATAAACTACGTTTGTTGTTTTGTTGGTGTATGAACCGTCTTCGTCACAACAAAGCACCTTCAATCCTTTCCTGCTTTTAACTCTTGATACCGCTACATAGAGTTGTCCGTGTGAGAAAACTGGACGCTGTAAAAATAAACCAACCTTGGATAGCGTTTGTCCTTGGCTTTTATTAATTGTCATAGCAAAACATACGGAAACCGGAAACTGCCTTCTGTTAATCCTAAAAGGCATCTTTGAGTCGGAAGGCGTAATTTGCATTCTAGGTATTGCACATATGTTACCAATCTTACCTCCGGATATTATTTTTGCTTCTATTATATTCACTCCCATCCTAAGGACCTGCAACCGTGTTCCATTGCACAAACCGGCTTTTTGGTCGATGTTCCGCATGCACATTATAGGTGCACCAATCTTTAAACATAACTCATGGTGAGGTAAATATGACATTTTGATGCTATTGAGAAAGTCTGTAGTGTAAACCGACTCATCAAAACTGGTATCATCGTCACATGCGGATACCGTGTCTGAACTATGGTAAGTCTTCCCATCTCCAGGTATCATAGTTATCATGTGCTTGTTGACAACATCAACCAGCTCGTGTGTCGGAGCAAGGATAGCTCTTTCTTGAAAGAAGCTTGGGTTCCACAGGTTTGGTAATAGTTCCGGGTATGTTTCTTCAACTATTGATGCAACATGATCGTTAGAATCTGGTATAAGCACGTCATCTGGAAATTCCACAACAGCCTCGCCATCATTCCTACCACCTAATTTACCGTCGCCAATATCTAATATCCAATCGGCGAATTCTTTTATTTCTGCCTTTTCAACTGAAGTGGTACCTAAGCCAAGCCTCATGTTGACTGTTAAACGCATAACTGTACAATGACGCCAAAGATGTGATGAGTTGATGGAGGCATGCACAACATCTTGTCTTGAACCACACGGTATGACTGGTAGTATCTGTCTAAAATCACCACCGAATACAACAACTTTCCCACCAAATACATTATCAGATTGTGCTCCATCCGCGTTTCTGCATATATCAGCTATGGTCCTCTCGAGAGGTTCGAAACAATGCCTGTGAATCATCGGTGCCTCATCCCATATAATTAGTTTTGTTTTTCTGATCAAGTCCACCAGATCGCTGTCGTAGCTAATCGAACACATAGAATCTTCAAACACATTTATGGGTAGCGCAAACCGAGAGTGCGCGGTCCTACCTCCGTCTAACAAAAGTGCCGCAATCCCACTTGATGCAACATTCAAAACAATTCCACCTTCTGATCTTATTGCAGCGGTTATTGTTTTGTAGAGATACGTCTTTCCAGTCCCACCATAACCATACACAAAAAACATACCTCCTTTGTCGTTGTCGACAGCATCCATCACGGTTGCAAAAATACATTTCTGCTCATCAGTCAACGTTGGGTATGCCGTTTGAAAGTATTGTCTTAGGTCATCCTTGTTATATGCCAGCTCGTCATACACAAGCCTGTTGTAACTATCCATGGTATGCTCTGGATCCGGATACGGCATATTCTGAATATTCTTTAAGGATCGATTGTTAGAAAGCAACATGTCTTCTATATATGATAGGCATATGTTTTTTCTTTGTGTGTCTGTTAGCTCGAGATCTGCAACAAATTTATAGTAAAATATTAGTAAAACAGATTATATGGTAGACGGTAAAACACAATCTGAATGTTAACATAAGTTATTATGCCTGTTTAAAAAATCTGATTGTTTGAAGAACTGTTATGATTCGAGTTCATATCTGTTTAGACAAAATGTTGAGATTGTTGTGTTATCACCTAGTTACTGCTGATATCATAGGGTATTAACCGTATTCCTAATATGTTAGTGGATCCAGTATAAGCAAATAGGATTTCAGTATAAGCAAATAGGAAAAAGCATGGCTCATTATCCAGTAACTGATTGCCTATCTAAACATGGAAGAATGGGAATTTTATTTAATTTGGTTGTAAGCTAACACTTTTGATGTAAGTTTGTATATGGTTTTAGAAAGAGCAAACCTGTTATTGTCCTATAACCGTATTGATTTTGAACATCATGGCAAAACTATATTCAAGAAATAAACAAAATAAATTAAAATTGTATTTTGACTTATTCCAGGATTCAAAAAACCTTATATGGTCTATAATCGCATTTACATATAGTCAGTGTGGCATATTAGATTAATAATGTTACTTATGGACTGCCGACATCAGCGATTCAGGGTTGTACGTTACTAAAAACACCTTATTTATCCTATCACATGTCACTTTAAACAGCTTATTTTCACACACATAATCTCCAATTTAACTTAATTTGAAAAGATAAGCTATGTTCGAGATAAGTCAATAAACTATCAAAAGTTGTCAAGAAAAGATTAAAATAGTTTATAGAGTCACATATGTAATATAAGTTAGTAAGTGAAAAAAGTCATGGAAGAAAAGTAAACTTGTTCTTCTACTTATCCAATGAATCTATAATACACACAAATAAACTGTGCTCTTCACGTATAATATTTAAGAAATATTCAGCACATACAAATAACTACTGATGTACGGATATTGGTAGGAAGTGTGTACCTGGATAGTTTTGTTTACGATGTTCAACACTTAGCACATCATCTGCCATAACACGCCATGTTTTCTCCCAAACAACATCAGGGTTTGACATACTGTCGGACATAATGAGCATCACAAAGAAAGACCGCAGATAGTCACCCATGCCCCAATGACTTGCTTCAATGATGCCGTCAATGTACTCTTTGTCGTCTTCCAACAATCCAAGAGCATAACATGCGTCTCTATAGGTAGGGTATAGCACATTATCTACGGTTTTGAACTCGTCCCATTCCATGACACCCTTTTTTTTGTTTAGCAATATCCGTAAATAAAATAGCTCACCCCAAGAAGGCGGTACGTGGTGAATCCTTCCAATACTGAAACCTCTTTGCCTCGGTTCCCAACATCGTTCTTTGTATTTCCAAACATATTTTGATGGGAATTGAGAATACAACAACTGCCTTGCATCCTCGTCTGTCTTGTTGCGTTCCATCCACATTATAAACTTTGAATTATTTACAGAAGCCTTTTCAAGAGTGTAATCTATACTATCAGCCGGGTCAAAAACAATATTTTGTTCGTTGGGTAGGTGAAAAGGCAACCTCTCAACTGATGGAGTCCTATAATGAATGTCGTATTTGTATATGCGCCATGCCGCCTCGCATGCTGACAAATACCTGCAATCGTAATAATCTTTGATCTCGTCGACATCTTCACCCTCAACAGCCGTTGTTACCCTATCAGGTCCCTTATTTATATATTTGAAGAGGTATTTTATAGAACCTAGTTGGTTGCACCATTCGACATTAATGTGTGCCTGATATTGCTTCAATAAAGCAGGATTGTAAGGTACGACATTGCGGTTATCAAGGTCAGAACCTGATTTTTTGACGGTCCTTCCATCGTTTCTTCTCATGTATAGTGCGTATCCACTTTCATCGATGAATGTGCTATCGTTATACTGTTTTGGAAACTTCTTAGAACAACGATTTCCTATCATGCAGGGACAACTTGGGTGTTCAGGGTCGCATGCACCGTGCATCATATGTTCACTTACCAAATAATGTAATTCCGGATCTTCTTCCTCATCAGGCATCTCAGCAGATATGAACTCATCTATGTCTCCAGGAGTCATTATCTTATCCTCTACCTCCAACCATAATAAAATGTGGCAATGTGGTAGTCCTCTCTTTTGAAACTCGATTGTATAAACAACTGAAAATTGAGACAAAACAAATTAAGATACATTAGTATGGTGTATATTTTAGTAGACATAAAACACAATAGGACTTTTTATAATGTCGATATTAGTGTTGTGTGTAAAAGCTATGTTTCACGTATAATCTGTTTAACTTTGATTCAAATTTGGATGACACGAATTGCATAACTAAAAAACCAAATCCAAGGCACGTTGTCAATCGTAATGGATAACGATAATCGGATAAAGCACAAGTACTCTAAATTTAGTGACTCCTAATTTGAATATTAATCAAATATATATAATATAAATACCTCCTCGTACTTCTCTAAATGTAGCTTCATCTTTGAAGTCCTTTATCATACGGTCGAGTTTCATCTTAAAGACTCTTGTGCTTGCATCAGGACGGTCCTCTGGTTTTAAACCTTTTATTTCCATATATCTTGATATTTTCGGCCAATTTGGATTACACGTAAACGTTATAAAGAGATCGGGGTATCCAAAAAACTTGCATAACGCCATAGCATCCAAGTAGTTCTGCAGCATATACCGTGGGCTACCAGTAAATGATGAAGGTAGAATAACCTTCTTACCACGAAAAGGTTGTCCTGCAGTTTCAGCCATGCGTTCTAGTCGAGCGTACGTTTCGCTCCTCAATTCTTTCTGGTTTTTTCTAGTGAACGACATCCTTTCCGCTTCAACCTTTGTGTAGCCATCAACCAAAAATTGCTGAAACAATCTTCTGCCATTCAATATCATTGAGTACACACCTGGACGGTCCATCATGCGGTAGGCAAACCATTCACGCATAGTGACGCGTGTTTTTTTGACTTTCTGGAGTATCAGCAGTAACATGTGAATGGTATATATCCGTACGATAACCATCTTCCGCATACGGGAATAGAAGAGGATACTGCAATGGGAGGTATGAAACGTGCAACTCACTAATCCTTCTTAATTTACCACTTTGCTTATGCAACACAATATCTCTGTTGTTTACAGTTCCGTCAAAATCACCAACTATAAGAGCTGCGACTTCTGAAGTTGTGGGTAGATTGTACGTCCTACCGTCATGATCCCTTTTACCAATTAGTCTAAGTGCGACGTTTTCGTCATCAGTTGAAGATGATAATCTTTCTCCAGCCATATGGAACTTTTCCACCAATGGGTTATTCAAATCCAACATGTATTTTATATCCACTGTTAGCTGATGGTCTATGACTCTTTTGCCAGATGACGTAGATGGTTCGTTGCTGTTGTTGAAAGAAAAATGAACATTAACGATTGCTTGCTTACTTTATAATGTGTAATTTATAAAAATTACTATTAAAGATATTAATACCTGACAGCATTTATCCTATTACGAATTTCGTTTACAAGATCGTAAATATACAACTGTGCAAAGGCAAGTGCTTGTCCGGGTTTTGGTAATAAATCTCCCATTATATGATAATCCTGTCCATGAAGTCTATAGCAATACGGGCCGCATCCAACATTGACAGAATTGTCTTGCTTACCACCTAAGGATGTGAAGGCAAACATAGAATTATACCGCCTAATATCTTCAAGAAATGATTTGCTTTTTGGGTGCTCGTTCTTAGTCAGACTCATCAACAATGGCGGAGGATCCATTAATGGAACAGGCAATTTAACCTTCCCCCTTCCACAACATAGTGAGTATGAATGACCATGTCCATGACCATCTCCTCTTTTACTCTCAGCAAGCCACAACAAAGCACCGCATGATTCACACTCAACATTTGGATCACCATGGTCTATGTATTCTGCCAATAAATGTTGTTAAATGTTAGACAACTTCTGATGAATATATGTATCAATCAGAAGTCAAGAATACTAATTTCAATGTGTATGCACTTTAGAATAAAATACATGATGATACGCCAACAAAAGGTGATTGTCTTGGTCTGGATTGGTTTTGGTTATTTCGGTTATTGTAACGTACTTTGCTTGTTGGTTTACTTCCACGGAACTTGCCTTTACGCTTACGTCTAACATTGTAGCCATTTCCATTTTCTATTTTCAAAGATGGATCATCCACATTTTGTGTATCTTGTCCTGCATTATAGGTATTTAAATAAGCGTTAGTACGTAAGTATGGTTACATAATGATTGAGACGCTTACGTTGCAGATAATATTAATGTTAAACGATCATTCGTATGATATCTAAGTCCAATCTGATTGGAGTTACATTGCGGAATCTTGATCTTAATGTAAAATTTCTGTGGTCGTGTGAGTCTGGTTGAAATTGTTGTACACCGTCTGTCACAATGGAGAATCCAGTTGCAGATGCATTTGTTAGACGTGATTCTGTACTTAGAAACACATCTTTGGTCGCGTGCGTTGTTTGCTTATATTGAGCCACATTATTGATTGTTGTCCAATAATAAGGCAAACATATAATTAATAACATAAATTATTAGCGTATGAGGAAAGTTAGTATATGGTTTTAGAAAAAACATTAGGCTGTTTCGACATAGTAGTTGCACAAGGCAGTTGTTAAACCAAGTATCGTAGTGTGAATTTATTATATTCATGTTTTCACTTCATGGAGACACTATATTCAATAATTGAATAAGAAAGTAGAATAATTTTTTTATTTATCCAATGATCTCTAAAAAGCTTAACCAAAAGACTGTTGGTTTAAACTATGAAACAAAAAATGCAGCAATTTGTACGTTACCATACATCTTCGTGAATTAATATATGGAACTCATGCAAGCATCTAGTTAATACCAGAAATCAAACAACACTTATATAGAAAATACTTACATGTAGCACCGCTAGACACCGGACGTGCACTTGTTTCTTGGGTGATTAACGAAGACTTGAAAGTTGGCGCGAATATGTTTTCATTGACATTAGACCTGTAACGATCGTTGTTTGAATAGACTGCTGAATGGTTACATGGTGTTAACGTGGTTGTTCCTGTTAAAAAAAACAGTCACTTACTTGTTTAAAATTGTTTGGTAATGCCTTATGATTATAAATTGAAAGATATATAAAAAAACTAAAAGGATATTATTTAATATGTTTAACTTACCTGGTGTTGTATAGCTTTGAGAAGATAAAGCTGAACGGTCGTTTGAGACAGGATTCAAAGGATGAGCTGTCGACCGGCGTTCTATAGAATGGTTGGTATTTGTTATGTCACTTAATCGAGGTCTTCCAGGCCTACGTATAGCTAAGGATTCGGGCGTACCTATAATGAGAAATTAAAGTGGTAGCATTAACTTGATTAACAGATAATTGTAAGTAAAAAGATCAAATGATTCGTACTTATTGTATTTGTTGTATAAGGACGACGGCCAGGCGGTATTAAACGGATGCTCGTATCAGTACCTTTAAAAAGATTTTAAAAAAAATGTTCATTTTCCAATGTAGTTAACTTATAATGAAAATAACACGACAAGAATTTGGTTTGCATGCATCCGCGATGTATAAAACAAAAATCAATATGATGCATACTTGGTGGTGCTTTCGTAGTGGCAGGTCGGCCTGGTTGTCGCAAACTGATGTTCATGTCATTATCTATAGGAAGGTTGACATAGTTAAATATAATTTATCTAACATTTTCATAAAAGAAGTTTCACTGCAGTATGTCGTCTACAATAGAACAATGAATCCTTACCGTACGATGTCTTCTTACGACCAGGTACTTGTTTTGCAATGCTGTCTAAGACGGTATTATCTTGAATGGCTTTCCGCTTGGTTGTAGAATTGTTCAAAGGTGTGGCTGTAACATGCGTATAGAAAACAATCAAGCAAACACAGTGATAAAAGAAAGAAGAAAATGGCATAATGGAAGGTTAAAGGTGACGATAGACATACATGTTGTCGTATTAACCTTTCGTTTAAAGTTATTAGAACATGCATTTTGGTGTGTTTTATTCATGTTTTCTTTCTCATGATTTCTCATTTCCACAGTAACTTGGAGATTATGTGTGTGGAAATAAGGTGTTTATAGTGACTTGTGAATTCAGAAGTAAGATGTTAACATTTAAAAAAAATCAATTTAATTAAAATAAAATCACTAATTTATAGGGATTGGCATTTAAGGTAATTATGGAATGCTACAAATCTGGAATCTTTGTAATATTATGGAGTTGGTAGTTGTTATGATTTTCAGAAACTGATAATGGAATGAGCATTAAATTCGTGTGTTTGTGTGTGTGTGAAGATGTAAAAGTCTAAAATTGTTTAAGAAAGAAAGTATAAGCTGATTCATTATCAATGAAATGAGAAATCTCCATGATATTATTAAAGACACCAGATAAGCAAAGCTCCAAAAACATGAAGCTAACATAGTCTAGGAAATCACCAAAATATAGGATAAACCTAAAACGACGAAGGAAATACCAAATTGTTCAAATTTCAACGAAATAACATAAAACAGTAAAATGGAGAACCATGGAGATGAGGTTGTATCTGATCACACCTTCTCTATTTTAACTTCAATGAACTGTTTCTTGGTCTTGGTGGACTCATCATGCTCCTCATCTTCATACTCATCAAGATCGATTATCACCCTTTTCTTTTCATTCCCAGCGCTTCCTCCACTTGTACCTGCACTTCCAGCATCTTGATCTTGTGTCACTTTGCCTGGTGTATCCAATATCAGTTTCATTGGAGGGCTTTGTTCTGTCATCCTGCTTGTGAGTAAGCTTGTTTTGGGAGTTTCAAAATCATCTTGTGAATCCTGAAAAAATGCATTGGATAAAGTAATGTTAACATAGTAATCTCTTATTTTGTTGATTGTATACATAATCTGTTGGTATAAAGATTTAAAATCAGTAATGACCGTTTCACGAAGAAAGGATTTCTTGAAATAGTCAATGAGTGGCTTGTCATCAGAAACAGCTTGACAACGATAGGTGTAATCGTTTCTTCTAACATTGTATTCTGAAAAGAGAAGCTTAAAAAGCCACTTTTTGCCAACCATCGTTTCTAATTCTTCTTTAGGGTAGTACGATTCCGTATCCTCACCAGGGTGCTTGTCAATTACTTCCCATATAAACTTGCCACAAAGCTTGCTCACATTCGTGTCGAATACCACCAAAGGGGCAGATCCCGAATCATCAATAATTCTGATGATGCATTTGAATCTGAAATAAAAGTGTATAATGGCTTATTATTTAAAAATATTTAAGTTAAGTGTCAAAAGTAGGGTTATATAAAACAGTGTGTACGTGAAATATACCGTTTGACAACTTGGTAAACAGTACCATGCTTGGCGCAAGTGTAAGGCTGTTTACGATTCTTTGAAGCGCTTGAGGCAGGACCTTTTGACACAACCATATCAACCTTCCTACTACAGTCTTTGCAGGCAAGATAGCACCAACCGTGTTCACGATGGATGCGATGAATCGTTGCATAGACAACACATTCACTTTCCTGCGTTAATTTGTATATTTTGTAGGTAAGTATATGTGTAATTGTTTGGTAACTATTATTGTATCGATTATCTTGTAAATGAATTAGCTAAAATTACCGTTCGATTCTCTTATCGATCCCACCATAGTTTTGACAGTATCCTTAAAAAAGGATTCGATTGTGACAACAGGCTTTTCAGGAGTGAACAAAGCTATTTGGTAATCTTTTTCATCGTAGGTGTCCTATTCTTCTTGACTGAAACATAGTAATATACTTTCGTTTAAGTGACATGAAGCATATAAAAAGCTAGTGATAGGTAGAAGGTAAATGTGATGATACCTCTGTCTAAAAGCAATTATCTCAGGCAAGTCAGTGTTGATGTACAACTTTGAACCAAATAGTGCGTTGTTCACAGTAGGTTTCCCTGTTTCGATAAAAACGATTTTATTTATCCAAAGCAGCGCAAAGAAAGTATGTAGTCTATTAAAAATATTTACCAAATGTTTGCTTATTACATACCGTTCCAATACTTGACCTTTCCAAGCTGCAGGATGCAAACAGTGTGGCTACTCTTTTCGGTATTCTCAGCATATTCGTTCCATCTTTCGGCCCATGCATCCCAGAAAGTGCAATCAAGAGTGTTTTCCCTATTGAAATTGAAATGGTTGAATAGCAGCAATATGATGTATAGAATATAAAATGTATGAAATTAATTATGAGTTGTAAATGTATGTATAAGTTACTCACTCGTAATCCTGCAGTACAACTGTTCTCCTAAGCTTTTTAACACCAGCCCAGTTAAGAGGCACGATTTCTCCAATCGCAACAACTGTGCCTATGACATCTGAAGAAAAGGGAAAAAATCTTCTTAAGTAAATACATTCGAAAGTGCAAACTGATGGACTTTCATACTAAGGTTGACTTCTAAGTGTGCGTTTAACAATCATATATCGTATAATGTAACAATAGAGTGTGATTTAGCTTGTCTATGGAAATAAGCTTACCAACATCATCGAGCTCGTTGTATGGGTTATTGCTGTCCCACAAAGCACCGAAGTCATCAAAGACGAAACCCTTGGTATTATCATTTATTGGATCAATACGGGTAACAGTAATGTTTTTGTGGACAGCAATCTTGAATTTGTGTGGTAAAAGTGGAAGTTTGCCACCATTTTCCGCGACACCAAAATTGGAAATCTGGTAACATTGGCCTTCAACAAAGAGAGGTTCAAACTTGTACATCAATTCCTTCTTAATGAACACTTGGATGTGGTTGTTCTGAAAAAAAAAGAAACTTGTAATGAGTCTAGTTTATGATATACGTTTATTATCATATCTAAACAATAGAGCATGAAACGATACTAACATCATTGTCTTGGAGTACCAAGTCCAGAGAGTAAGGATCCTTTTCATGATTGACACGATGTGAGTGCCAAATGGAAATGCATCTGCCTTGGACTGATAGGTCGTCGGTCATTGGATCCACCTCATTAAGTGGAGTGATTTGTTTGGCCAATGTTGTGACTAAATAAAAGAATGCGTTATTTTCATTTCTTGATAGTTTTTATGCTATTTGAGAATCAATAAGATAGTTGCATTAAGAGTAAGAAACATACCCTCTGTCTCTTTCAGTTTTCCTTTCATTCGTAAAGCACTCTGGCTAGCTGTGGTGACTTAACGTGGTAACCAAAAATGATGTCAACAGACATGTATATATATGTGCTATAATCATGAAACTACAAAAGTTAGTATGAAGAACCTACCAGAATCATACGAAAGCTTTCCGGTCTGTTAATACAAATAAACCGTAAAAACGTTTATTAATATTTTGCGATCTCTTTGTGTTTTGTTGATAACAAATATAATGTTGTCTTAAGTATAATTATAAGGATACATGTTATTTTTGTAAAGCATTTACATATAGCCATTTAAATACAAAAATGTAGTAATTAAGCATTTGTTGTAATAGTTTATTAGGATGGGTAAAACCATAACCCATGGATCTTAACCCATACCAAGTAGACTAGATGCAATGTATACTTAGATACATTGAATCTAAAGAAAACCCATGGACCAACCCATAACCCATGACCCATAACCAAAAACCCATGGGCAAGGGCGTTCCACGGATCCCTAGGTTTACACTAGACGGATCCCAGTGGAAGGATCCGTGGGATCCGGGAACAAGGAAGAATTTTGCCTATAAATGAGAGCCATTTCTTCATTCTAACTCACCCCTATTCTTACTAAATCTCTCAAACACTCTCATTCTCTTCTAACATATAGATCACTTGATCTAGAGTTGTTCTTCTTTTCTTTCTATTGTGATCCTCATATAGGTCATTCTCTAAGGCGAGATCACGAGCATTCTACAAGTTATCCAAGCAAGGGTCCTTGATTGATTTGTCACTCCATAGATTTACGTAGCGAAGATCTTGTATTTGATATTTCACATAGTTGTTGTGTAATAGTCGTGTTGGTTTGGTCCACCTTGTTACGGACTCGGTATCTAGCTTTGTACCGGAAAAGTGTAAGCAACGTTGTGAAGGCTTCTCCGCCAAGTGAAGGAGTTTGTTGACATAGTGCTTGAACTCTCGAGTAGGTGACTCGGGGAGTGGAGTAGGGCAAGGAAGGTGTCCTTGTAGCCGAACCACTATAAATCGGTTGTGTCATTTCTATCCCTTAACTTTATTTATTTGCTTACATTATCATTAGACCTATATGTTCTCAACATCCATAAGATCTCACATATTATGTAGGATATAACTTTTCACTTACACATCAAACCATAACACAAAGTAGCATATAGATGGAATTCTAGAGAGAGAAAGTTAGAGGTTTAGGGAACTTAGTGAGAGAAAGTGAAAGATATTATTATGAGCTCCAACTCTCTACCTTGGGAGGTAGAGAGTATTTATAGTCTTACATAAATCGCCACACTTTGGGTGTGGATCGGGCATACAGGTGGGTAAAGACCGTCAGTCCTCCACGGTGTTACTAAACTAAATACTACTTAACTAAAGAATCACTACGACAACGAGCTTTCTAACGATTACATATACTTGAGGTGACCGACTCTTTAATACCGGAATTTCTAATTCTAACAATCTCCCCTAAGGAGGTCACCTCAATCATGTACCAAAATTACATTGAATACAACTAGATAATACATTAACAATTGATCTTGCATTCTTGATGTAGTCCTTTGCTCCTAAGCTCGTAGTCATTGATTCTTCACATTGCATGTTTGGATATTCCAGTGGAGGTCTTTCTTGATCCACGTGATAATAGTTTTGAGCCATCATTTGAGATCATCACTATCAACAATCTCGTGACATCCTTTGTGATGTTGTGACATTAGGACCGACATGCTCACATTACGGATCATGAAATCTTCTCATCGAGTAATGGAAGCATTTGTTGAATCATGATATTGGCGGCGTAGCGAAGCTTGGAGTGAAAATATCGAGTCATTGATGCACTAATCATGATTTCTTTGAGTTGAATGTGTTAAGTGAGCATACGGCTATGGATTGACCGCTTCATTCGATCACCGCAAGCGTCGGATGTACCGCATACAACAGCTAGTTAATAAATCGCACGAAAGTGTCTTTGATCACTTCGTTGAATTGAGGTACACGCCCACGGTTCCCGTTGATCAAGACAAGCACCGCTGTGATCGGTGGGATTCCTAAGAGTCTCCTTGACGGGTTTCGCATTTGTTCTAGCTGTTCTCAAACCGAACATCTCAAAGAAGACAACACGGAGTGAGTGAACGGTAATTTTAAGTCCACCGATTGATGAAAAAGATTTGAAAAACAATCGTGTATTGCTCAATAGAAATTGTTTTTGCAATACAACGAAGGTTTTATTGAAAATCAATTATCAATCATAAAATACCTTTTGGTTTGAAAAATGAGTACACGGTCGATGTGCTAAAGAAAAGAGTTGTTAAGCACAAAGACCGGTTTTCAAAGGTATCCGTCAATCCATAACTGAACTGTGATTGATTCAAAAGATTGAATCGCCCCATTGTTTCTGCTCGGTTGTCACATGGTTGATCTATATAATAGATCTCACATGCCACCTACCGTGAGCTTGTTTGATGTTGGCTCGAGGCTTTCCATCTTCATTGTGAATATGTAAACTCATCACTCGGATGTTACGGCAATACCACAAGGATAATGCGTGGGACTCAAGATATAATCTCTTTCCACATTGTGTGAAACAGAGAGTCTTCATTGAAAGTGTCCTAATGAGATTTATTGATGATCTCGTGGCTCTAGACTCAATTTGTGCATATTTGGATCCCGTGTCGGGAGACTAGGAGAGGTCTCCTTCTTCAATATCAACCATCTCTAAGAGAAAGTCGATAGATAATGTCGGTTCCCGTGAGAATGAAACAAGTCCTTTTAAGAGGAACTTGAGTGGTTTGGAAAGTTGAAGTGCGGTGCGTCACCGGGTCCATGACGTCTTGTCTTCAATACCGATGTTACCATCAAGAGCATATGAATTGAACCCGGTTTACGCCTAAGGTTGAATAAATGGAGGGCTATTTGTTTTCACCCTTTTCTCATTCAATTCTTTTAATTCTTCAACCCTTCAAGCTTACCGAGACTTCATAGCTAGAACCTTGTTGGGTTTATTCCATGCTAGCTCGGTCTTAGTCGGCACTCTTCCCATATCTCATTTTCTCCTTTTATCATCATACCTAAGGACTTCTACACTAACTAGTGGATTGTCCTGGGTAGATCCCTCCGGCTACAGGCGGATCATGGGAACACATACCTAACCTTATCATCCTTATATCACCGTACATAAAGTAAAGTTGGTCGGTCTATTTGGTATTGTTCATCCGCCATTGGATCCAATTGAAAACCATTTGAAAATTAATTCGGATACTTGTGATATATTATCAAAGCATTTTGTACTGAATTGTTTTGATATTTTAGAACAAGAACTCCCCTCAACATGTGCATCAAATATTTGAAAATGTTTTGCACACGGAGGCAAGAGAAAGAATTAACTTCTTTGATTACCATTTTCTAAAGATATCAACATCACTTCCCACATCAAATCAAGTAGAAATAGCATTTCGGGAAGGATGAGGTTTCCATAAATTCGCTCCCCTCAATATGTGCCTCGAGGTTTGAAAAGCGTTTTGCACATACTAGAGGAACTTGCACATGAGATGAATGATCACGTTACAAATCAAAGGTTTTAAGATAGATGCTCCCCTCAACATGTGCATTGAAAAATTGAAATCGTTTGTCACATGTGGGCGGTGATAGCATGTACATCCTTATAAAACCATTTACCAATTATCGGTTTAAATCCAATTTAAATCACACATTCTCCCCGATCACAATTATCAAATCATTTGAGATTTGTGATCTCTTATAGATTTAAATTGATTTTGAAAGCTTTTAAGGGAATTGTGACTTGATTATGAATGCTTTTAACTCGATAAGGATCGGATTTTAAGACTTTAAACTCCATTGATAAAACATGCATGAATATCTTTTGAAAACAATTTAATGCCAAATAACTTTTAATTTAATTGAAATCATTCTCCCCTCAATCAATGACATAGGTTGTTGATTGAGAGATGAGATTGGACAAATAAGTCCGATGATTATCAAAATAGAGATTGAGTTATTTTTCAAAGCATTTAGTTTTCGTGGATAAATGTTTATAGAATCGAGCATGGAATTTTGAAAACATGATAAAACATGGCTCGTTCTTTCTTTTAAAACCGGTTATTGCTGAAAATGACAATAAACCATTTCTCTTTCTCCCAAAATATTTTTTTTTTTTTTTTTGATTTTTTTTTTTTTTTTTTTTTTTTTTTTTTGAAGAATTCGAACAACATCTAAAGTCCGTGTCATTCTTTGAATGACAAAGACAAAGACCGTAGATATTATCGAACCGAGAGAAACATGACAAATTGACAATATTTTTGAATATTTTTGAATTTTTCAAATTTTTATGGATTTTGAGAGATTTATATTTTTCTATTTGATTTTGAAGGTTTTATAATTTTGTATTTTGTTTTCAAATAAATATTTACAAGAAATAGATGAAGATAGACCTTTACTCCTCGTCTTCCTCCTGAAGACGTTTGAGAGTTTCGGTTGAAGGCTTTTCAAACCAAGTCATGGAAGAATAAACTCAAACGTTCTCTTGGAAGAGCTTTGGTGAAGATGTCGCTAACGATATTCGGACCTCACAAAATATAGTTCCACCACACCTTTTTCCACTTGTTCCTCGATGAAATGATGTCGAATGTCGATATGCTTTGCTCTTGAGTGTTGAGCGTTGTTGCATGAGAGAGCAATAGCACTTTATTATCACAAGACAGAGGGATTTTGTTGAATTCAAAGCCATAGTCGATAATTGAGATCTCATCCATAAGATTTGAGCACAACAAGATGACATGGCTATGTATTCACCTCTGAGAGGAAATAGAAGTACTCATTTGCTTCTTTGAAGACCACTCACAAGCTTATCACCCAAAACCGAGCACCTCTCGGCGTGCTTGACGTGTATCTTGACAACTCGCATGATCGGCATCTGCATAGGCCGTTAGTGACATACCGGTGTCCTTCTGGTACCATAGTCCCATATTGATGGTTCCTTGAGATACCGAAGACCCGCTTAATCGCTTCAAGGTGCTTTTTAGTAGGCTTAGCACGGTATCTAGCACACATGCAAACAATGAACAAGATGTCCGGTCTACTAGCGATGAGATACATCGTGGATCCAATCATACTCCGATATTTCGTTTGGTCAATCATGATCCCCGAGAGGTCCTCATCTAGTTTGGTTCGGTCAATCATGGGGTGTCAACGGGGTCACTTGAATCAAATCCAAATTTCTTTAAAATCTCATTGCATATTTAGATTGATTTATGAAAATGCCTCCGGACTTTGAGAAATTTGTAATCCCAAGAAAATGACATTTGTCCCATCATTGACATTTGAAACTTTGAACTCATTTCATTTGAAAACGATCACATTCCATTGGGTCGGTCGAGGCAAAAATAATATCATCAACATAAATTTGAACATGAATCAAATGTTTGCACGACTTCGGTGAACAATGTAGGATCAATCGCTCCTTTGATGAATCCGGTTGATAGAAGAAACTTTGACGATGTATCATACCATGCCCTTGGAGCTTGCTTTAAACCGTAAAGAGCCTTCTTCAAACGATAAACGTGAGTAGGATGCTCTTGATTCACAAATCCTTCGGGTTGGTGGCGTGAGCGACTTCTTTAAGATCTCCGTTCGAAATGCCGTCTTTACATCCATCGATAAACTACCATGTTCTTACTAGCAAGATTAGCGAAAGATTACGATTGCCTCGATTCGAGCAACTGGAGCAAAAGATTCTTCAAAGTCTATACCTCCTCTTGACGATATCCTTTAGCAACTAATCGAGCCTTGTTCTTCAACACATCACCATGCTCATCAAGTTTTACTTTGAAGATCCATTTTAGAGTTATAATCATAGCACGCCTGGGCGGTACTAACTCCCATACATCAAGACGATCAAACTCATGAATTTCATCTTGCATGGCATTGAACCGACTATCTTCATTCATAGCGCTTTTAACATCTTTTGGTTCGATCTTAGATAGTACGGAGTTGAAGAAGCACCATAAGGCATCGGTTGCAAGTTGTTTCGGGTTGATACAGACGAGAGGATTCCCAATGATATTGTCTAAGGGTGATCGTGAGTCCATTTTCCGAGGTGTTCATGTGGCGCTTGTTGTGGGCCGAGGTAGCAGAGTCGATGTCTCTGAAGAAGATGGTTCGATGATGATTCGGGAGTAGCAAATATGTTTTCAAATGGAGCATCTTCGAGAGTCGCAAAGGGATTAACTTCATCATTGATGCGAAACATTTCCATGATGTACATTTGAGGAATGATGATTTGTTGATGAGGCAAGGATCGCAGCAGTGCTTCTTGACTTAAAGATATTGAGACCAAGGATTGACTTCATTCACCGGAATATGAGCATCTTCTGTTGTAGGGATCAAGACCTCATTAGTAATTGAATCATACAGTTCATCAAACATAGGATCAAACAATTTCTTTACATCATCTTGGATGGAGGTACATATGGAGTTTCTTGAGAGGAGTTTGGAACAAGAGATGATCCAATGGGACTGTTTTGAAGTGCGGGTCTGAGTGGAGTGTCCAGAGCCATTTGACCGGTCGACTCATCAAACGTAACGTGAATTGTTTCCATGATATTTGGGTTCTTTTGTTGTAGATTCGGTATCCTTTTGTTTGATACATATCCTACAAATACTCCAATGTCGACTTTAGCCCTAAGTTTGCCTAAGTCTTGACCTCATTAGTTGGATAACACAATGCACCAAACACACGAAGGAAAGATAGATTAGGTTTTCTGTTGTGGACAAGTTCATATGGAGTTTTTCCATGAATAGTGTGAATCGTGGAACGATTTTGTGTGTAGCATGCGGTGGCAATTGCTTCACCCGTAGAAACATTGGAACCTTTGAGTAGATCAAGATTGTTCTAGCGACTTCAACAAGAGTACGATTTCGTCTTTCAACTACACCGCTCGTTGAGGGTTCGTGGAACACTTCTTTGATGGTGATTCCAACGCTTTCATAGAATTCACTAAGTTGTTTGTTGACAAACTCGGTTCCATTGTCTGCTTTGATAATTCGGCGCTTTTGTTTAGTCGAACTCGCACTGTTTGATGAGTTTGATGATGATATCGAGTTTCATCCTTTGTCCTTAAGAACTTGACCGGTGAATCTAGAGTAATCATCAACCACAACTAACACATATTTCTTCCCAAAGATATTCTCGCACCTCATTGGTCCACATAAATCCATATGAATCATATGAAGAACTTCGTGACGAGTTAGTAGGTTTGGGTTTATGGGCATACTTCTTGCTTTTTCCCAATTGACATCTTGAACAAAGATGATCTTTTCATACTTTAGTCTAGGTAAACCTACAACTAAGTCCTTTCGGAAAGATCGTTGATGGTGCCAAGTTCAAGTGATTGAGACGACGATGCCATAACCATGACTTTGTTTTGAAGCCTTAGATAACAAGCGATTGGAGAGGCTCTCATCATGTCATCGATAGAGATGGTGTAAAGGTTTGAGCCACGAGTTCCTTTCAACAGTTCCTTACCATTAAGATCTCTAACAAAGCGGTATGCTTTCAAGGCTACTTCTAGATCGTAATCACATAATTGACCAACAGAGAATGATTGTGACCTAAACCTTCCACATAATACACTCTAGAGATGACACTATCACCAACAACATAATCTCCATAACCCATATAGCACCGAAATGATCATTACCAAATCTAATAGTCCCGATGAATTTGCTCACGGTTCATGAGCATGACCGGTCTCCAAATATATGCTTGGAACGACTGAGTCCGGTACCACGTAATCGATTTGAACGATCCGCAGTTGAACACGCACAAGAATGGATAATCGGATAATTGGGATCCCCATGCAAGAATGGGTTCCATTTGGTTAGTTACAATGGTTGGACCACCCACATCGAAATAGAAGCATTCATATCGAGAAAGTGAGGCAATGGAATCATTGTGACTAGATGCGATACTAGTGTCTATATTAGCCCTGCTCACGGTGTGATCACTTCTTAAAGGAATAGTTCTACCAAGAGGCATCCATTTTCTAGTGGGCATTATCGATTAGTCTTATGACCAATGGTATCCAATAGAAGCCTATTTTATTGAATGTTCTTCCCGGGGTTTCCACCGTTTTCTAACTTTCTTTCGCTTTTGCCTTTTAGCCTTCTTAGCATGAGTTTTAGCATTAACAATATGAACTGGACAATTAACATCATTAGGCGAACATTAACACCACATTCATGTTTAGAAGCGAAATTCAAGCGGACATCGGTACAAGGTTTGCAAATAGTATCGAATTGAATTAATTACAAGACGCCTATGGCTAATACTAGAATCAACACGATTCGTTTTATTCGATTCAAACTTAAAGTTCCTAGATTGTTCTTCTCTTTTCCAAAGGCACATTCTTAGCTTGCGAGGTCCTATCATTCCTTGTATTGTCTTGAGACTTTGACCGCTCCCTTTAATGTCACCGATTACTCCTGTAGAGGAATGGGAACATTAGTTTGTTTTACTACTCTTTGCACCACTGCTTAGATGTCTTTGGGATCCGAACTACATGCAGTGCACTAAGGTTCACTTTCTTAAAACTAGAGGTACCGAGATTAGTACTCCTAGAAGGCACACTTGATTTCTCTTTCTTAGCATTACCGATCTAGAATCAACTACTCATGGGCACACTACGGTTCACATTCAAAACATTGGGAATCGAGTGCACATCATACTTGGCATTAGGCATCGAACATGGAATCAAAGGGTTAACTCTCACCTAATGTCTTTGGGCATATTGTGATCAAGCATTCTAAGATTTCTTGAGATCGTTTGGCATATAAGCATGCATGTCCAATTGCATTATCATGAGGTTTCTAGCTTATCTTCTTCAACAATCTCACGCAGGCATTCTAAACAATCCTTAAGAGATGAGAAATATGTCTGAATAGCTAGTTTGTTGTTCCTTAGATGAGGAGGGACATATTTCACAGATAAAGCATGTTTATTACAAGAGTGAACCTTTGATACAACATTCTCCCCATTGGTCATTGGCATTTTCCCTTTTACCTGACTCTTCAGATTCTCAATTTCCTTTTGCAATGACGCTATTTGATCGTTATTTTTGTTACGAGTGACTTTAATTGATTCAAACAACTCATTGAAATGACGTTTAACCTTTTCATTTTCTTCTAGAAAACTTTCGTTTTCCTTTTGTAAAGCATTTACTAGGTTTTGAAGATGAAACGTTTGAGAGTTCTGAGAATCTAAAGGAGGAGGCATTTGGGAGCCTGTCATATTGTTTGTTTGACCCTTTAATTGAGAGATTTGGGCTTTCAACTTTCTGATCGTGTTGCACTGAGCTTGAATCTGTTCATCACGTTTGTTAATTTGAAAACGCATCAAACTCGAGCATCCAAGATGTCTTGACATTTGAAGTTTTGACATTTTCTTTAAGATGTTGATATTTTAGTTGTAAATTAAAATGCTCAACTTCTAGTTTAGAAAAATGTTTAACGAAATTGTCGTGATCATCCAGCCAATTTTCTCATTTAGTTTAGAATTAGTTTTTCAAGCTCAATGACACGATCATGGGAGACTTTCAGGCCACAGATAGTTCATGGAATTTGGAAGCATTAATAGAGCAATTTGAAGCGTTGAAAACACATCTTGAGCAACACATTCAAGAATAAGATTCTCATTTAATGTATGCAAGTTCTTTCTCTCAATCTCATTATATTTCGAAGGCACGCTCATAGTCACTAACTTCAATAACCATTGCATCAAATTCCTTTTCCATTCCCTTAATATCGGTTTCTCCCTTTTAAGACTCTCAAATGATTTTTAGAAGTTTAAAGAAGGGCATGACCTCGCTTAAATAACATTCTTTCATTTGTTCAAAACCCTTTCTCCTTCGATTATACCAGTGGGTGTGATCCTTTTCTTGCAAGTTTGCTCAAAATCAACAAATAGTTGAAATATAACGTATTGGCTAATTAATGTCTTGCTTTTAGTGGCAATTGTTCTAGGTACAAGATGCATTGGTGTATTAGGAGGATACACACGCTCTAGGCATTTTCCAAAGGGAGGTTTGTTTCAACAATATTTTCCGCTTCGCTTATCTAAATCCTTTTCCAAAAGACTTGTTCGGAGTCAACAAAGTCGAGGCTTAAACTTGTTCAAGGAAATCCAGTTTTCCTTCTTGTAATCATGAGGAGAGATAATTATGTTTTCTCTTTGCATTTGGGATCATTTTGTTTCTTATTCATCGCTTCCTAGTGATTTCATTTAATTTCTTATCTTCCTCGGTGCACTCAACGCAACTAGGTTTCTCGCCTAGGCTTAAGGATTTCATTACCATCATAAAGCACCTTATGAGCATTTCTAGCCTTTTTAATTACCTCGGATTTGGTTCCTCAACAAGGGAATGCTATGCTTATCGCTTAAAACTCGATGTTTGGTGACCATGTGAGCGATCGAATGGTGTTTCCTTGTATGTACAACTTGTTTTCAAGTTTGTTTTCAAAGTTTTCGATTAGAAAAATCTCTCAAGAGTTTTGATTCCTTTGCGTTAAATTCTTGCTTAAGCATTTTCACATTTTCTTGAAGTTCTTGTTTTGCTTAGTTGTTTTAGAAAGTTTTTCTTGCAAGGAATGTAATTTTGTTTCAATACTTCTTCTCTAAACTTACTTTTCTAATTACCGTACTTACTTGGTCATCCATTTCCGCTCACGAGTGGTCAACTCAAATTTTGCACGTTGTTCATAAATAGCAACACGTTCCTTATAGGCATTTAGTTCGAAATTACGGAATCATCGGAGCGCATGCGATGTATTCATAAAGACATAGTCATTGTTGACTGCAGAAGATGCATCACTTGGTACAACTTCACTTTCACTTTGTTTCACGTATTGATCGTATGGGACAATATTGTTATTACCCATATTTTCAACATTTGATTCAAAAGTTTCATTGATTGTACTTTGTCATGCATCCGCTGCACATCAAGATCATCGTATAGTTTTAATACCTCGAGATGAGTTTGTCCTTGGATAGGCCAGCTTGTGGTGAAGAAGAGATCTTGGGAGAAACCATTGGAGAGATGCTAGCCATAAAGATTGTGTGTGCGATGGGTCCATCATCTACATCGTAGTCGTATGCATCACGGTCGGCGACTTGAAAGGCATTCGATGATTGTGACCTATCTCCGAATAGGTGCTCATCCACATCTGCATCATAGGTCTTGGCATTGCCCTCGGCAAGAAACAAAGAATTCCTCTTCATCCAAAGCAAGCACCATTGTCCCGAGCTTGTGCCAACATCTTATCTCTCGGTAATCGGCGATTCGTGGACGCTTTGGAGATGTGCGTTCCTTGCAATGTGTCCTTCACCACCACGGTTATAGCATTTGATCGGCTTAGCTTGACCTTGGTTACCATTCCTTCCTCGATTCGATTGCCCACATAACCTCTACCAAGACCACCTCTTCCCCGATCATACTGTCTTTCTGAATCTGGTTGCACCACCATCCTTCCATCTTTAACAAGAGCTTGATTGTGTGGGTTAGATCTCGCTCGAGGTTGTTGTTGGTTTGTGGGAGAGAATTCATGTTTTGGCTAATCGGAAGAGCTAGTTGATTAATGAAGCTTCCCACGTGTGCATCAAATCGACTTGTTTGTACATAGGATCGTGAATGAGTTTGTGATTTCCATTACCCAAGGGTATGACTTGTGAAGCTTTGGTTGTGATTCGATGTTTGAGTAGAAGGCGGTTGAATCATTAGACGAGCTTGTCTCTCCGGGTTGGTTTTGAACCGATTGAGAATCAATTTTTCAAACATAGCATGTCTCTCATTCGAAGGAGGAAGGCATAGAGTTGCTCATAGTTTGTATTCTTGATCCTTTAGTAAGCTTCACAATGTAACAAACTTGTGCCATTCGGGATTCATGTTGTTCACAAATTTTGAGTTCAATCGAATGTTAGGCATAGTCATTCGATGTTCCTCATGTCATTAACTAACTTATGAAATCTCACATAGTACTCATAGACATTCTCATCCGGTTTCATCTTGAAGTGCTCAAATTAAGTCATAGAGTTGGGATTCTCTGTCTTCCATAGTTAATTACGAACCCGAGAGAAGCATCTTAACGTTATCCCAAACACCTTTGCATCGGTGTTATGATTGATCGACTTGTAGATGTCTTTAGGGAGACCTTGAAGAACAATGTTTGAAGCCCCGATATCTCGCATCGAATCTCTTTTCTCCTTATCATCAAGTTCATCATACATCTTAGGTCCGTCCATTCCGTAAATGGAGTACCATCTTCATTAGTATCAAGTATGTCTCTAGTCGTCTCAACTCGATATGGTCCTTCATCAATGGATTTGAGGATGTTGACACCATTTTCCTTTCCAAGGCAATATAGTCTCGATTCGTTGAGCCCAAGAATCGTAGTCGATTCTGCTGAGCATGGGTGGACGAGTATCCGAGCCACCGCTTGAACATCCTCGGCAGTGGAGATGACGGTAGGAGCGTTGGTAGACATGTTAATGATTATACGGATTTTATAACTCTATGATTAAACCGGGAAATAGATTCTTTCACGGGATTTTACTAAATCAAGAGAAAACCGTAAACAATCACTCAAGTCGCTAGAAGATAATGCACTAAGTCGCTAGAAGATAATGCACTAAGTCGCTAGAAAATAATGCACTAAGTCGCTAGAAAATAATGCACTAAGTCGCTAACACTTAATTCGCCACCAAGCTAAGTCGCTAGAGTTCCAAGTCGCTAGACAGATGTAAGTCGCTAAGTAGTAACTCGCCAACACTCAAGTCGCTAGCAAAATTTCGGCAGCAATTCGCTACACAAGTCGCTAACGATGCAAGTCGCTAAAGAGCAACTCGCTACAGACCAAGTCGCTACCACCAAGTCGCTACTCGTAGTGGAGAGTCCACTACTTGTAGTTTAACTCGCTAGATCTAACTCGCTAGCTCCAACACTGTAAGTCGCTACAAAAATGTGAAGCAAGTCGCTACCAAGAAAATACTCAGTGAGCTAAGTCGCTAGCTTGAAAACCATATAAACATCACTTTTCAATCCAAAACAACCCAACCAAGATGATTCAAGCTACCAAATGAAAACCTAAACACTTGTGATGATTCTAAACATAAAAGTACCAACAAAATTCAAACTTTAACACAAGAAATCAACCAAATGATGCAAAACCACTAAACTTTTCAAACTCAAAACCACCTAAAACCACTATAAATCCAAAGATGTGCAAGATATGATCTAACCATGGCTCTTGATACCAATTGTAGGATATAACTTTTCACTTACACATCAAACCATAACACAAAGTAGCATATAGATGGAATTCTAGAGAGAGAAAGTTAGAGGTTTAGGGAACTTAGTGAGAGAAAGTGAAAGATATTATTATGAGCTCCAACTCTCTACCTTGGGAGGTATAGAGTATTTATAGTCTTACATAAATCGCCACACTTTGGGCTGTGGATCAGGCATACAGTGGGTAAAGACCCGTCCGTCCTCCACGGTGTTACTAAACTAAATACTACTTAACTAAAGAATCACTACGACAACGAGCTTTCTAACGATTACATATACTTGAGGTGACCGACTCTTTAATACCTGGAATTTCTAATTCCTAACATATTAACGAATCTAAAGTTTTGAAATCAACTTAAAATCGGCAAAACTATTCAACCCCCCCTTCTAGTTTTCCACAATTGGTATCAGAGCTAAGTTTATAAAAGTTTTAAAGTAAAATTGTATTTTAAAAACTTTTCGATCACTATGGGTTCTGAAAATTATAAGGAAGGGCAATCTATGCAACGACCACCACTACTTGAAACTAATGGTTTTATATATTGGAAAAATGGATTCGAAACATATGTGAAATCTAAAGATATTGATCTTTGGTACATTATTGTTGAAGGCGACTTTGAGGCTAACTCAAAAGACGATAAATGGAATTTAGTTAACATACCTCATGATAAACTAAATGATGAAATGAAGAAAAGCTTTCTAAAAATAGTGAAGCAAAATGGTTTTATATAATGCTTTACCGAAAAAGGAATTGAAAGAATTTCTATGCTTAAAACCTCTAAAGAAATTTGGACTTCTTTAGTTGTAACTCATCAAGGCAACCAACAAGTTAAGAATAATAAAATTGATTTATTTGTTCAACAATATGAACAATTTTCAATATCGGATGAGGAAACTATAGATCATTCCTTTGCTAACTTTAATACTATTATTACATCGTTACAAGCACTTGATGAATCTTTTTCTAGCCGTAACCATGTTAGGAGATATCTAAAGGCACTTCCATTGAAGTGGAGATCCAAGGTGATGACAATCGAAGAGTCAAAAGATTTGACAATCCTCACCTCGATGAACTCATAGGCAACCTAAAAGTCTACGAGCTTGTCCTTGCCAAAGACTCAAGCCTCAAAGGTAAAAGAGAAACACAAATCTACGCCCTTAAAGCCAAAAGGCTTCAAGCGATGAAGAGAACTCCTCTTGAATAGTGACGACGAGAGTACGCTATGGCGGTAAGGGACTTTAAAAGTTCTTTAGAAGAAAGGGAAGATACGTCAAACAACCATATGACGATAAGAAAGGCTTTCGGAAAAGCAAAGAGGACGATAAGCCAAAGGATGATCGTACTTGCTTTAAATGTGGTGATCCTAACCACTTTATTAGTAAGTATCCCAAACGGGATGATCAAAAGGCATTCGTGAGCGGCACGTGGGGAATGAGCGACGAGGAGGATGAAGAAATTTGTCTCATGGAAAATGACGAGGTGTGCTTAAAGGTCGATCTAGACCCCGATGAATGGGTCAAGGATAGCGGGTGCACGAGGCACATGACCGGCAATAGGGATCTATTCTCCACATATGAATCCGTAAATGGAGGTAATGTGGTGTTTGGAAATAGCAAAAGTAGAATCATCGGTAAAGGTATGATTTCTAACAAATCTCTAACCATTAACGATGTGTGTCACGAGAAAACCTAAACTTTAATCTCTTAAGTATAGGACAAATATGTGATAAAAGTGCAATGTACTTTTACCGAAACCGATAGTAAGATACTAAAAGATGGCATAACCATAGGAAGAGGAATTAGGAAACATGGAGTCTATGTCATTAAAATTGGTAATGAACCTAAAGACAAACTTTGTCTTACCTCTATGGATGATACTTGACCTTATGGCATCAAGATTGGGCCATGCCAATATGCGACTTCTTCAATCGCTATCATCCAAAGATCTAGTAAGAGATCTACCTAAGTTAAAATATGAACATCACTTTTGTGATGCGTGTAATGTAGGAAAACAAGCTCATTCTAGTCATAAAGCTAAAAACATGGTGTCAACAACTAGGTGTCTAGAATTACTACATATGGATTTATTTGGTCCATCCGCTATCCAAAGTTATGGAGGCAACTACTACACTTTGGTCATAGTGGATGACTACTCTAGGTATACATGGACAAAAATTTTAAAGAACAAAACGGAAACCTTTAATTATTTTGAAAAATATTAAGCAAAAAGATCCAAAGACAACTAGGAAGTCCTATAATGTCCATTAGGACGGATCATGGTAGGGAATTCGATAATGAAGTGCAATTTGGAGCCTTTTGTGACGCTAATGGTATTACTCACAACTTCTCGGCTCCACGCACTCCACAATCGAATGGGGTAGTAGAAAGAAAGAATAGAACCCTACAAGAAATGAGTCGAACAATGCTTAATGAACAATCCATACCTCAAAAGTTTTGGTGTAATGCCGTTGATACTTCAACGTACATACTCAATCGAGTCTTAATAAGACCAATCTTAGGTAAAACTCCATATGAGTTACTCCAAGGCAAAAAGCCTACGTTAACACTAAAGAGTCTTAACACAAGCATCTTAGAGTCTTTGGAAGCAAATGCTTTATTCTTAACACTAAAGATTACCTTACAAAATTTGATCCTAAATCAACCGAAGGTATCTTTCTAGGTTATTCGCCAAATAGCAAAGCTTACGTCATATTAAACAAAGAAACAATGAAGGTAGAAGAGTCATTAAATATAAAATTTGATGAAAGTCCACCCAAACCCTCTCCACCTCTTGTCGATGACGAGATCATAGAAAGTGATGCTATAGTAATAAAGAAAAGATAAATGAAGAAGAAGAACCTTTAAATAATGAAATCATAAACATTAAAGAGTCCAAAGATCACCCGTAGATAAAGTCATAGGAAAGCTAAGCGAGCGAACATTAAGGTCTCAAGTTCAAAATCAAAGTAGCTTGTTTTGTTTCGTTTCAACCATAGAACCTAGGAATACACAAGAAGCCATAAAAGATGAGAGTTGAGTAATGGCTATGCAAGAAGAACTAAATCAATTCGTGTCTAATGATGTTTGGACGCTTGTCCCTCCACCTAGTAATCAAACCATAATAGGAACCAAATGGGTTTATAAAAACAAATTAGATGCAAACGGAGTAGTGTCTAGGAACAAGGCTAGACTCGTTACTCAAGGGTATAACCAACAAGAAGGAATAGACTTTGATGAGACATATGCCCCCGTGGCTAGATTAGAGTCTATAAGAATACTTCTTGCATATGCTTGTGCTAATGATCTAAAGCTTTATCAAATGGATGTCAAAAGCGATTTTCTAAATGGTTTCATTAATGAAGAAGTATACGTAGCACAACCTCCGGGCTTCATAGATTTTGAAAAACCCAAACATGTATATAAATTAAAGAAAGCCCTTTACGGTCTTAAACAAGCTCCAAAAGCTTGGTATGATAGACTCAAGTCATGTTTAATTAAACACAACTATACCATGGGGTTAGTTGACAACACACTTTACTAAGAAAGAGAGTCACATATAATCATAGTACAAATATATGTAGATGATATTATATTCGGATCCACTTTTCAAGACATGTGTGATGATTTCTCTAAAATCATGCATGACGAGTTCGAGATGAGTATGATGGGAGAACTTAGTTTCTTTCTTGGTCTACAAATTAAACAAGTAGAAGATGGTATCTTCTTTAATCAATCTAAATACATAAAGGAGATGTTAAAGAGATTCGGTCTAGAAGAGTCAAAACCAATTAGGACACCAATGTCATCCGAGACCAAACTCACAAAAGATGAAGATGGCGAATCCGTAGATAATACTAAATATCGTGGCATGATAGGTAGTCTTCTCTACCTCATGGCGAGTAGGCCGGATATCATGTTTAGTGTTTTCTTATGTGCTAGGTTTCAAGAAGACCCTAAAATATCACACCTAGAAGCCGTAAAAAGGGTATTTAGATACATTAAGGGTACAACACAATTAGGATTATGGTATCCTAAGGGCACGGGAGTAGAAACAATTGTATATGCAGATTCTGACCATGCAGGTGATTACGTTGATAGAAAAAGTACAAGTGGGGTATGTACTTTCATGGGATGTTGTTTAACATCTTGGTTTTCTAAGAAACAAACGGCATTAGCAATATCAACAACCAAGCCGAGTATGTCTCCATGCGCAAAGCATGCCAACAAGCACTATGGATGAAACAAGCGTTGATCGACTCGACATTCATCTAAGCGACATAGCCATCCTATGTGACAACAAAGGTGCCATCGACTTAAGCAAGAATCCGTATTGCATTCTCGCACAAAGCATATAGAGATTCGACATCACTTCTTAAGAGACAATGTTCAAAGGGAACATCTTTATTGAGAAGGTAGCATCCGAAGACAACATAGTCGACGTCCTCACCAAACCGTTGAAGCGGAAAAATTCAACCTACTTCGTCTTGGTCTTGGTCTAATGGAACAAACGTCGTAAATTATTTGACTCTACAAGGTATGTAAACACTAGCCTTCCTCTTCTCGAGTCTAAGATCTCTATTTCATGCACAACTCACAAACAATACGGAATTTTCAAAACCCAAGATAAGTTTTCAACTTATAAGCTTTCTTAGTTATTTTTTTAAACACATACACATTTTCAAAGAAAACTCTTTTCAAAATGTTCTCTAAAAGAATGATACCTTCCGTATCAATTTCACAAAAGCAATTTCTCACGATAGGACAAATCGCTTTTCATTATTAATACAAAGTAAAAACCCGTTTTCATTGCATCTCATATCTTTTGAATGCTAAAGGGGACACATAACTAATATGTGTTTTCGGGTACATTCATTTAAGCGACAATGAATTAGGAGCATTGATAACACTCAATTACGTACTTGTGTACTAAATATGTGTTTTCGGGTTATCTCAATAGGATGCTTTTCCACCACCATTTACAAACATTTCGGATGTTGATCAATATTTTCCTATTTTTCCACCACATCTTCCGCATAACTCAAATCAAAACAACCCAGAAAACTTCCGCACTCATTACCCACATCATTTACATTGTAAACATTGCCAATCCACTAGGGAAATCGCAATAGAAGTTAGGGAAGAAATGCGTTTCATACTCAACCTCATCCTTGATCGCATCAATACCATCACTCATCAAAACCTTCATCCATAACCTTATGCAAGCATGGAAGGAATCTCTACTACTATTCTCTACTTTTAGTATTTTTTTTCTTTTGTTTTTTTCAAGAACAAGTCTTGTTCTTATTTTTACATGCTTGTAAGTGGCATAAATACCACTACAATTTGTTGTTTTATTACAAGGCCTTGTTTACATACCTTGGCTCCCAATCTTGATTCTCGGCAACCACAAGATTATTTAAGCATGTTACTAACCTTTCTTTTTGTAGGATTTTTATTTTTCTTCACTTGACGCCCTAAACAAGGGGAGCTACCGTCGAGGGAGCTACCGTCAAGGGGAGTTAGCGATCGTGGACTAATTTTTCCACACTATTATGTTTATTTCTTCCAGGTTAACTTTTGTTTCGACAAAAGGGGAGAAGAAGTAAAACTTAGGGCTTTCAAAACTTACATCTATTCTTAAGTTTTACTCATCATAACATTATGTTTTGTCATCAACAAAAGGGGAGATTGTTAATACAAATAAACCGTAAAACGTTTATTAATATTTTGCGATCTCTTTGTGTTTTGTTGATAACAAATATAATCTTGTCTTAAAATATAATTATAAGGATACATGTTATTTTGTAAAGCATTTACATATAGCCATTTAAATACAAAATGTAGTAATTAAGCATTTGTTGTAATAGTTTATTAGGATGGGTAAAACCATAACCCATGGACCATAACCCATGGATCTTAACCCATACCAAGTAGACTAGATGCAATGTATACTTAGATACATTGAATCTAAAGAAAACCCATGGACCAACCCATAACCTATGACCCATAACCAAAAACCCATGGGCAAGAGGAGCGTTCCACGGATCCCTAGGTTTACACTAGACGGATCCCAGTGGAAGGGATCCGTGGGATCCGGGGAACAGTGAAGAATTTTGCCTATAAATAGAGAGTCATTTCTTCATTCTAACTCACCCTCTTCTTGCTAAATCTCTCAAACACTCTCATTCTCTTCTAACATATAGATCACTTGATCTAGAGAGTTGTTCTTCTTTCTTTCTATTGTGATCCTTATATAGGTCCTTCTAAGGCGAGATCACGAGCATTCTACAAGTCATCCAAGCAAGGGGTCCTTGATTGATTTGTCACTCCGCAAGATTTACATGCGAAGATCTTGTATTTGATATTTCACATAGTTGTTGTGTAATAGTCGTGTTGGTTTGGTCCACCTTGTTACGGACTCGGTATCTAGCTTTGTACCGGAAAAAGTGTAAGCAACGTTGTGAAGGCTTCTCCGCCAAGTGAAGGAGTTTGTTGACATAGTGCTTGAACTCTCGAGTAGGTGACTCGGGGAGTGGAGTAGGGCAAGGAAGGTGTCCTTGTAGCCGAACCACTATAAATCGGTTGTGTCATTTCTATCCCTTAACTTTATTTATTTGCTTACATTATCATAAGATCTATACGTTCTCAACATCCATAAGATCTCACATATTAACGAATCTAAAGTTTTGAAATCAACTTAAAATCGGTAAAACCTTCTAGTTTTCCACACGATCCTTTTTGCTTCCATTACGTAATTGGTTTAGCATATCATAAAGAACAATATAAGCTTGTGACTATGATTGATATATTACAGGAACTAATGGATAATGTTTGAAAAGTACATCTATTAAGGAGTAAAGTTTTCAGATTCAACATACCATTTTTTGGAAAAGTGGTTGAGTCCACTGACTGTGATCCATTGTCTGGTTCAAATTCCGAATCTGAAAAGTGACATAGACATGATTCACATATTAGTTATCATGAACATTAAAATGCAATGTATAATGAGGTTGAAAAACATACCAGGCTGATACCCAAAAGTTGGTTTCTTGCTTTGTTTCATTTCGTTAGCTGGTTGAATAAGAATCACATCACAATTAAAGTACATAAAATGGTTTGAAAAAAAAACACTATTAAAGATTACTAACAAACATACCTGTTACTTGATAATGATGGGTGAATTGTGATTGTGATGTCTAATCAAATGGGAGATGCGGATTTTATAGATGCAAATTAGGTCAAAAAACAATGAAATCCCCCCTTTTGCGTTCTTCATCATAGCTGTAATCACAAAAATAGTTAGGTTGATTTGATATACTTTCCTTGAATAAAAGATTAGAATTGAGAAAGTTTGACAATTATAAACAAAGATTGATCAACAAAATATGCTCCAAACCTGTGAATCCCTGATTTTTAGCAAGAGAAACGCCCAATTGATGTGTGTGAATAATTTTGTCGATTTGATTTATGTGAGATTTGTGTTTCGGTTGAGTTGCAAAGTAGTCAAATCAACCGCCTCTTTTTGTGTTAGTGTCTGTGTCATGTTTTTTAGTTCTGTTTTTAAGAATCTATCATAAAAAGCCATTTGGCTCAGTGGTAATATGTGGGGAGTGATTTTCTGAGTGACCCATGTTCGAACCTCGTAGACATCATTTTTTTTTATGTAAATGGATATTGAACGCCCTGTCATCAATGAGTCATCAATGACGTGGCAATAGTGACGTGCCATGGTCTACTCTATTATATAGTGTGGAGATTTGAGTAAGCATACTTCTTGGATTACGAGTGTTATCACTCTACATCTTTTAATTGTAGTTACCAATATGTTGAACCTGCATGTCGACAGTTATGTGAGTTTTGCTCACGACCTTAGGATTTACATCTAAATTTGTTCTCTGAATAACATTCTTGTCTCCCTCAGAGTCAGGGGCAATCCTTCATCTAATGGTAATTGGTAATATTTGTAAATTAAAGCTTGATTATTAGACGTTATAACTTCACTTTGAGCTCAAGAATGGCTTCAAATTACGTGTATTTAATATGTGAGTGCAAGGAAATGATTCCTTCAGTTATGATAATTATTGGCACCGGGCGTAAATAGAAAAAAATTTAAAAATTACAAAGTTATCCGGTTCATTTTGAAAAAAAATCATGATGTTTGACAAAATTTACATTATGTAAACAAAATCCATGAGGTTTCCATGACCCTTCAGGAACCCCTTTAGCTCGAACTCGTTATCGGTTAGTTATTGCACCATCAGTAGTTCGGTTTTGAGGACTTACATAATAGGTACTATATATTTTAATACAAAATCTATGTAATTGCGACGTATTATTGACTACAAAGTTTATGTAATTGTGATGTAAATTTGAATGGAAAATTTATGAAACTTGCTCTTTGGTTTTTCTTTGGCAGAAAACCGATTTGATCTGACGATTTCAACTACCGTAAACCGGCCACACCGATTTTAAAAAAGCCGGTTTCATAAAACGTGACGCATTTGTTTGACTATGTCTTTGAATAGACCAAGTCAACAACATACTCATTGATTTCATGCATCATGAAAATCATAAACATTGTCACTAAAAGGATACCCGTCATAACCAAAAAAGTTTGAACCCAAGTCAAATATTTATATTACACGGGAGGTGATTTGCATATTCATTTTTATCATTGGACATTGTCCGAAGTGGTGTCCCTCTTGTGGCGTCCATGTCACCATGAACGTCTAGTTTACGGGTCAAGAGCTTAGAAAATTTGGATGCTAGGTTTTATCGCAACTCGTGACTAAAAGGTCAGTGTGACAAGGACCATACCAAGCTTTAAGAAAGGGTTAGTCGGTATCTAAAAAAAGCGCACGAGATCAGTTTTCTCTACTGGTCTGAGCCTTTATGATAACAAGATAGATTAAAACTAATTCAACTTCCAAACACAATCTTTTGCTAAAATGAGATGAAAGAGGCCGATTATGGTATGAAAGTATTTGCCCCGGTCGAACAGAACTGAGTTTAAACACAGTTAGCTCAAGCCCGATCGCCTAGATGGTGTACATTAAGTTAATAAGCTCGAATTTGACTCCAATGTAGCCGTGTAGGCTAGTGCTTGACATGATCCGTTTTAAAAAAAAATGAAATTACCAAACTACCCCTTGTGAAGAAGTGAAAAGTAAATTTAAGGCTCTGACCATATTCACGTTTATTATGGGTATCCTTAAATTTACTCTCTTCTGGTCATGCTAGTAAGCAATCAATGTTGTAGTTGCAAGTTGCAACATATGCATTAAATTAAATGTTTGTACAATTAATAATCGAAATTTCGTACCAGTGTTCATGGAATCATGGGAATGTTCTTATTCATTCATCGTTGAATGATCTCTTTATGAAAGGTTTAAATATGTACAATCATTTTTGTAAACGTTTACGTAGGTTTTAATGCATGAATGACAAATCGGATGATGTTCGCAGATTAGTACTCGAAGAAACATGATCACATCAAATCGAGCAGGGTAAAATAGGGAAAAGGACGTGTCAATCGCTACTAAATGGGTACTTGTAGCAATAATTGGCACAGTACTTGTAGCATATCGTTATTTTCTCATGGCTGATGTTGTTTTACAGCACTAGGCTAGCTTGGCTTGGCGTACGTTGTCACTCAAGGATCGTAACATTTGTAATACAAAAGGTTCTATGAAAAAAACTCCTTATTTACTCGTCATCTACGTGCTTGATCACATGTGGATAAATCATATCAAACGTTGCAATATGTATGTAAAAAACTACTAAGATGATCATATGGTCATATACTCATATGGAAGAGCTATTTTGGTACACACATACACTAACATTATCCATCTAGGGACCCAATCATCACCAAAATACACGGGTTAGGAAATAGTACACGAAGAGTAAACATACGAGAAAAACAACGTACCATCTCATGACCAACGTCGCAATAGTTGTCGGCTGTGTATTTGTGTACGTACTCGCCGATCACTTGTTTATTTCTCGTGGCCGATATATATCATAACACTTAATTGCAACATTTTGGACGATGAGCTAGAAGTTTTCATGTTGTTTTTTATTATTTGTAAAAGTTTCAGTTTGTATATAAAAATTGTACCCTATTTTTATATAATGTTAGAATTTGTATGTTGAAATTGTACATGTAGGATTCATTAAACATGGTAGATTCATTAAAGGTGACATCCCTACTAAAGATCGTCTTCTTCGTCTCTGGACACCATAGACGATAGCCTTTGATTCCAGAGGTAATCCCCATGAATAATGCTTTCTTTGCTCTGGGACCCAACTTTGATTCCTTCAAATGATAATATGCAGCGGAACCAAACACATGCAAGGAATCATAATCTGTAGCAGGTTTTCCATACCATTTCTCAAATGGTGTTTTCCCATCAATAGCGATAGATGGCAAACGATTAACGAGGTGACACGCATCGTCCACGACTTGACCCAAAATTCTTTACCCAACCCAAGATTGGATAACATACACCGAACTTTCTCCAGCAAAGTTCGGTTCTTGCGTTCTGCCACCTCATTCTGTTGTGGTGTATACCTGACAGTGAAGTGTCTAACAATGCCTTCGTCTTCACAAAAGTTTGTGAACCGATCACTTTTATACACTCCGCCGTTATCTGTTCGGAGATGTTTGATCTTTCTGCACGTCTGAGTCTCCATCATCTTTTTCCACTTGATGAACACTCCTAGCACTTCATCCTTTGTCTTCAACGTGTACATCCAAACTCTTCGAGAAAAGTCATCAACAAAGGCACATAGTAGTGTCTCCCTCCTAAAGAGCTTGTCTTTGAGGGACCCCATACATCAGAGTGGACATAATCGAAGATACCTTGTGTCTTGTGGATAGCTGTCCCAAATTTCACCCTTGTTGTCTTCCCATTGATGCAATGCTCACAGAGATCCAACTTACAGGAACTCACTCCTTTCAATAATCCTTGCTTTATGATCAAATTCAAGGATTTTTCTCCTGCATGTCCTAAGCGCATATGTCATAGCTTCACGACACAATTTCTATCACCATCGGTGCAACCGCTCTGATTCAACAACTGTTCTACCCTTGTAGTGATACGTGTTGTTTATTTTACGAATACCCTTCATTACTACAAGTACGCCAGAGATGATCTTCATAACCCCATCCTTTGCTCTTACTTCAAATCCTTTAGATTCTAAGGTACCGACAGAAATGAGATTCTTTTTCAACTTTGCCGAATAACGAACACCTTTCAAGGTCACAATTGTTCCATCTTCATTCTGCAATCGAATGGAACCAATCCCATGTGTAGTGAGGGGAGTTTCGTCTGCCGTATAAACAACTTCCTCATGTTCATTAAAATTACTAAACCACTCTTGATGTGGTGTAATATGATGGCTACATGCGGAATCTAAAAGCCATACATCAGAAGCATTCTTTGTTGACGATGTTGCAAGTGAGAGATCTGATTCTTCATCATCACACTTGGTGACATTCGCCTATGCTATAGCTTTCCCTTTGTAATGATTGTCCTTGGTTTTCAACTTTGGACAATCTCTCTTCCAATGGCCTTTTTCATGACAAAAAGCACATTCATCTTTGCTTAGTCTTTGCCTCGACTTGGATCTCCATCTCTTATCGGTGCCCTTCTTCTGCGAACGACCTCTGACCAGCAAAACCTCTTCGTCTGCACTTGAACTAATCTGCTTGTCCTTCCTTTTCAGTTCTTTACTATATAAGGCGGCACAAACTTCACTAAGAGACACATCATCCTTTCCATTAAGTAGAGTTGTTTCAAGCAACTCGTACTCCCCTGGAAGTGATCCCAACAGTATCAATGCTAGATTCGGGTCTTTGAACACGGTTACGCTGGTTAAAACTGGTAATGTGATCATTCATCGTGGTACCGGGTACATAAGTGAAGCGAAAGAGTCGCTTCTTCATAAAGAGCTTATTCTGACAATTTTTCTTCAGAAATTTCTCTTCCTAACGCTACCCACTAGGCAGATGTTTCTTTTGAGAAAGCATATCGTTGTTCTCTCGAAAGACATGAACGAACCGTACCACAAGCTAACCGATTGATGGTTAACCAATTCCTCTCTTCTACATCCTCTAGTTTACTTTCTTCAACGGCAATGTCTAGACCTTGCTGAAAAAGAACGTCTAGAACCTCACTTTGCCACATACTGAAATGGCTTGTGCCATCAAAAACCTCCACCGGCAATCTTGCATTCGTCAAGACTGGTCTAGCCCAACTTGGAGATGTTGGATCCACCGATGTGGAAGGTTTATCAACTATGCCATCCAACATTTCGTATACAATTTAATTTTTAATAGCTTCAACCAAAAAAACCAACGGAATTCTTTTCTGATGTGGAGGATCAAATTTAATTGCAACCACACAGCATACTAAGAATAACATCGGCTCTTGATACCACTTGTTGTGGAATAACCGCAATAATATCCCACCGACTAGGTAAAGGGTGTGAATGTTTCAACACACCATAACTATACCCCAAACTAGCTTATTGAAAATTATACACTATGAAAGGAACCAAGAATGAAACACCAAACTTTCTTATATATTTCTTAAAGAAATATATTACAAACTAGAACAAAAAGAGAGAACTATCTAACTACACAATATTGCTTGTGTGTGTTTTTGGTGTGTAAAACTCGATGGAAAAGCCTTCTATTTATAGGCTTTAAAACCATCTCAACTTGCTTGCAACTTGGCTCCAACTTGCTGAGATTCTTAGATTGCATAATCTTTGTAAATCTTTGATAAGATTCTATATCTTTCTAAAGATTTCATATCTTTTGCAAGTTGCATATCTTGGACAATATTGAGCCATTATTCAACAAAATGCTTAGATATCTTAGATTTGATTTTGAGTTAGCTTACTGTAGATATTCAATATGGAATCCTATTATTAACCGCTGAAAATGGCGCATATTGAGACGAGGTTTAGCTTTTGAGAAAATCCAGTTTTGCTCACTATTTGTGCGCGTATTTATTTATTTTTATGTGTATTAAGGTAAGATTCGTCTGTGCATTTTTTTTTAAGTTAAAAAAAAACTATTATGATGATAATCCATAGATTATTCGTGATTTTGGTTTGATTTGCCGGTTTTAACGGAGGTTCAGTGATTATAGTTCAGGTGCAAATGAATGTGTATTTAATATGTGTGCACAGTTTAGTTTTGTATCCTATATACAATAGAAACCCGATAAATTAACACTCGATTAATTAATAAACTTGATAAATTAATTAATAGTTTTTGCGGGTCCCGGTTCATTAGTTTATAGATAAACTAGCTAATCTCTATTGATTAATAACTCCTTAGTTAATAAATTTAGGTGGTCCTATGCATATTAATTTATAGAGTCTCTGTTGTACTTTAATGGAATCGTTAAATGTTTTTACCAAGCAAATATATAACTTTTTCTTAGCAAATATAATATTTGAATCATTATTAAAGGTTACAAAGCGCTACTTGTTGCTAATGGTTCTAGTCAACAACACTGCAATGAGACTTCTAGTTCGACTGTCAAACGAGTTGTTGTCTGAATGATGCTTAGTATCAAGATATCTCGTCAAAGACATATCCAACGGTTAGATATGAAGAATCAATTTCTTCATGGTCACGTGACGCAGGACGCAAGACGAATTTGATAAACTTTAATCTAAGGGTTGGTAAACAAGAATAACTCTTAATAAACTTATTCAAGATACAATGAAACTATGTTCATGCTCTTAATAAAAAGAACAAATTCGCTACATCACTAAACATTTCACTACATTAAAAGATTCGTGTCATTGATGTTGATGGAAGTGTTTATCCGGAGGCGGCCCTGTTCATTTAACGAATTCTACAAACGAATAGATTAATCCCCGGAAATATATTTCCTCTCTTCACAAAATTTCTTCTCACTAGCTTTTTTCATCGCATTTCGCTTCTGTAATGTGAGGTAAAATGATGTAGTTAATAAAGTAATAAAGTTAAACCCTTCTTATTGTAGCTTAAAAAGTAACTACAGGCACAAAAGTGATTAACTGAAGTTACCAATAATGTTTCACAAAAGTAGATGTAGCATCATAAATAAACATTTTTAACATGAAAAACCACAATGTAAAAGAGACGGAGTACCATTAACCATCCCAAAAATTTACAATTAAAAAAAAAGTAAAGTGAAGAGAACACATGAACCTCAGTATCTATAAACATTTCTTTGTTGTAATGCAAAAATATTTTATTTTCCTTATTAAGATTTTCATGATAACCCAGGCTAGTAAAATGCTCTCCACATCTTCTTAAACGGAAGAAAGCAACATATAACACGTCTAGTAATGCCAGAAAACTAGAAAACCAAAACTTCTAAATTACAACAATACCTCGAGGTCAGGACAAAGATAGAACAGCATATCTCGTGCATCACAACAATCACAAGCTGGAGAAAGTCACAAAAGTTACTCAATGGAATCAGATAGCCACTTTATGGAAAAGGTTTTGCATCCATACCATCAAGAAGGAAGGAAGGAAGGAATTGAAATTACATACCCCACGATTTTAATTCACTCGTCTCTAACCAATCAATTCAATTGATGAATCCAGGAGATGATCAACAAGACAAATTAAATCAAGTATTATATTTTATTAATTCATCCTTAATTCCCCTTTATTTTAATACTAGAAGTGGGAGAGAGGTGGGTGAGTGAAAGTGTACATGAATTTTTAGTTAAGATGAAATGAATAAGAAAGATAGATAAATGACTTTATATATGGGCAAAATAGTCATTTAAGGTATTTGGCAAAAGATAACAGACGTTGACTAACAGGAAATGAGTCAAGGGACTGATTTGAACTATAAAAACCTTGTTTTGGACTCCCCACGATTAAAAAGGCAAGGTTTGTCCCATAGTGATGCGTGTGTACAAGATTAGGGACGAACAGTGTATTTTACTCTATACAAAATAATAAAACAAATACACACACATACAAATTGAGGCTAATATGCATTGTCACCTCTATACGTACGTAGAGATGTGATCTACTAAAAAGTGAAATAAATAAAAAAAGTCTAGAAAGCCTATCATCTAGTGTCACGTGTCTCCCACTCAATCTCTCCTTTTTTCTTATTAAATTAGGGGGCATTTTGGTCTTTTTAATCCGTTTTTTTATTCTACCCCAAAACTTCAAACGTAAATAACTTACAAACGACAAACTTTTATGAAAAAGCGATTTCATCATAATTTTAAAATTTTAATTTTATTTAATTTGGTATGCATTATGATATATGAATCGTAACTTCTTTTTTAAACGCAAATCCCAAAATCATCAATTAAAGCCCAACGACCACATTATCAAATACTTGTGTAAATACAAATAGTCAACTAATAACATTAAATCTATAAATTTCGAACTGTGCTATAATCATGTACCTAAAACCAAAAACTAACTGATCGGATGGTGGCAGTGACGGTGGTTTAATCGGATCGGAGATCATTTACGGTGTTTGTGATTTTGACGGTGCTGGTGACTGTGCAATTGTGGTGCAATGGTGGTGCAATCGTCTGTTATTTTCGGATTCGTGATTGGGGATCAATGAGAAATAAAGAGGGGAGAAGAGATGGGAAGTGTATCCCTCTTTAATCGGATAAGATCTTGTATTATGATCCAATGAATGATATTACTTTTTAGATTTTTTAAACTTTTGTCACTTTGTAAGTGATCCCCCACCTACGTAAGTAATATTTTAATTTATAAAAGAAAACATATTAGAGCTTAATTGAAAAGTATATCTTCTAAAATTAGATTTGGGGTATTTGGCAAAACTAGTTGTATCTTTGTAAAATTTGAAAACTTCAAAATTTCATTAATACGAAATACAAGTTTCTTTTTTTTAATAAAAGTGTTTGGTAAGTTAGCTGTTAAATAAAATTATAAAATGTAATATGACCTAAAATGATATATCTATAATTGTAAACAAATGTTTGGAGGGTATATCACTAATTTAAAGTTTTAACAACTTCAAAATGTTTAAAAAGATTCATGAATCAGCTTTTTATTTAGTAGCTATTTGTTTGAAAGAAAAGCTTGAAGTTACTGTATCCAAACGTAGCTACTTATTTTAAAAGAGATTATTTTGTAACAAAAAGCTAACAGGTTCCTAAAAAGCTTTTGCCAAACAGGCCATTGATAATAATAAAGTTCAATTTCGAAATAAAAGCTACTGATTGGCCATAAAAGTTTAAGGGTATGTTTGACAAAACCAATTAGAATTTGTATGTTATAAAATTTAGAATTATAAATATAGAATGTTAATTAGCTATTCATAATACGAGTAATACTGTTCTATCTTTTTTCAATAAAGGTGTTTGGTAAGTTAGCTATTAAATATAAATATAAGATGACATAAAAGGGCATATTTATAATTGTAAACAAATGTTTGGATGGTATATTAGTAATTAAAAGTTTTAACAGCTCCAATATGCTTAAAAAGCTTCATGAATAAGCTTTTCGTTTAGGAGATATTTGTTTGAAATAAAAGCTTGAAGTTAACGTATCCAAACGGAGCTACTTAATTTAGATGAGATTATTTTTAGAACAAAAAGTTTAATAACTCCTTAAAAGCTCCTACCAAAAACAGTACCTAAGTTTAAACCAATTTTGGTCAAATCATATTAATTTTAGTTTTAAAAATGCATTGCTCTGGAGCTCATTTTTCTTCCTTTAATTTACTAACGTGTAAAATAAGTTATTTTTGATTGGTTTATAGTTTTTACAATCAAGTCTAAAACTTTTTAAAATTGTATGATTTTTAATTGAATTTTGTGGATTTTAAGTGTAAAATTCTCAATATTCATAATTTTATGAAAATTTATAAATTTAACAAATCTTTTATATAATAAAACAAAACCCCTAGTGGGAATTTTGCATTTCAAAAAAATCAATTCATACCTTATTTGGTAATATTTTTTAAATTATTATTAATTTTTTTTTAAGTATGTTCAATTAAAAAGCCTAAATATTTCCTTATTTGGTAAAAGCTATAAAAATTCGTTTTTTTAAAACAAAAAACTACAAATACACAAGTACCGAAAGTTCAATAATCTATAGTATCGGGTGTAAAGTGTAAAAAAAAAAAAAAAAAAAAACCGGAAGATCATCTTAAACATTGTTTCTCCCAATGCACACAACAACAACATCAAAAAACCTACACATCGATTAATACCTTTTAATTCATCATAACTAGACACAATTTTACTTAATTAAGTTAAGCACAATCATAACAAAATTATGAATTATTTTTTGTTATGATAGAAAAGTCTAAAACGATTTGATACAAGGTATAATTTATTTATTTAATTTATTTTTTATTTAATTATTTGAGTAAAATATTTAGCTTTTGTGCCTTTCTGGATGTCTTTAGATATACAGAGTCATTCCGTTAGATAAGTGCTTTCAGCAGCTAGGTTTCTTCTATATTCTAGGTATATTGTAATTCTGGCCTGTGTGATGTTTTAGAATGCAAGAGATTAGACTTTGGGGGATTATAGCACAGGTGTCGCGGTGAGTGCAAGTTTTTGGACTCAGATGTCGCGGTGAGAAAAGCTGGAGGATTATAGCACAGAAGTAGTGGGGGATATTAAGTTAATCGGGGAAAAATTACAATATACCTAGAATATACAAGAGATTAGGATGTCGCGGCCTAATCGGGGGATCCCCGTGACCGTTTCCGACCCTTCCCCGCCATGAATCAGAAAGTATTTGAGTAAGCATCTCATGCCACGACTTTTACTCAAGCTTATGAGCATCCCATGACTTTTAATCTTAAGTACACTAATTTTGAATATGAATTTGATAAATGGGTGAACTTTGGGGGTGTTTGGGATATCGCGTATTTTAAGTGCTTATCTGCCTCTCTGCTTATTTTTAATAAGGGTTATGTTAGTGTAAAATAGTCAAATAAACAATTACTTTCTCAACACCTAAACTGCTTATTTTTAAGTACATAAACACATAGATAAGCAATCCCAACCATCCTCTTGATACCAATTGGGTTTCTCTACGCGGGTGTTTGGCTAAGCTTATATGATGGGCTTATGAGCTTAGTAGCTTTAAATAAGCCTAAAATAAGTGTTTGGCGAAGCTTATAGGAGTATACTTATGAGCTTATATAAGGGGGTTTTAATAAGCCCAAACTTTATGGCTTATTTAAAGAGGAGTGGGCTTATATAAGGATTTTATATAAAAAGACTTTTATACCCTCATTTAACATTGCACTCATTTAATGTTCATGTACTTATTTGTCATTTTACTTCATTAATATTGATAAGCTAAGTCAAACACTTAATAAGAGCTCATGATATAACATAAGCATAAGCCTAATTCATAAGCTTAGCCAAACATCGCCTAAGAAGCTTAATAGTAATGCCTTATTGTGTTTTAGAAAAGATGCTAAGCTATATAGGTGTTTGGATGACATTATCTTCATGGGCTTATGAGTTTTTTGGAAGAGAAATAAGCTATAAATCCAAAGCTTTTTGAGTCTTTTTCGGTTGTTGTTCAAGTCAACTTAGGCTGCTATAAATGTCAATTTAGGCTCTTCTATAGGGTCATTTTAGTTGATGAATTAGGTCACATTTAGCTATAGAATCAGCCATTTTGGAACTCAAAGTTCAAACTTACGTATTTTATAAACAAAATGTGTATAAATGAGTCATTTTAGCTGTTGAATTAGGTCGCTTTTGGGTTTAATATTATGTCACTTTTTCATGTCGCATTGGTTTTTTTTCCCCTTCAAATTTGAATCATTAATGTTTTTTTTATTACTAATGTTTTGATTGGACAAATCATTAGACAATTTGTAAACATTGTTTAAGGGACACTGTGCCTGGACACAATGGATCAACTTTTAAAAAAGATTCTCCTATTAGGAGGTCTGAATTAGATTGCGAGTCAGATGGCTTTTTGCCTTTGAAGAATATGAAATTGCCTGAGAGTTCTGAAGTTTTGGTTGATCGAACAATGAATTTGATGAATTGAGTACGTGTGGTACGATTTGTAAAAGGAAATTGTTCAGTGTGCTGCTTATTTTAATATGGATATTACTCGAGGTGGGTCAGGTTCTGTGATGGGAAGCGGATCTTTTCGACATGAGATTCTGAAGGTGGTCAATATCTTTACGTTGGAGCTGCAGCTTCTGATTTAGGTGCGTTTTCGAATATTCAAACTTTAAGTATTAACAACATGTATATATGCTAATACATGTTAATACTCGATATATATATATCTTACCTTTTTTTATCCGAGAATTATGATATACGCGACAACGTAATACTATACAAGTCGTTTACTTTGTACATCTATTGCTAGATTCGTGTCTCGAAATCCACAGGTAAGACTTGGTCATTGGTTAGACGTGGTCCAAATGATACACGTAAAACTAAATATGTCTTTGTATCATTGTATGGCAATGTTGATAAATGTCACCTTACTATATAAATTATATTGCTTCGAATAGGAGCATATAAAGTAATAGGCAAACAATGGGAAGCAAACCAATCGGCAAGCTAAGTTTTTCATTGACTTTGTCTCAAGAAAAATGAAATTGACTACCAGCTGTTCATATGCTTGACCTGTGGAACTCCTTCTCCATTATGACAATCAAGGAAAAACACGATAGATGTTTAGAATAAGATGCAAACCGAATATGTAAATTAATATTTTGTTGTTCCATTTAATCTTTTAGTTAATATCTTATACTTGGCTTTTTAACCCGTTATCAGCAAAATAGAACCTGAACTGACCCATTTCAGTATCGATAGTTTGAAATGCCACCTTGAAATATAATAAAACTATACATACCAGTGGGGGCTGTAATTACCGAGTAACATATGCTTAAATCTCGAGATTCAGTTTAGTGTAGAAGTCTCGAGAGAATGAATTCAAGTCAATCGAGTGGAGAAGTGGAAGCTCTTATGATATTTTGACAGCCCATAGATCGATACATTTCTAGGCATGCATGGTTTAGAGTCTTTACTATGTTGAGAATATCACTCAAGATAGCCAGAAATGGTAGCTCCTAGAATAAGGTTTTCGTATGTAAAAGAAAGAATGACATATAACTAATTAGACTTTCACCACTGCAGCTCGATATCAACAAAATGCTTATAGGATGTCTTTCATACTAACCTTGGTGCAAAGTTTTTCAGCCTGTTTGTATTCTTTAAGTTTCAACTAGCGGGCTGCGTTATTCAGGTTCCAAGTAATCTTTAATGCCTTGGGGCCTGATTAGACAGTAGATTAGTATCAAACTCAGTGGCAGGTCAATTTGAGCCGTTTTCAGTAGCGGTCAAACACAAAGTTATAGAAGAATTGCAAACTTCAAATAAGTCAAATGGGTTTAAGTCACATATAAATGTTTTCCAAATATCACTTAATTGTCTACTTTGTTCTTTCTTCAGAAGGTGCCTATGGATATTTCCACTTCCACCAATTACTATGCAGGTGCAAGTCAAACTAAGGTGATAGCTAAATATAGCCAACAAAATTTTAGTTTTATCAAAATAATTATTATAATAATTAAGTCAACCTTGGTATGTTAGCTCATTCTTATACATTGACATTATATATATAAGTATATTAGATTTAACTTCTCTACTGTGAAGCTAAAAAGGAGGTTCAAGTTATGTAACTCGAAAGATGAAAGGTATGTTATTTAAATTTTAGTATAAATTTATTTTTTATGCAAATAACTTGTCAGCAATTCAGCTAGCATCATCAATTTTTAGCATATAGTTAAAGAAATCCGTTTTCCATTAATTATATTTTGACAAACTCGTGTTCTTTATCTTTATATAATTCACTTATGTTGAAACACGTATCTGGCACATGGTACCACAAGAGATTACATATTTGTGGCAGGGTTCCCATGTCTTTCACCTTTGAGTTTTGTGTGTACACATACTGCTAATTTTCAGCTCATATGATTATCTTTAGCTCAATTTCTTGACACTTGACTTTTCAGATATATGGAGACGAAAAATCATCCTCAAGAGACTGCTTCAAAATGGTTAACCTTGTGGACCATCCCACCTTCAATGTACGTGATACATATCCTTATTATTCTTGCCACGTCGTTTCTACTTTTCTATGGATTAAAATCTGTCAAAAAGGTGACCTTATTGGCATCAAATTAATTTACTAATTCCCCATTAAAGATGTGAGGTGGCATCACTTAATCTCATTGAGTCTCCAGATGAAAGAGTGAAAAAAACTCCTGGTTTGATATTATCTATTATTAATGTATTTACAGAGAGTCGTCGTTAGGTTTATAGATCTGCGGTGCCCAATGGGGCGAGTATGGGTATTTATGAGGTGTTGAAGTTGCGCGATGGGGATAAGACTACTTACGGTGGAAAAGGTGTTTTGAATGTTGTTAGGAATATTAATCAGACCTTGGGGCCCAAGATCGTCGGTGCTGTTAGGTAAATAAAAATTTGTTTTTTTTTATCTTAAATATTTGTTTTGCGTAATTTGATTTGATTTAGTTCGTAAACTGTAGACATGGAATAATAAAATAAGAAATTTTTCGGGCATGTTATCAAATAGAATCATGACACTATTTAAAATGTAATATAGACTTAAGGACGTTTAAAGGCACTCTCTGATGTACCCTTTCGACGATCTATAAAGCTAGCCAACTAATAAAAGCAATTAATTAATTAGATTTGTTTAGTTTAATAGCCTACCAAATGTTCAATATAAGATTATTTGCAGTTAACGGTAATTTGCATACAAGTTGCATGCTTTGCCTGTGAAGTCATAGAACATTAATCACACATGAATCTTAAGCATTATAAGTGAGCACGACCCATCAACAAGAGACCCATAAGCAAGGTCCATCAGCAAGACCCATCAGCAATCAAAAAAGCATCAAAGATTTGTATGTTCAATTGGTGAAAACAAAGCTAACAAAAATATACCCAAAACCCCGTGCACCCTACTCCAAGTTCTTTCACTCTTCTCCATTACCAGCAACCAACTCAACATCAGTAGATTCCGAACTTCGATTTACTTATATCGTAATTAAGATCATCATTATGTATTCTGAATTTTATTTAAGTATTGGGTATTAATTTTGATGTGAAAAAACAAGTTTTATGAACTAAAACAAGTTTTAAGAAGAATTAGCAGTTTACCCATGAAACCAGTCGTAACCTTAAGCGCAGTTGCTTCCTCAGTTTTGTTGTTGTCATATATTAATGTTGGAGTTCATGTTCTAATATTGTTGCACTGAAGAACAAGAATCCTCCCCAAGCTTTAACGGTAAAATATTTATTTATGAAGATATTTGACATTTTAGTTTTGTATATTATTTCTGTTGATATTGTTGTTTGTGTATGATTGCTACTTTATGATATTGCCTATGTATAATGGTATGTGTTTTTATCTATATATTTATTTAATTTGATGATGATTATAGAAGTGTTTGACGAAATTTGTGAATGAAAAGAAGATTTTTGTAAGTGGAGTTGTGAGTGGGAAGCTGTGTTGTTTTATTGTGTTTTGAAAATTTTTGAGTGTTTGTGATTGGTTGTGGGAACTGATTATATGATTGTTTATGAGTTAAATTAGGTGTCTTGGTTATGGAGTTGTTTATGAGTTAAATCAGCAGGTAACATGTTCTCCCTATATTGCTGCTATCAGTATTTATATATTGACCATCTCTTATTATAATTTTTGTTATGTTGTAGATGCCATGCGCCAAACACTAACAAACATGATTGAAAGTCTACCGCCTCAGTGTATTGCCGTAAAAGTTACTGCTGTAAGTATACAATCTATGCCTATTGGTGAAGGTGAAAACCTTTTCTTCATAGATTGCTTGATTAAAGGCATAGAATACGGTATAATCATTGAAGAATTAAAACCTGACTCATGATGTTCTGCCTTTTACTATTGTGGCATGCAATCAAGATGATGAGAATTTACACGACATGTTACTAGCTGTTGTAGTTAAAGTTGGTAATTAGGGTACTTTATGACATGTGTAACAATTAATCTTTTACCGAACGTATGTCTCTACTGGATTTTTGGCAGGTATGTCAGCCTCCATGTAATGGAAAAAGTGGTCTCCTAGAGCTGATTGCAAAGGAGAAAATATACAGTAAGCGAGTTCAATGTTCCTTCACATATATTCATTGACATATTAATATAAACCGTGCCATCAAGTATCTAAACAATTTTTAGACAAGATCAAATATTAAACATGGTAACAAAGTGTTTAGCTGTAGAGCATTTTATGTACCCATCATGTAAACAAGGATATCTAAACAGATTATTAAAAGCTGGCCATACCCCAAATGTATGAGTTTTGCACTTTTTCGTTGTGATCCAAATATGTGGATGATCAATAGTTTTAGAACATAATATGGGAAAAAAGTCCATCACAAGTGGAAAATTAGGAGGTGGGATGTGATATCATTTTCTATGGGCATGAGGTTAGCATGGCAAGCATGTCTTTGAACAACATGGCATACATAATGAAAATTTGAAAGGATAAGGTCTTCAGAACAAAACTATTGAAGTCGCTTAAATTCGTTCATGAGATTTGTAATTCGGGCATTTAATTGAATCTCAGGAAGTTGAAACAGACGGGGAATGTTGTGGTAGAATCAACAAGTAGAATCCATCTATTTGCCGGTGTGCAATATGATGAGGTTTAGGCAAAATTAGCTTAAATTTTTTGCAAGAGGTTGTCAAGTGTTCATGATTAGTGGGTTAAAGAAATATGTTGCAATGCTGTTATTTTTAATTGTTGAGGGGTGTTTAGTTGATTTAAGGGACTTTTAACGGGTTTCTGTGTTTTAGTTAGATGATGGAGACACCATAGTATTTATTTGTATTAATTTTTTTTATTGTAGTTTGAATGGTAATGCTCGGTACAGACTTGGTGATATTTGGCTTATATGGAGTTTGAATATATAGACAGTGTTGGTTGATATCTTTATCATCACAATCTCTTATTAATAAAATGAGCTTTTTTAAAATATAGGAATTTAATGATAGATATAAATTTTTCTATCTTTAGTGTATTCTTAAGAAATATAATCTTAATCACCTTTTTTAATGTTGTAATAGTGAGCCTACCTCAAGACTAAGTGTATAATGGTCATCATGTTAATATTATGAATTACTTTTAGTGAAAAAAATCAAAATGGGTATAAAAGAAAATTAAAATGGGTTGAGAGAACACATCTTTACCAGTTTATTATGCCAATTTGTACCCAATTCCAAGTATGGGTAAACAAGTCATGTCAATTTATAATGAGAATGTGTCTACATCTTGCAATCATATTTCAAAAGGTGTATGCATGGGTTTTCTTACTATGTGTTAGTGTTTTACTTACCAATTTAAGTTGTTATTAGTTTTAGTATACCGATATTTATTTAGAGATCAAATGTTAGACGAAAATTCTTTATATATTTTGTTTTCCTTTATCTCAAAGTTGGACCGTGTGCGTAGAGAAGATGTTGAATTCATTTTGTTCCGATTGTGAGTTTATGTGTAATTCAAAATTTAACTCGCTAATGTTGAACATGTTAGGTAATAACCTGCCGCAAGTAATGAAGTGTTAGTAGTACTCTTAACACAAGACAAGACAAACAAAAATTTGACAGTGGGAACAATTATGGTGATGAAAATAGTTGATGATTTTGTATGGTTTTGGCTACAGGTGAAAGAGGGGACCGGGGTTTTAAACATGAGGGAACTTGGTAACATAAGGAAGCGTGATTATTAGATGCGGGGGACCTATGATTGCGTGGTACTCATGTATATCTTATGGTGATATACTAATTTTTTCTTTTACATAAGTCAATATTATATTTTGCCTTTGGATTTTTTTTAATGACAATTAGTTGATCAAGTGTAACAAAAGGTCTAAACTCTGCCAATTTTGGATAGGAATGTTGTGATGATCAATTGATTATGCTTATTATGTTCTGATTTTTGTGACTACAAGTTCATTAATCAATTTTGTGCTAAATCTATTTTAGGTATTTTATTTTAATTGGTATAACAACCACTATAAGTTGTGTTTTGTGATTTTGTTGATGCAAGTTTTGCTTAAAAATATGTTTTTAATGTTCAAAATAAATGATGGTCAAGGTCATAATATTTATGGTTTCCTCAGTATAGGAATCAAAGCGTTCCCCTAATTTCATCATCTCAGTTTTGTTTGGGAAAATAACCACTAAGGGGTTTATCGAACCCGGATTTGCAGGAATACTTCTTGAAGATCAGGTTCATATCTTATTATATACTTGACAAGGACCAAAAATTATCATTTTAAAACTAGCATGTGAATAAAAAAAAAATAAACAAACTTGTGTTTCAGTTAAATAGAAGTAATTAAGGGTGTTTGAGATTGCTTATTGAAAGTGTTTAGTATGCTTATTGTTTCTTGATGAATTAGATAAGACTACATCATGTCCGTATTGAAGACTTAGCATTGGTAATTAAAAGTGCTTTATCTGCGTATTGTGTTTAGAGTTTTTGAGACTTTTTAGTTTACTGCATAGAAACTCTTTTGAGTGTTTGGATACCCGGCTATGTTGCTTCCGAATTTGTTTTTAATAGATAAAAATACGTCATTGAAAATTTTAGAAAAAATCCCGTGCGTGCACGGGCATTATATCTAGTAACTCTTGTAGTTTTAACCTTTTTTTAATAGAAAACTATTATTATTATTATTATTATTATTATTATTATTATTATTATTATTATTATTATTATTATTATTTTATATATATTTTTTTATAAGCATCACTTTATTAGAAAATCATAAGATTTACAAGAAATTAGTAGGAATGAGAGATACTAACCCAGGCTCACCCTTTAATTATAGTGAAGTTTAATCCTACTAAAAATAAAACTAATTGATCATAATAATAAAACTCTGGATACGTGCGGGGTATAATTATCAAGATGAAGAGAAATTATTGAGAGATGCAAATAAATTAATGAACCAAGGCCCTTAGTCTAATGATATGTGAGTTACTCACCAATTTAGAGATTGTGGATTCAAGCTTCGCTGGAAGTATTTGTCTTGTGGATAGCTGTCACAAATTTCACCCTTGTTGTCTTCCCATTGATGCAATGCTCACAGAGATCCAACTTACAGGAACTCACTCCTTTCAATAATTCTTGCTTTATGAGCAAATTCAAGGATTTTTCTCCTGCATGTCCTAAGCGATATGCCATAGCTTCACGACTCAATTTCTATCACCATCGGTAATATATTCTGATTCCAACAACTGTTCTACCCTTGTAGTGATATGTGGTGTTTATTTTACGAATACCCTTCATTACTACAAGTACGCCAGAGATGATCTTCATAACCCCATCCTTTGCTCTTACTTCAAATCCTTTAGATTCTAAGGTACCGACAGAAATGAGATTCTTTTTCAACTTTGGCGAATAACGAACACCTTTCAAGGTCACAATTGTTCCATCTTCATTCTGCAATCGAACGGAACCAATCCCATGTGTAGTGAGGGGAGTTTCGTCTGCCGTACAAACAACTTCCTCATGTTCATTAAAATTACTAAACCACTCTCGATGTGGTGTAATATGATGGCTACATGCGGAATCTAAAAGCCATACATCAGAAGCATTCTTTGTTGACGATGTTGCAAGTGAGAGATCTGATTCTTCATCAGCACACTTGGTGACATTCGCCTATGCTATAGCTTTCTCTTTGTAATGATTGTCCTTGGTTTTCAACTTTGGACAATCTCTCTTCCAATGGCCTTTTTCATGACAAAAAGCACATTCATCTTTGCTTAGTCTTTGCCTCGACTTGGATCTTCATCTCTTATCGGTGCCCTTCTTCTGCGAACGACCTCTGACCAGCAAAACCTCTTCGTCTCCACTTGAACTAATCTGCTTGTCCTTCCTTCTCAGTTCTTTACTATATAAGGCGGCACAAACTTCCCTAAGAGACACATCATCCTTTCCATTAAGTAGAGTTGTTTCAAGCAACTCGTACTCCTCTGGAAGTGATCCCAACAGTATCAATGCTAGATTCTGGTCTTTGAACACCTCATCCATATTCATCAAATCGGTTACGCTGGTTAAAACTGGTAATGTGATCATTCATCGTGGTACCGGGTACATAAGTGAAGCGAAAGAGTCGCTTCTTCATAAAGAGCTTATTCTGACAATTTTTCTTCAGAAATTTCTCTTCCAATACCACCCACAGTTTATAGGCGGATGTTTCTTTTGAGAAAGCATATCGTTGCTCTCTCGAAAGACATGAACGAACCGTACCACAAGCTAACCGATTGATGGTTAACAAATTCCTCTCTTCTACATCCTCTAGTTTACTTTCTTCAACGGCAATGTCTAGACCTTGCTGAAAAAGAACGTCTAGAACCTCACTTTGCCACATACCGAAATGGCTTGTGCCATCAAAAACCTCCACCGCCAATCTTGCATTCGTCAAGACTGGTCTAGCCCAACTTGGAGATGTTGGATCCACCGATGTGGAAGGTTTATCAACTATGTCATCCACCATTTCGTGTACAATTTATTTTCAATAGCTTCAACCAAAAAAACCAACGGAATTCTTTTCTGATGTGGAGGATCAAATTTAATTGCAACCACAGAGCATACTAAGAATAACCTTGGCTCTTGATACCACTTGTTGTGGAATAACCGCGATAATATCCCACCGACTAGGTAAAGGGTGTGAATGTTTCAACACCATAACTATACCCCAAACTAGCTTATTGAAAATTGTACACTATGAAAGGAACCAAGAATGAAACACCAAACTTTCTTATATATTTCTTAAAGAAATATATTACAAACTAGAACAAAAAGAGAGAACTATCTAACTACACAATATTGCTTGTGTGTGTTTTTGGTGTGTAAAACTCAATGGAAAGGCCTTCTATTTATAGGCTTCAAAACCATCTCAACTTGCTTGCAACTTGGCTCCAACTTGCTGAGATTCTTTGATTGCATAATCTTTGTAAATCTTTGATAAGATTCTATATCTTTCTAAAGATTTCATATCTTTTGCAAGTTGCATATCTTGGACAATATTGATCCATTATTCAACAAAATGCTTAGATATCTTAGATTTGATTTTGAGTTAGCTTACTGTAGATATCCAATATGCAATCTTATTATTAACCGCTGAAAATGGCGCATATTGAGACGAGGTTTAGCTTTTGAGAAAATCCAGTTTTGCTCACTATTTGTGCGCGTATTTATTTATTTTTATGTGTATTTGTGTGTGTGGTTTTAAGGTAAGATTCGTCTGTGCATGTGTCTGTCTTCTTTTTTTTTTTTTTTTTTTTTTTTTTAAGTTAGAAAAAACTATTATGATGATAATCCATAGATTATACGTGATTTTGGTTTGATTTGCCGGTTTTAACGGAGGTTCAGTGATTATAGTTCAGGTGCAAATGAATGTGTATATAATATGTGTGCACAGTTTAGTTTTGTATCCAATATACAATAGAAACCCGATAAATTAACACTCGATTAATTAATAAACTTGATAAATTAATTAATAGTTTTTGCGGGTCCCAGTTCATTAGTTTATAGATAAACTAGCTAATCTATATTGATTAATAACTCCTTAGTTAATAAATTTAGGTGGTCCTATGCATATTAATTTATAGAATTTCTGTTGTACTTTAATGGAATCGTTAAATGTTTTTACTAAGCAGATATATAACTTTTTTTTAGCAAATATAATATTTGAATCATTATTAAAGGTTACAAAGCGCTACTTGTTGCTAATGGTTCTAGTCAACAACACTACAATGAGACTTCTAGTTCGACTGTCAAACGAGTTATTGTCTGAATGATGCTTAGTATCGAGATATCTCGTCAAAGACATATCCAACGGTTAGATATGAAGAATCAATTTCTTCATGGTCACGTGACGCAGGACGCAAGACGAATTTGATAAACTTTAATCTAAGGGTTGGTAAACAAGAATAACTCTTAATAAACTTATAGTTTATTAGAAGATCAAAAGATTGAGTGTTAACTACATATATGTATGGTGATTTTTTAATGAATCCTAAATATTATCATTCTCCATTTCATAATGGAAACGTATGCGTATAAGAAACAGTATATTGATAAAAAAATTTCCAAAATCAAAAGAGCGATTAGGTTTAAAAAAGTAAAGGATTTCTAATCATCTTGTTATCCTATAATGAAAACGAACATAAATACTTAAATTTAAATGGAAAAAGTGAGTCCTTGTGGTTTACCGTGTATTTCATTTTCAGTCCATTTTTTTAAAATAGTATCGGGCTTGGTCCAATATGAAACACCCGTTACGGGTTTGGTCCAAAATCTTCTGTTTTTTAATGATAACATTTATGAGAAAATGAGTGATTTAGGATAAAGTAGGATGTGTATATGTGTTTTTGCGGATTTTTTTTTACTAAAATACATGAAGGGTTAGAACTACACTTCATATTAATGGTCAAACGTAGTCAATTTAACAGAGTTAGTAAAATTGGACCAAACCTGTAACAGGTGTGTCATTGTGGACCAAACCTGATATTTTTTAAAAGATTGAACTGAATATGAAATATCTGGTAAACCATAAGAACCAAAAATGTAGTTAACTAAAAAAATGATGGGTGATAGTTGTACGGGGTAGACTTTATTTAAATTGAAAATCGTCCCTTTTATTATTGCATGTAATTAGTCATCCTATAGGCTCCTCTGTTAAGTTGCTCCCTCTATTTTGAGGTGTAGCTTAATAACATTTGTTGCTTCGAGATAGATATGCGACGCGCAGATCACCCATCGTTTGCATCACCATGACATCAACCTAATACAATTTATATCTAGACACCACCAAGTAGTCTCATATGAAAATGCAGATACAAATTCACCATGTTTTCCTAATTTTAATAAAGAGCCACCGCAACGGATACAAGCACAGAAATGCTATAGCGACTACTTGAGCACTTGACTCCATATAAAATCATGAAAAAGTTTTTTGCATTAAATAGCTATAACAGGTTAGAAATAGTATAGTACTTTTAATAGCCACTTATAGAGGTTGAGTAACTTAAATGAACAGAATGAAAACTCCTTACTTTAGACGCATTTTCTAGAAAGCGTAGTGACATATTTGTAACCCTTCATCTAAATAACTATCAGAGCAATCAAGAAGCTTCATTTGACAGAGCAATGAAACCTTAAGCTTCCAAGTCATGACTAAACTATTCCTACTAAACATCAGCAAATGATGCTACTCAAATTCTGCTGATAAACTTGTTATAGATTGATATGAAGCAACCAACAAAACCAGCAACTAAAACAGTGAGCAGAAACCATTAAAAGTTTCACATAAACAATGGCAACATCAGACCAAACACCATACTAAACCCAATGTACTGATGATTTACTAAAAACATACATATAAATTGAAGGAAGTTTGCCTTAACTTTGAGATAAAAATTAAGTTCATGTTTTTAAATTGAAATAGAAACAATTTTTTCTTCAAAATGAAACCTACAGTATCGAGGATCACCAAATCTCCCAACTATATTAATGTTGAATCTTTGTATCCAATTTCTTTTCCTTTACCCACTAAAGATGTAGTAGTAGATTAAATCATATGTATAAAGAAAATATGAAAAAAGAAAGAAGGTTTCCCCATAGACTAAGCTTTTTACATATATAGTGTGTTGTCGAGATGTTATGGTCGTTCATTCCTCAGTGACATCTAGGCAACACGAAGTGGTTCATGTATCCACACCAACACCAATTTTCATTAGCCGTTGCACAACTAAATGCACATACACAACCATGTCTGTCCAATAAAATATGGTGAAAACTAAAGCATACGGTATTAACTAACAAACAGTAGTCATTTCTGCTAAAGAAATTGACAAGGTACATTCATTTTGTGCATCATGCTAAATTTAATTTATCTGTTTGAGAAAAGACTTTTGTGAAGTCCATAATGGTTTCAGGGGTATATATATAAAGCATACTCACAAAAGGCTAAAAGTAAGCACACTCAATCAACCAAACATATTTGATTAACAAAAGTATAAAAATATGAAAGCACAACACAAGTTTATGACATTTACGCATTAGAGTACATCCGGTCACCAAACCCACCACCTCCACGTGCACACTAACAAACCCACCACCAAACAAGAGTAATGGTCACTAGAAACCAAACATATAAAAATACCCCACTTTATAGAAATATACCCTACAAATACACACAAACAAAAAAAGAAGGTGGGTAAGAGTTTGGCGGTCTGCACCACTAAACCACTGCACAAAATTGATCTTCGTGCGCGGTTGGGAATGTGTGATGCGGGGATGGTGCGTGGTTGGTGGCACAGGTGGTTGACCACTACCATATAGAGGCACAACCTCCTCATATAAATGCTCAACCTCCTCAGACAGTGAATCAGCTAAATGTCTATCATAGAAATATGGTGAAGTAACATCAAACGTCAAGCATGATGGAAAATATAAACCTTTAGCTTCCAAAGATAGAGAGTCTACAAGTAACAAATAGCAAAGATATGAGAACCTAAATGAAAACTACGAGAATGGTGCATTGCAATTGTTTATACAGAATTTAAAAAATAGAACTAGCCATCACGCAATCTGATAGACACCAATAGGGATCAATTAAGATCCGTTAGAGGATTACAAACGATTGAGCAATCAAGAATGAAGAAATAAACCGCCAAAACCAATTTTGTATTATCAAAGTGTGAAATGTTACAAAGATAGTCGGAAGATTACAAGAGTTGAGAGAGAATTGTATTTCTAAAGCTGAAAGTGAAAGTAAAACAAAACAAGTATTTAAAGTAGATTTTATGGGAAAAGTTGTTAGGAGCGGTTGAGGAGTAAGTCATGTGCACCTCTTGTGTCTAGTCTTTAGACTATGCACAAGCACCTCACATGCCATCAACATTCTAACACCTTATCACTTAAGTACTTATCAATCCATCCTCCTCAAATTGATCTTGTCCTCAAGATCAAACAACAAGGAGGGAACTTTCTTTGAAGTTCTTCAATGGGTTCCCAAGTAGCATCTTCCTTTGACCCATTTGACCACTGAACAAGTCCAAAGACCACAGCTGTGTTGCCTCTCTTAGCCAACCTTCTTTCTAGTATAGCTATGGGTTCTGCTAACATAGTACCATCCACACCACAAACTGGTAAACTGCCACTTTGAGTTACCACACCTCTGCATTTCTTAAGTTGGGACACATGAAAAACATCATGGATTTGAGAAGAATCTGGTAGCTTCAGCTTATAAGCAACCTGTCCAATCTTAGCTTGTACTTGAAAAGGACCATAGTATTTTGGGGACGCTTTATTATGTTTGCTCTTTCTAATGGTGACTTACCTGTAAATTGCGGCTTCAAATAGACCCGTCATCCACTTCATATGCTCTCTCATCTGCTTTTGTCACTGGGACTTCATTCTATCTTGGGCCCTTTTAAATGGAATTTAAGCAAATCAATTGCCACTTCTCTAGTTGTGAGAGTTCGTCCATCGATTCCACCTTGCTCTCACCACCCACATATGGTACATGAACAGGTGGTGGTTGTCCATATACTACTTCAAAAGGGGTAGTATGGATTGCAGAATGGTAATTAGTGTTGTACCACCATTCAGCCAAGGATAACCATCTCATCCAATGTTTGGGTTGCTCCCCTGTCATACACCTCAAATAACACTCCAAGCATCTATTAACCACCTCAGTTTGGCCATCAGTTTGAGGATGGTATGATGTAGACATGTGCAACTTAACTTGTAACAGCCTAAACAGTTCTTTCCAAAAGTTGCTTAAAAAGACTTTGTCCCTATCTGATATAATTGTGTTTGGTAACCCATGTAATTTGTAGATGTTGTCCAAAAAGACTTGTGCAACATCAATAGCAGTGAAAGGATGGGCAAGGGCCATAAAGTGTGCATACTTGCTCAACCTATCAACTACTACAAATATTACAGTCTTACCCTGAGATTTAGGTAGGCTTCCCACAAAATCCATTGAAATGCTGGACCAAATTGTAGCTGGCATAGGCAATGGTTAGAGAAGTCCTGGATAAGCCACCAATTCTGACTTATTTCTTTGACAAGTATCACATTCTCTCACCATTTGTTTGACATGTTTTCTTAACCTCTTCCAATAAAAGACACTGCAAATTTTGCTAGTGGTAGTCTTAACTCGAATGACCTCCAACCGACCCAAAGATGAAAGTGATTGAGCAACTCGCTCTTAATTCTTGATCATTACCTACCACTAACTTCCCTTTTCTTCTTAACTCTTGATTAGACCATGTATAAGAACCTTTTACATTTTGACCATTCTTCAACTGTGTAATGACATGTTTAAGCTTTTCATCCGAATCCCAACTAGTCACAATTTTGTGGTACAATTCAGTATTCATAGAAGATGTAACCAGGCTGAACAATTCACTAGAATACTGAAGTCTTGATAATGCATCAGCAGTAACATTTTCCACACCCTTTTTGTACTGAATCTCATAATCAAACCCCATTAACTTTGGTAGCCACTTCAGTTGTGCAGGAGTAGACATCCTTTGATCCAATAAGTATTTAAGACTAAAATGATCAGTTTTAATCTTAAAATGTCTATCCAACAAGTATCCTCTCCACTTCTCCAAAGCATATACAATGGCCATGAATTCTTTTTCATAAGTAGACATAAGCTGGTGTTTTTGTGAAAGTGTTTTGCTAAGAAAAGCTATAGGATGTCCTTCTTGTAACAACACTGCTCCTAATCCCACCCCTGATGCATCAGTTTCCAAAGTAAATTCTTTGGTGAAATCAGGTAACCTCAGCACTGGAGCAGTAACCATAGCATGTTTGAGCTTATCAAAAGTCGCTGAGACTCATCGCACCATAAAAACTATTCTTCTTGAGTAATTGGGTGAGTGGTCTACTAATGCTAGCATACCCTTGAATGAATCTTCTATAATAACCTCAGAAGACCCAAAACCCTCTAAGTCGCTTTCACATTGGTGGGTACAGCCAACTAGCCATAGCTTTTATCTTCTCGTGGTCGAGCTACTCCCATAGCGTAAATAACATGACCCAAATACTCAACTCTATCAAGCACCAAACACACACTTACTTTCTTTAGCATATAATTTGTGATGCCTCATAGTTTCCAACACAGTCTCCAAATGTAACAAGTGATCCTCCATATTTTGGCTATAAATGAGTATATCATCAAAGAACACAAGCACAAATTTCCTCAAGTAAGAATGGAATACCTCATTCATGAGAGACTGAAAAGTAGAGGGAGCATTAGTCAGTCCAAATGGCATAACCAGGAATTCATAGTGACCTTCATGAGTTCTAAAAGCTGTTTTCTCCACATCTGTATCATGCATTCTTATTTGATGGTAACCGACCTCAAATCCAGCTTTGTAAACAATTGTGCCCCATGTAATTCATCTATCGCTCTTCAATTATGGGTATTGGAAATTTGTCTTTGATGGTTTGTTTGTTCGGTGTCTATAATCTACACATCCTCCATGAATTGTCTTTCTTCTTAACCATAACAATTGGTGAAGAAAAAGGACTATTGCTCTTCTTTATCACACCGACTCCAAAAGCTCTTTACCATACCTTCAATAGCATCTTTCGTGTTGGAGGATGTCTATATGGTCTAATGTTCACCGGATGAGCACCTTCCACCAATGGAATTCGTGATCATGGGTTCTCTTAGGTGGTAATTCAAGAGGGACTTGAAATACATCTCGCAAAGTTCTCCACAATCTTGTGAATCATGGGTGTGGTTCCTTCTCCGCCCTCCATTTGCATACAAATAGGTGCGAGTTAGGATATACACAAAGAGCCATAGAATGTAGTTCGCTTGTCTCACGCTTTGTCGAAGCTTTGGTCTTCAACCAATCCATGTTAGACTTGTGAGTTCCTCCGAGCAAAACCTTTTGATTATTATACTTGAAAATCATCCTCAACTCTCCAAAATTCACCCTTATCTCCCTAAGGTAGCCAACCATTGGATTCCAAGTACCATATCATAACCCCCAAAGGTAATAGCATCACATCCAGTAGTGAAAGGAGTAGTACCAAAATGCCATTTGAATCCTTTACATTCTGCATCAGTAACCAATTTATTACCATCTGCCACTGTAACTGGTAATGGGCATGTACTTCTGGTGACACAACCTATCTGCTTGGCCATATTTTTGTCCAAAAAATTATGTGTAGACCCACAATCAATCAAAATGTGGAGTGTATGTTTACCAACTGTACCAAGAACCCTCATGGTTTGAAAATTGGTGGTACCAGTAAGAGCATTGAGTGAAATCAATGGTTGTGACTGCAAATCAATCAAATCCTCTTCTCCCACGCTTTCATCTATCTCCAAAATGACACTCCTTCATTTTCCAAATCGTGCACTAAAACCAAAGAGTACAACTGTCTACTACACTTATGTCCGGGAGTATATTTTTGATCACAAGAAAACAAAGATTATTGGCTCTTTTTTTCGCATACTCTTTCTCGGGTCAACCTTTATTGGTACCAAGAATCGAATTATTTGGTTTAGCAACCAAGTGTTTGGGGTTGGCAACAAAGGTTTGTTAAAAGTGCTAGTAGAAGCCTGACCAAATCTTGAATTGTTAGGAACAAAAGTACTCCTATTCTTCTTCTTAACTGCATTGAGAGTGGCTTCTTGGAGGTTTGTCAAGCAATAAGTATCAGCCAATGTTTTTGGCTTGAACATCCTGACACTCATAGCCAATTCAGTTGGTAGCCCACCCAAAAAGAAACTCATTGCATGTACTTCACTTATCTCTACCCTACTCAAAAGATTATCAAATGCATCTTCATAATCTCTAGCAGTAGTTTCATATTTCAAATTCTTTAATTCAGACATAGGATCATCATAAACACTACCAAATCTGTCCAAAATGGCCTGTTTATATACCCCCAATCTACAAATCCTCCATGAATCTTAAGAAACTGTATGCCATAACAAAGCTTTATCATAAAGGTGAATAGAAACAAGATTTACCTTCTCAATTTCACCACCGATCAATCAAGAACAATTGTTCACATCTAAACAGCCAACCTCTTACATCTTCACCAGAGAATTTAGGAAAATCAATTCTAGATACTCTTGTATGCTGTAGTGAACCACCTCCATTATTACCACCCATTTGAGTATGTTGCAAACTCAACCCTGTAATTTCTCCAGACATCTGTTCCAATCTTGTATTCATAGCCTGCATAGCCCCACTCATCACTTGAGCTATCTGATCTGCTATGTACCTTCTTGTTTCATCATAAAAACCATCAAGATCCAGAGCCGTGTGATCTGCTGAACCAGTTCTTGTAACCACCATTGTTAACTACTTCAAGATTCTCAACTAACTGCCACGTGTACTATTTCTTGAATATGATGTAGATCTGTTACTAATTATCACTCCTACTTCTTCAATTGAACAATAACTAGTAACTGTAACCGTTTCTTGGCTATTCTCAAGTCAACAAAACTGACCATTCAACCAAAAACAGAGGATTTAAGCACTAATGCGCTGCTCTTGTGGTCGCGATGAATACTTGACAAATAGTCGTATTTCTGAACGGATAGTACACAACTAACCAATATACCAGTGTAGTAGTATCGATTAGAAATCAGAGTACCAGTGTAGTAACTCTTGATTTACCAGACTTGTTGATCACAAAATAACAACCTCCACCAAAAGTGGATGAGAACTATGATTGTAATGGATGGAAAATATGAATGAAGACGATATAGAGCCAAGAAAGAGCTCTGATACCACTTGATAGACACCAATAGGGATCAATTAAGATCCGTTAGAGGATTACAAACGATTGAGCAATCAAGAATGAAGAAATAGACCGCCAAAACCAATTTTGTATTATCAAAGTGTGAAATGTTACAAAGATAGTCGGAAGATTACAAGAGTTGAGAGAGAATTGTATTTCTAAAGCTGAAAGTAAAACAAAACAAGTATTTAAAGTAGATTTTGGCGGGAAAAGTTGTTAGGAGCAGTTGAGGAGTAAGTCATGTGCACCTCTTGTGTCTAGTCTTTAGACTATGCACAAGCACCTCACATGCCATCAACATTCTAACACCTTATCACTTAAGTACTTATCACAATCACGCCCCTTACGAACAAACGAGACACCAAAAGTAAGAGAGATAGATATCCATTCTTCATGGTAAGGTTCTAAGCAGACAATAACAGTAGCACCTACAGCAAGGATTGACCAACAAAAACAAAACACAGACTTGTGTATGTGGCAAGGAATCTATGGTTGGATGTTCTTCTGTAACTAGAGTTCATGTTACAAGTTTAAGCGGTGCTTGATGTGAACAATAATTATTGCGACTAGTCTAAAATAATCTACCTACCCCTAGCCTGAAACCATTTTTTAATTATATATTTCAAAACGTAAATCACTTTCAAAATAGCATAACCATAATAAGAAGTTTTAATAATGAAATAATAAACTAGTTACTACTAGAACAAATGATCAATAACTCCTTCAATAACACAAATTGCCAAAACAAACAAAAAAACTTAATTTTACCTTCAAACATTGATTCCCGATAATAAGCTTCTTGACATGGCAAAGCTTGAGTATAAATTCTATAAGAATACTTTCTTCATTTTCTTTTCTTCTTCCAAAACAGAATCTCACTCCCCTAATCAAGAAATCATATTCTTCATACTTTTTCACTCTGTTCCTTTGTTCATCCTACTTGCAGTCTCGTTCATTCTTTTATTATTGTCCTGATCGCTTTGTAACTTCTGGTCTAATCATGTTCAGTTGCCTTCTGTTTCGTTTCATGGATGATCCTTTTGATCATTCTTCAAGTGCTCCATCCTTCACTCTCTTTCCCTTCTGGTCTTGCAGGTCCATGGCCAAGCCATCATTGCTTGCGTCTCCCACATCTTTTGACTTTTCACCCCAAGGTACATTAGCAGTTTCATGGCAGACTACACTTTTGCTTTCCGGTATCGTATCAAACTTGCAATGAACATAATCTTCTTCTTTGGTTTCCACAACAGCCTTCTATCAAAGCAAGTCGTTTTGCTTTCCTTCTTTCTTCACTAATACCCCACGGTATTAATCTAACGTCTAAACAAATGAATTTGTTTGTCGTTGCCGCTGTTGCTTGTTTCTTTTCCGCGATCACTTCCTTGACTGCAATTGATCTCGCAAACATTCTTTCACAGGTTTCTTAATGTTATTCTTTTCCAGGATCTTTAAACCATGGGCTCTGATGCCATGTTAATTTTCTCTTAGTTTGCGAATCATGCAACTTTGATGAACAATATATTGATAAGAGTATGCACAAGAAATGTGTGCAGGGACTCGGTATGAGAAACAGAGGGTGGGAAGTTTTCTGTAAAAGATACTAATATATTCCACACTATAAAATGTTTACAATCGGTACTATTTATACTATGTCAATCGGTGTCATTGAACCGATGTGACTCTTCTACAAGGCATGTATCAAACGACACATCCCTTCCTAGTTTACAGGAAATAACTAACTTTACAGTTATCAAGTTTCTAATCTACACTATTTGTCCTTTTACTTTCAGTCTTCATAAATGGAGCAATGGGCGAGATTATATGCTCACATTCTCCTCCTTAATCTTGATCGTTGCTTCGTCCTAAGTCTTGAACTCCGAGCATTTGTCGAATAGTCACGAACTTGAGTCTTGGTAATGCTTTAGTTAAAATGTCTGCTCTTTGAAGTTCTCCACTTACGTGTTCTACGTTGATATGACCATTCTCTACGCATTCCCGAATGAAATGATAGCGAATGTCTATATGCTTGCTTCTTCCGTGAAATACTGGGTTCTTTGCGAGTTGTATAGATGATATATTGTCAACTCTAAGCGTTATCTTCTTTTCTTCTAGTCCAGTTAATTCACTAAGTAATCGTTTTAGCCATAAGGCTTGACATGCTGCTGCAGTAGCCGCCATAAATTCTGATTCACATGATGAGAGTGCTACTGTCGGTGCTTTTGAGTACACCAAGTGATGGGTGACTCTCCAAAGTAAAATACTATTCCAGTAGTTCCTTTTCCTTGATCTGTATTGACTCCATAACTACTGTCGCTGTATCCTGTAATCTTACAACTTCCGTCTTTCTTGTATATTACTCCATGGTCTTTTGTTCCTTTGATGTATCGGATTACTTATTTCACTGCCTTCAGGTGATGATCCTTTGGGTCTTGCATAAATCTGCTGAGTAGTCCGACTGAATAACTAAGATCTGGTCTTGTATGTAGTAAATATCTGATACTTCCAATTAAGCTTCGGTAATAAGTTGCATCAACTGGGTTTCCATCTTCCGCCTTGACCAACTTAGTGCCGGGGTCCATCGGTGTCTTCGTGTCATTACTGTCCGTCGTGGTTGTTTCTTTCAAGATCTTGTTAATGTATTAAGTTTGCTTGATTGTAATATCTCCTCCTGTCTGTGTAACTTCTATCCCAAGGTAATATGCTAGCAACCCTAGGTCGCTCATTTCAAATTTATCTTTCATCTGGGATTTGAACAAGTCAACTTCTTTCTTTGGAGTGCCTGTGATTATCAGGCTACCTCGGATTTTGCAACAAATACATCCTAGGAATCAAACTACCTCGGATTGTTAGTGACAAAATATTAGGAGCATGGATTTCTATACTAGCGTAAAAACTAGATGTAGCGAGGTATCCCTCTAACACCAACTTCTTAACACTCTTCGAAGAAATATCTATCTGACTATAATGATAACTAGAAGGAAGAAACAACTCCAAAGTTTCTAATTCCGGACTTCCGGATAATATATTTTGAATCAAATCTTTATCTATATTATGCAAAGTAATACACAAACTCCTAAGTTTATTCCAACTAATAGCAACAGTTGGTTTAAGCATGCAATTTTTCAATACCAAATGAGTAAAACTTGAATTGATGAAAACAGACTGATCTGACACAAGATGACATTTACTACTATCCATTAATGTTATATCAAGGTTCTGAACGTTACGACTAACAGCAAAACAAATCCAGCTGTTGACCTCCGACTCAAACGTATAATCGTAATAAGCTTCAAGTTTAAATTTGTTGAGATTCGACGGGAGACATCGGGGTATGGTTTTATGGACACACGAAAGGAATGGAAAATCTACATCAGTTGAAGCATGAGTAAAATTGAGATTAGGGTTTTGTGGCCAAAGATGTTGCCATCGTTTCGAGAGTACACCTGTTCTAATGGCGTCTTTTGTCAAAGGTAAACGAGACAGTATTTCAATAATCAAAAAGTCTGGTAACAAACTTATACAATCTTCCTCCTCTTCTTCAATAATTTTCATGGCGCCACCAAAAGTTCGTCTTTTTACAATTTCAACTTTGTACATAACATAAAAAACAATCTGCAATCTAGGGATGGTATTAGATGGAAACAGGCACCAATAAACCTTCGCATAACCTGTCCCGTGGTCTTTTACTTACCCGCGATTCAAAGGTATATTTTTTACGGCGTCCATGCTCATCAACTGTGATACCTGTATCCGCGATTAAACGCACTGGTTTTCAAACTATTAAAAAAATTAACATGGATATAGACATATTAGCTCAAAGTGTGGAGTTTTGTTTTGGTCGATCCCGATACTTTTTACAGCTACAACTTAGTACACAACAACAACACCAGCACCAACACCAGCACCAACAACAACAATACCTGATTTCGTTTGGAACAGGGTATGAGTGAGCTACTTGAACGATATTAACAATCCTATTCTTCTCAACCAAAATACACGAATCCCTTTTACTATAACTAGCACTTTACTACATTTTGTCTTGGTTGGCAAGTTTTTTGTGGTAGAAAAAAAGAGATGTGTTTTACCGCGTACGGGGTAGGTTTTAATTATTTAAATTGACAAATCGTCCCCTTTATTATTGCATGTAAATATGTAATTGGTTATTCTATAGGCTCCTCTGTTGCTCCCTCTATGTTTGCTGCTTCAAAATTAGAAATTAGTCATCTTCGGAAATGTATCCGACGTGTAGATCACCCGTCATTTGCGTCACCATGACATCAACCAAATACAATTAATATCTACACCACATGTAGTCTCATATGAAAATGCAGACACAAATTCACCATGTTTTCCTAATTTTAATGAAAAGCCACCTCTGAATGGATAAAAGCACGGAAATGCTATAGGCATATGAATTACACGACTACTTGAGCACTTGACTACTTATAAAATCATGAACAATTTTTTCTCGTTGAATAGCTATAAGCCTTTAAAACTGCTAAAAATCAATTTTCACATCTAGCACTACCACAAAACACATGACTTCAATCCATGTATAAAGGTGAAGTAACATCTGGAAGCTTCAGTTTTCATGAAAAATGAAATCTACCAACAAAAAGTAACGATAAGACAAAATGCTAATTATTCAAATTAGTAATGCGTTTATTCAAATAGACTAGCTACGCTTTTTACCAAGTGTGTTGTTGAGATGTTATGGAATAAAATTGTTCATGTATCCACACCAACACCAATTTTCGTTGGCCGTTGCGCAATTTCATCTCCCAAATGCACATAGCCATCCAACACATCTGTCTAATCAATATATGGTAAAAACATCTGTACATATTGATTTCAGAAGTTGATATATAATAAAGCAGGCTCACAAAAGGCTGAAAGTAAGCACAACCGATCAATAGTAAACAAAAGTTTAAATAATACCGAATGCAAAAAAAAAAGGTTTCTGAATTACAGTTTACGCAGAGTACAGTGAATCAAAGTGACATCAAGCTATTAACGATGAGATAGTGAATCATTGATTTCACCTTAATACCTTCTTCATCATTCAGAAAAGGAATAATACTAGTTACTATCAGGGAAACAAGGTGAAGTAACAGCACAAGATGTCACGCCTGATGGAAGAACGAAACCTTTAGCTTCCATACGTAAGAGAGCCTACAAAGAAAAAATAGCAATGAGAAGATAATCTAAATGACAACTGTGAAAGATTTAACAATTAGTAATTTTTGGGTATTTAAAAAGGAAAACAGCCTAAATGACAACTGGAGGTGGCAGAATAGGGGAGGGGGTGGGTCAAGCGGGACTTGGGTCGGGTTGACCCGGCATTTTCATCAAACTTTTTATTTTGAGTAAAAGATGCAAATTTTATTTTGACCCGTTAGACCCGCCCTAGACCCGTTGGACAATTTTCATACAATGGAGTATTACATCAATTAACCAATTAGACTCATGTTGAATATTTAGTAATATCCAACCAATCCCATCACTTAATAATTACAGTGGAGTATTACATCAATTGACCAATGGTCTTAAATTGCCACCTCTAATGACAACAATAAGAATAATGCAACGCAATTGTTATTAGGGCAAACTGAAAATATAGCTAGAAATCACACAATTACACGCTTATGAGCTACTCCATGGTTAAGTTCAAGCAGACAATAACAGTAGCACCTAAAATATGGACCAATAACAAGAAAACGCAGACTTTTGTATGTGGCAAGGAATGTATGGTTGGATGATCTTCACTAAATAAAGAATGTGTGTTATGAGTTTATGGGGAACTTGGATGTGCACGTATGATAATTGCATCTTGTATTTGAGTTCTTCGGTAAAACAATCAAATTTGAAGAAATATGTGACAAGTTATTGTTATAAAAGAAAGAAATTTGCACATCCAACTATATAGCTTTCTGATTAGATTTTCCAAATGCAATAACCACTTCGAGAATGCACATCCAACCAAGCCCCTATATACAAATCTTTGACTTCAACTAAGTATGATAAAAGAACTTAATTAAGGAATAATCAATTTGTTAATGCTAGAACAAATGATCAATAACACTTTCAGAAACAAAAAATCTTACCTTCCAACAGAGGTTCCTAAGTTTCAGCTTCTTGACATGGTGAAGATTTAGTAAAATTTCTTTAAGCATCAATTCTTCCGCTACTTTTATTGGTGGTGCATAGGGCCCGAGCATTTCGTAATCTAATTCAGCCTTGACTAAAGAAGACACATTCGACAGCGAAAGCTTAGATAAGACAAGAAAACCTAAGATTCTTAGTGACAAAATATCAGGAGCATTGATTTCTACAAAGCTTTTACCATCAAAAGGAATCTGGTCTCCCTTAACACCAAGTTCTTAACACTCTTGAATTAATATCTATCCGCCTATAACCATAACCACGACAAAGTGACAACTCCAAAGTTTCTAAACCGGAGTTCCTGATAATATATTTTGAACCAAATCTTCATCCATTTTCCTTAATGTAACAGACAAGATCCTAAGCTTATCCCAACTTATCGCACCGGTTGGTTTTAGTAAGCAGCCACTCAATGACAAATAAGTAAAACATGAATTGATGAAAAAACTGATCTAGCTTATGCTCATATTCAGTTTGATATAACTCTAAATCAAGATTTTTAACGTTACGACTAAATGCAAAGCGAATCCAACTGTTGACCTCCTTTCAAATGTCATATTGTAAACCGCGTCAAGTTTAAATTTGTTAAGACTCATCTGGCGAAACTGAGGTATGGTTTGGCGAACACAAGAAAGGAACGAAAAATCTTGTACGCTTGAAGAATGAGTAAAATTGAGATTATAAACTTCAGGCCAAAGATGTTGCCATCGTCTCGCGAGTACACCTGTTCTAATGGCGTCTTTTGTGAAAGGTAAACAAGACAGTATGTCAATAATCAAACAGTCTGGTAACAAACTTATTAGATCTTCCTCTACTTCTTCAATTTTCACAATTTTCATGGCGGCACCGAAACTTAATCACTATCAGTAGAAAATAAATACGGTGAAGGAACGCAGGATGGGAAAACGAAATCTTTAGCTTCCAAACGAAAAGAACCTATAGATAAAACCACCAAATTAAAACCAAATATTAAAAAGACATCCGTACTGCATGCATGGTTAAATTCTAAGCATATAATAACAGTAGCACCTAAAACAAGAACCAACAACAGTAAAACACAGACTTGTGTTTATAGCAAGGAATATGTGGTTCGATAACCTTCACTGTAACTAGAGTCGATTTAAGTTTTTTTTGGTATAAAATTGTGTAAACGGATGAGGTAGGGTATTTAAGTTTAACAAAATTCGTTTAACCTAAATGATTTTTCATATGTCTGGTCCCTATACTTTGTACAATTTCAAATTTGTAAACATTATTTAATTTAATAATCTTTAAACTTTATCTTTAATACATTTAAAGAAAAAATGGTCAAATTTTGATCTTGCTTAAAAAATTTTACAATGAGTAATTTCTTTTTACTAAAATACTACTGTTTTAGTTATAAAAGTCAATACAATATATTGATTAAATACTTGATTATAATTTAATTCACAGACTTTTTCAATTTGACTTACACCAATATATACAAAATAATAAAACAAATACACACACATACAAATTGAGGCTAATATGCATTGTCACCTCTATACGTACTTACAGGAAGAAAACTCAAGTGTCAATTTCTTAACACTCTTTCCTGACAAATAACAAAGTATATCATCAAGCTCACTATACGGCTCACTTGTGTTCATGTCAATGGTGAGCTCGTCTATTGTACCCTCGTGCATCTTCAAAAATTTGGCTGAGATATGAGACTTCACTCATATCCTTTGTACTTAAATGTTTTTTGGAGTAATATATTTACCGGGGAAACCCTTTACCCAAAAAAAAAATCTTCAAAAATTTGCATATATATAGTAGGTAATGATAGCTAGAGAGGGTAACTTTATTAGCCTTATTTGGAGAACATTCTTTCGATCTGTTTTGACTTTGAAAATATATTCGTTAAACACAAGTTTAGGAATTTTTTGGTCCAACTATATCGCCGTTCCTTAGAGAGGACACTTGTTCTTGCTGCGTCTTTAATTGGCACAAGACACAAGATGGTTTCTATTATGGCTGGAGGAAGCTTGCTTGCTGATCCTATCCATCTCAAGATATACGCATTGTCTGCAAAAGAACCATATAGTTGAATTTTAAGAATATACTACGTAAAAAACATCCATAGTGGGTTGAAAAACCTAAGCATAACTGTTTTATTCGACCAACAAATAAATTTGTGGAATTCTATACCGAGTATTAGCCATCAGTGAATTGCCAGAGAGAATTTCAGGGTGTTTACATTACATATGGGCTTTTTATAAGCCTGCAGAGAGTGGATAAGCTCTCTCAGTGGGCTTATCGCTTACGGGGGTTGCTACCTTGTGATTAAAGTTCAAACACCAACAAAATAACAATGACGTGTTGATTTAATAGATAAAAACAAGAATAAAATAGTCTCACTCGACCCGGTTTACCCGTTTTTCCCGGTTTTGGGACCGGTCCCCTCTGGTTCGTCTTCGAATGGCCTTTTTTGCTAGCCGAACCAGTGGTAACTCCGGTTCCAAATTAAACCAGTTGAGCCTGACTTGTTTACATATAAATTGGATGAAGCTTCGTTTGTTTATTATTTTGTAAAATATGTATAATAACATATATTTTTTACTTTAGGTGTGTTTTAAAAATAATACTGTACTTATTAAGAGAGTTAAAAAGTCGATGGATGAATGAATTAGTAGATTGTGTTTAATTGGTTTGTACTTTATGCTTTATTTATTGCAAATTTGCAACCTCTAATTTTCAACATATAAAATGTCATTAAAAAAAAGGGATTTTCATATATCTCCATATACAATTCCATATTTACATATTTCCTCAAATACAAGTTTTTTTATGCATGATGTAAAAGCTTGTTAAAGCACTGTTTGAGAAAATATGTAAATTTGGGTATGTATGTGAGGATATATGTAAATGATACTGTTGATTTGCAGCATTGGGCATTGACGTCTTTTTGCCATAGGCCGGGTCTGTTTCATTTCATTATACTCTTTTTAAACATTGGGCTAATTCTATTGAATTTTATTATTCGGCTTGTTAATGGGCTAAATTAAAGTTAAACCAAAATGAGACAACACTTCAAGTTCAACTTCCGAGACACAAACTGCTACAACACAACTCCAATCAAAGGGTGCCCTTTCTCTTTAAATGTGTCCAATGTTTTAAAGCATAAGTTGATATGTCCAGCTCAAATCAAGAATTTATAATCATCGGGTGCAAATAAAAAAAACTTTTAAAAAAAATACAAAGTTATCAGGTTCATTTTGAAAAAAATCATGATTTTTGACAAATTTTACATTATGTGAATAAAACCCATGAAGTTTCTATGACCCCCAAGGAACCACCTCTGGTCCAGTTCCGCTGGTCAAACCACTTATCGGTCGGTTATTGCACCATCAGTAGTTTGGTTTTGAGGACTTACATAATAGGTACTATATATTTGATAATTTGAATACAAAATCTATGTAATTGCGACGTATTATTGACTACAAAGTTTATGTAATTGCGATGTAAATTCTAATGCAAAATTTATGAAACTTGCGCTTTGGTATTTCTTTGGCAGAATTTTGATTTGATCTGACGATTTCAACTACCGTAAACCGGCCTCACCGATTTTAGAAAAACCAGTTTTCAAAACATTATGTGTGAAGCATTTGTTATACTTCCACCGATTTGATCAGTTTTTTCTACCGGTCTGAGCCTTTATGATAACAAGATATATAGATTAAATCATTAAAACTAGTTCAACTTCCGAACACAATCTTTTGCTATAATAAGATGAAAGAGGCCGATTATGGTGTGAAAGTATTTGCCCCGGACGAAACAGAACTGAGTTTAAACACAGTTAGCTCAAGCCCGATCGTCTAGATGCTGTACATTAAGTTAATAAGCTCGAATTTGACTCCAATGTAGCCGTGTAGGCTAGTGCTTGATCGACATGATCCATTTAAAAAAAATGAATTTACCAAACTACCCCTTGTGAAGAAGTGAAAAGTAAATTTAAGGCTCTGACCATATTCACGTTTATTATGGGTATCCTTAAATTTACTCTTTACCACTCTATCTAAGATCTTTTTTATTTTATCTTGTGTCAGTCCCCGTGAACTTCCTCAATTACTCTCTTCTGGTCATGCTAGTAAGCAATCAATGTTGTGTATGCAACATATGCATTAAATTAGATGTTTGTACAATTAGTAATCGAAAATTCGTACCAGTGTTCATGGGAATGTTCTTATTCATTCATCGTTGAATGATCTCTTTATGAAAGGTTTAAATATATTGTCTTGTACAATCATTTTTGTAAAAAGTTTGCGTAGGTTTTAATGCATGAATATATGACAAATAGGATGAAGAAGTTTGCAGATGTTGTTTTCTCATGGCTGATGTTGTTTTACAGCACTAGGCTTGGGTACGCTGCCTCTCACGAATTGCAACATTTACTCATCATTCTAGATCACATGTGAAAAAATCATATCAAATGTTGCAATTGATTTGCATGTAAAAAACTACTGAGATTATATTTATGGTCATATGGAAGAGCTATTTTGGTACACACATACACTTACATTATCCATCTAGGGACCCAATCGTCACTAAAATACACGGGTTAGGAAAAAGTACACGAAGAGTAAAAGTACGAGAAAGACACCCATCTCATGACCGATGTCACAATAGTTGTCGGTTGTGTACTTCTTCTGTGAGTACTCGTCGATCACTTGTTTATTTCTCATGGACGGTATATATCATACTACCTCCGTCCCAAAATTATAGTCTCCTATTATCTTTTTCGGTCTTTTTTTTCAACTTTGACCTTAAATATTTTTGTTTGTGTTATACAATAGTTGATGAAAAATATACTAATGAAAAAACATTTAAAACTCAATTCATTCATTTATTTTGCATCAAGTATTATATAATACAAACAAAAATATTTAAGGTTAAAGTTGTAAAATAAAGACCGAAAAAGTCAATAAAGGACTATAATTTTGAGACGAAGGGAGTAACACTTAATTGCAACATTTTGGACGATGAGCTAGAAGTTTTTATATTGTTTTTTATCATTTGTAAAAGATGCAGTTTGTATATAAAAATTGTACCCTATTTTTATATGTTACAATTTGTATGTTGAAATTGTACATGTAGCATGAGTAATGCTGAAAGAAGGGCAAAATTGTCATGTTCCAAATTCAAAATTACCCGCCATGACTTGAGTTCAAATTCTGTTAAAAATTGCAACATTTGAAAACTTCAAAAACTCAGAGAGACTGGCCAAGAATCATGTGAAATGCATCAAATGTCACTCTTACATTAAATATAAGCACCTTATTTCACTTGTTGCATGTGTGTATATATTGATGTGCATGCTTGCTTATTTTTAAACTCCTTATTGTATTCTTGGTCTCAATATATAATTCTTTATTTCCCATATTACCCTTCACACATCTCTCTATATTTAAAAGTTTGTTTTGTAAAACCTTAAACAAAGCCCAAGAGTTTACAACATGAAGAACATATATTCTCATTTCTTGCTTCTTGTGACTATTGTTTTCTTGGTTCCAAACCTTGGTGAAAGTCTCCATCCTCATCATTGTAAGAGCAAAATCGTAATGTAACTTTACTTGCAAGTAACTATTAGGCGAAAAACGTTATCATGTTCTAATTTTATAGTCTGTGTAATTGTATATGCAAAGTAGTGTTGTGTACATGAAGATTTTAAAAGTTTGTTAAAGCTTTAAAATACTTGCATGATGATAATCTGAGTAATACTACGTATTTAGTAACCTTGGTTATTCATTAATTAACATACTACTTTGCATTTTAGTTACTTACCAAGTAAAAGGTGCTCATGGTGAAGCTCAAACTCAAGAACAACCTAAGGTTTGTATTCTTATTCCATCTATTGTTCTCAATGAAATATATATGCAAGTGGTAGTAGATCGATGTATATGTACAAAGAGCTTAAGTTCTTGACTACATGAAACTATATAACACAGATATAAATATCTTGTAGAAAGGACAACATGTAGAGCTCGGAATGGATCTATACCCAACAGGCTCAAGCATACCAGATTGTTCACACGCGTGTGGGCCGTGTTCTCCTTGTAGAAGAGTGATGGTAAGTTTCACATGTTCAATGCCAGAGTCGTGCCCGGTTGTCTATAGATGTACTTGTAGAGGCCGATACTATCATGTTCCATCGAACTAATGTACCAACATCGTCTCGTACTCGTGTTGGCCAGTTGAACTAGGGGTATAATGTTAGTCTTTGAGGGAATTCGTTGTATTAACAGAGTTTGTTAAACTAGGACATTTTTGTAACTTACATTGTGGATAGGAAGTTAGAGATTGTAACATTGCTAGTTGGGTAATTTCTTGTTATTTCATAGTTGTATTTAGGCTATTGTATTGTATGTTTTGTGACTCAAGTTTTGCTCATTTATGTAAGAGTTCAGTAATATTATGTTAACATGTTTCAATTTAGCATTTTCATACTTGTTTTCCATTCAAACTTTCCAAAGTTTCAACAGTGAAAGTTATTAGTGATTTTATTTATTTTTCAGCTATAACTTTCGATCTTTTGACCGACTAAACCAGCGGGTAAAGCCCTTATTTTTCAAGATATTGTCATAGTCACTTCAGAATTGTTTGTACCTAACATAAACTGAACTAAGACCTTACACATTTGGTTTGTTTTTCATTTTTCATTCTTCATGAATTAGAGATTTTATGTGTAGATAAAAAGTTTCCAACCAATAAAGGGGGGCAATAATTACTTACTTAATCAATCACAACCGCAATTTCCACTTATTTTAGGGGTGTTTAATGAAATATAAAAGTGTAGGGTACATTTTCATTTTCAGGTTACTATTGGAAACAGAAACATAAATATTACAGTACAATAAACCCTTTACTTTTTAACATTTACAAAGTAACACTAATTTGATCAAACTTATTGAAGTATTCTTGGTATATTTTATATAGTCTCTTTAACTTCAAAGTTAGATTCCAACTATCTTTTAAAACCCCAACTGTAAGCTAACCATTTAGTATAGGTGACAGGTGAGCGACCAACTATATTTGTTTTGTCGTATAGTACATTTCTACATTATACTCACTGCAACAAATATGTCATTTCTATACGTTTTTTTCTTCGCACTTTATAAAGTGCGAACTTTTTTTTAAAGATATTCACACTTAAGAGTGTGAATAATTGTTCCAGAATCCTTACACCAAAAAAGTGTGAAGAATTTCAATCTCACACTTAAAAGTGTGAAGAATTATTTCAAAATCAAAATCATCACACTTAAACGTGTGAAGAATTATTTCAAAATAAAAATCATCACAATTAAAAGTGTGAAAATATTCATAAAGCATCACACATAAAAGTGTGAAAATATTTGCTACACCCAATTGGTTCACACGCATACTAGTGTGAACTCTTTTATTCTTCACACTTTAAAATGTAGCAACGTGCTCTAATAAGTGTGAAAATGTTGTTATTTTGTTGTAGTGACTCCTTATGTCTCAAAATTATTGTCAAGAAATAAAAAACACAAAATTTAATAAAATTAGGACCACTACAATTCTCAACCACTCATATAGAATATTTTTTCATTAAATTCCTTTTTTCTTACTAAAAATGAAAAGTGAACAATTTTTTTAGATATCCCAAAAAAAAATATATAGACAATTAAATTGAGACGGAAGGAGTAACATTAAACTTTTTTTTGTTCACTAATCCATGAAAAGGATTTACATATTATTAAATATAACTTAAGGATTTTGACTTAGTTGTAATCGAGCGTGCTACACACTAAAAAGTTGTGGGTTCAAGTTTTATTAGAGACATTTGTGAGATTGTATGAGATATATGATATAAGATCAGTGTGGAAAAAAGATGTTGTTTTTCAAAAAAACATGTAATTAAGTATGGGTATTTTGTCTTTATTTGCGGGCTCGGTGTTAGATCTGTTACAGTTGTGCCATAGGAGCTATGGCACCGTCAGAACGCAACTTTGCCCGCTTTATAGCGGTTCCACGGACCGCACGTCAAAAAGAAAACTACTCCCTCCGTCTCATATTAACTGTTCAGTTTGACTTTTCAAAGTCTTTATTTTTCAACTTTGACCTTAAATATTTTTGTATGTGTTATATAATATTTGATGTAAAATATATATCATGTAATTTTCATCAAGTATTATAATAACACAAACAAAAATATTTAAAATCAGTATTTCTTAGAAAAGTCAAACAGGACAATCAATGTGGGACGGAAGTAGTAGTTTGTAAGACCGGTTATTAAACTAGTATTTCAATGTCCTTAAAGAAATCCTTGGTATTTCTCATTATTCAGCGAGTAGATTTAATGTTACATAAATCAATCACTAATTCACTAATAGAAAAAAGGTTGGCTATCTATGTTTAAAAGTTAAAAGTATGTAATAAATGTGATTTATTTAGTTGGTTGAAACAATTAAATTCAAAGAATAAATGATTAATTTTATAGGTACAACCCATTCCAGCATATCAGAATTTTTAAACCTTAATCCGGGAAGATTTAACATTTTTCTAAAAAAAAGAAAGAAAACAACTTAGAAAAAACATAGTATCTTCGTCTTAAATTATTGTCCATAAACAAAAAAACATACGGTTTAAAAAAGTGAGATCACTATATTCTTAAATCAATCAAATATCACTCACCTACTAAAATCTTTTTTATGATTGGTTGACACAAGAAGGAGATTAGTATTTTAAAACATCCCAAAAAGAAAATGAGGACTACTCTCTCCATCCATAATAATTGTCTACATTATTATTTTAAGGTTTTGTTAACCACAACTAGGGGTGTTATTCGGGTTGACCCGGTCGGGTTCGGGTCAACTCGGGTCAAGCCATAAAAAAACATACCCGAACCCGACCTTGTTTAAAACTCTGGTCAACTTTGGTCGGGTCAATTCGGGTTCGGGGTCAACCCGAGTATTTTACATTGTAAAAGTGTTGTTGAACCGGGTTAGTCGAGTTCGGGTCGGGTCAAGGCTAAAAAAATATACCCGAACCCGACCTTGTTTAGAATTCGGGTCAATTCGAGTTGACCGATTGACCGAATATATTTTGAACCGATTGACCGGGCCGAATTGACTCGGGTCGGGTTGGCCAGTCGACCACGAATGACACCATAACCACAACCCATAGGGTTGTGTTTAAACATACTTTAATTAAATTTTTTGTATTAAATGAACACTAAACATTACATATTTAACATCATATTCCATGTTTAAAATGAAAAAATATATATAATTATTGAATATAATAGTTCATTTAATGCAAATTTTTTAATGAGTAAATTACACCGTTCGTCCCTGTGGTTTGCTCCAAATCACACCGGTAGTCCATGTTCTTTTTTTTTTTTTTTTGCTCCACGTGGTTTACATATTGCACGTTGTTAGTCCTTATCGCTAATCGCCGTTATCTTTCGTTATCTCAATGGCACCGTTAGTCTAACAAGCGATCACTTGCGGCGTTAGTCCTTTATACTAACGACCGTTAATAACTCAAAATTTTATTAAAAAATCTTTTCTCGCGGTTTTATCGTTTCGCCGTTTTCTTACGTTTTCATGCGTTTTGTCCGTTTATATCGTTTTCGTCTACCTTTTCTACGTTTTCTTACGTTTTGTCCGTTTTATCGTTTTCCTTAGTTTTTACGCTTTTGTCCGTTTTCTTACGTTTTCCTTCGTTTTTACGCTTTTGTCCGTTTTCTTACGTTTTATCGTTTTCCTTCGTTTTACGCTTTTGTCCGTTTTCTTACGTTTTGTCCGTTTTATACGGTGTAATTTAAAAAACAACGTTTTTTAATCGAATTTTTTCGATTTAAAAATCGTTTTTAATCGATTTTAAAAAGTTTTTGATTTAAAAAATCGTTTTTAATCGATTTAAAAATCGGAAAAACTTTTTAAAATCAAGTTTTTAAAAATTACGTTTTTAAACCGGAAAACCTTTTTATAAATCGGTTAAAAAGCGTAATTTTTTAATCGAAAAACTTTTTAAAATCAAATTAAAAAGCGTATTTTTTAAATCGGAAAAACTTTTTAAAATCGATAAAAAAAGCAATTTTTTAAATCGGAAAAACTCTTTAAAAATCGATTAAAAAAGCGTATTTTTTAAATCGGAAAAAAAATCGATTAAAAACAACGTCATTTTTTTAAATTACACCGTATAAAAGCGGACAAAAGCGTAAGAAAAAGCGGACAAAAGCGTAAAAAGCGAAGTAAGCGTATAAAAGCGGACAAAACATAAGAAAGCGGACAAAAGCGTAAAAAGCGAAGGAAAACGTATAAAAAGGGACAAAAACGTAAGAAAAACGGACAAAAGCGTTAAAAAACAAAGGAAAACGTATAAAAACGGACAAAAACGTAAGAAAAACGGACAAAAGTGTAAAAAAAAGTAAGGAAAACGTATAAAAACGGACAAAAACGTAGAAAAAGTAGACGAAAACGTAAGAAAAACGGACAAAAACGCATGAAAACGTAAGAAAGCGGTGAAACGATAAAACCGCGTGAAAAGATTTTTTAATAAAATTTTGGAGTTATTAGCGATCGTTAGTATAAAGGACTAACGCGCAAGTGATCGCTTGGTTAGGACTAACGGTGCCATTGAGATAACGAAAAGATAACGGCGGTTAGCGATAAGGACTAACAGCGTGCAATATGTAAACCACAGGGAGCAAAAAAGCAAAAAAAAAAAAAGAACAGGGACTACCGGTGTGATTTGGGGCAAACTACAGGGACGAACGGTGTAATTTACTCTTTTTTAATTAAAGTATGTTTAAACACAACCCCATAAGTTGTGGTTAACAAAATCCTATATTTTAAGCAATGAGAAAAAGATCTTAGCGGGAAAAAAAATGATATTTGATTGTTGAAAACTGAAGATTAGCTAGCGAGATTTCTTAAACTTTTTTTTGTGCATATTGGAACTCTATACTTATTTTGAGAGGGAGATAATTACTTTAACTATTGTAAAATCTATAATAACAATAATTTTAAATAAAGATTACGGATTAATCTGTTTATAAAAAAAATGTTTTAATTTATTTAAATGAAAATCATGTTCAAATATAACAATTTATATATTCATTAAATTTATATTTAATGTATTTTTTAATTAATTAAAAAAAAAAATTATTAACTACACATTAACTTCTGTCCGACACTTATTAGCAAAATCCATAAAACATAAAGATTCCACAAAAGGGGTAGATTAGGCGGAACACTTTTGACCGGGTGTCTTTTAGCCAAATTATTGTCAATTCCATAACGAATAGCTCCGTATTCTCACGACCTGGTGGGCGCCAACCAAGAAGTGAGCAAGAGCCAAAACTCGGACCCAGCTCTTATTCTACAAAGTCTCTCCAGTCGTGCTAATAGATTTTGAAGGTGAGTCTTATATAAAGAAATCTTAAAGATGAGACTTGAACTTGAAAAAAGAAAACAACTTAGAAAAAACATAGTATCTTCGTCTTAAATTATTGTCCATAAACACAAAAACATACAGTTTAAAAAAGTGAGATCACTACATTCTTAAATGAATCAAATATCACTCACCTACTAAAATCTTTTTTATGATTAGTTGACACAAGAAGGAGATTAGTATTTTAAAACATCCCAAAAAGAAAATAAGGAGGAAGGAGATTAGAATTTTAAAACATCCTAAAAAGAAAATAAGGACTACTCTCTCCGTCCATAATAAGTGTCTACATTATTATTTTAAGGTTTTGTTAACCACAATCCATAAGGTTGTATTTAAAGATACTTTAATTAATTTTTTTTTTTTGCATTAAATGAACATTAAACATTACATATTTAACATCACATTCCATGTTTAAAATGAAAAAATATGTATAATTATTGAATATAATAGTTCATTTAATGCAAATTTTTTAATTAAAGTATGTTTAAACACAACCCCATGATTTGTGATTAACAAAATCCTATATTTTAAGCAATGAGAAAAAGATCTTAGCGAAAAGAAAAAAAATGATATTTGATTGGATTATTGAATATAATAGTTTATTTATTGCAAATTTTTTAATTAAAGTATGTTTAAACACAACCCCATGAGTTGTGCTTAACAAAATCCTATATTTTAAGCAATGAGAAAAAGATCTTAGCGAGAAAAAAAATTATATTTGATTGGTGAAGACTGAAAATTAGTTAGCGAGATTTCTTAAACTTTTTTTTGCGCATAAAACTCTATACTTATTTTGGGAGGGAGATAATTACTTTAACTATTGTACAATCTATAATAACAATAATTTTAAATAAAGATTACGGATTAATCTGTTTATAAAAAAAATGTTTTAACTTATTTAAATGAAAATCATGTTCAAATATAACAATTTATAAATTCATTAAATTTATATTTAATGTATTTTTTAATTAATTAAAAAAAATTAATTTATTAACTACACATTAACTTCTGTCCGACACTTATTAGCAAAATCCATAAAACATAAAGATTCCACAAAAGGGGTAGATTAGCGAACACCTTTGACCGGGTGTATTTTAGCGTAATTTGTCATTCAATAAGGAATAAACTCAAGAATTCTCACGGCCTAGTGGGCAAGCCAACCGAAGTGAAGCAGCCAAAACTCGGACCGCAGCTCTTATTCTACAAGTCTCCAGGTGTCTTGTAGATTTTGTGGAGGTGGGTATTTATATAAACAATCTAAAATGAGGCTTGAACTTGAGTCGATTGATTTCAGCCTTGAAATCTTCAACCATTAATTAATCTTTCCATTGGTATAAAACATAAAGATTATATCGTAAAGTCTATCAAAATCTTCTCTTTGTTTTTTCGTAGTCCACAAATAATTAAAAGAAAAAACAAAAAGGCAAAGAATTTAATTCTTGACAGGATATTTTTAGTTCAACAACTTTCCCAAAAATTTGTTTGGAAAACTGAAACCTACAAAAATGAGGTTTTTACGACAAAATTAATGAGCCTAACAATTGGCGGGAACTGACGGCCATTAAATTCAGTAACTAATAATTAATAATAACAACACTTTTTATAAATCTATAAATAAATATATTGGGTTGTAGATAGATCTGTAAGTCAGTTATAATTCTGCACCTCATCAAGGTATGTCATTTTCATCTTAAATTATATTAAAGAATTGCTTATTTTTAAAGTATGTCATTTTCATCTTAAATTTATGTTAGGGGGTGTTTGGGATTGCTTACAATAAGCTGCTTAATAAATAAGCACTTCATAAAGTAGAATGGGTTTCTAGTTTTTTTTTGTTTTTTTTTCTTGGGTAACCATAGTTTTAGTTTCCGACCTTTTGGCCCACTAATCCACGGGTTTTAAGCCGGCCACACAGACTCAAAATGAATTATCACGTAAAAGCTGTAAATATATATGAATTTAATTTGATGTATTTTTTTGTAATTTTACATTAATAAGCTTCAGCTCCAACTAATTCGTCAGATAACTTTATAAAAATATAAGCTTTTAGGCTTCGGCTTATAATAAAAGCCCCAGCCCATTGCGCCAAACATACCCTAAGTACTTCATGAAATTACAATAATTAGAATGGGTTTCTAGTTTCCTTTTTTTTTTTTTTTGGTAACCATAGTTTTAGTGTCGGACCATTTGGCCCACTAATCCACAGGGTTTAAACCGGCCACACAGACTCAAAACGAGTAAAGCCGTCCCTTTTCTAAGAGTTTGGCGTTTGTAAATAGCAGTAGTTGAACTTGACACCTCTCACATTTTAGTTATGATAGTGGTTAGAATGGGTTTCTTGTTATGATGGTAAAATAGTACTAGTTTTGGTTCATTTCTAATAAGCATTTTTAAATAACTGTCTTATTGTAAAAAGAAAGGGATCAAGTTTTTGTGTTTAGGTTACTAGGAGAGGGTGAGTCTTTTAACTCAAGATGGTGTTGTTTTAGCTTGTTAAGTGGGTTTATAAGCTTATGTGAATTCTGAGAAGCTTATAAGCTTATCAAGATGACCTTATAGCATTTTTTAAGGCCTTAAGCTCAACTTGATAAGCTCATAAGCAGAAAAAGTGGGCTTATGAGTTTTTCAAATTTTACATAGGCTCATAAGCCCACTTTATAAGCTAACACAAACACGCCCTCATTCGTACGTGGCCTAACTGAGATATCCCGTGACTATTTCTGACCCTTTCCCTGGCCAAGTTACCCACAGATGTGTACCCGGTGAGGTTGTGTGGATGTCATGTGACTTACCACTGTGCCATTTGGTGAAAAGGTCAGGTCCGGCCTGCCTATTGGAAACTGCTTATTTTGCTCAAATTAAGCAGAAGCAAGCAGTTTTTTTTACCCAAAAAAATAAGTGGATAAGAAGAAAAAAAATAAGAAATTCCAAACACCCTTTAATAGTGAAAACCGGTCAAGCGGGTTGAAGGTCGCACCAGATGTATATTAGATTTTTTGAGCTAAATAAGCCACTTTTTTATCCAAACAATTTCTAGCGTATTATGTTTTTTGAGCTAAATAATCCCTTTATAGAAGCCAACATGGAGGTGCTTTTTTGAAAGGGCTTCATAAGCTATTAATTGTATGGCTTTTGTAGTAATATAATATAGCGATTCGTTATAGATTTTCTAAAAAATGGACATAAAAGTGTTGCGGGTCGATATGAATGTTTGTGTTTGGTTTCGACGTCAACTTAACTGTTATGCCTGTTTTCCTTACAAGTCTAGATCACATTTATTTAGTCATCTAGACAGTATGTGTTTGGACTACTATTTTTCTTCACATTAGCTGATCCATTAATCTGAACGATAGGTGTTTCACTAGTTATTTCCATGGCTGCAACTAACAACAATGACGTGGTGGATGAAGTCACATCCTTTTTTAAGTCAGCACCTCTTCTGAAAGATGCAGACAGCATAAACACAAAGCTAACCCAATTTATCGATCAGAAATCCTCTTTATCAGGCATGTTCACTTTGACTGTATATATGTAGTTTATCTCACTTTCTATATTTTCAACATTTTGTGAGGTTATATCGGCTTTCGTTCTCAGGAAACGAGGGCCCTAAAAAGGTTGTATGTGTCACGTCTGGTGGTACCACTGTCCCGTTAGAGCAACGGTGCGTGCGTTACATTGATAACTTCAGCTCTGGACATAGAGGAGCAACTTCTTGCGAGTATGCTACCATACAACTTACTACAACGTTTTCAAACTATTATCACATATATGTTTAAACATAAGATGAATTTGGTTATGATATGCAGATACTTCTTGGAATCCGGATATTCAGTCATCTTTCTCTATAGGAGGTGAATATCGAGTTTATTATACTTAAAAGTTTGACTTATTGACCCATTACCCTTTGTTGACGTGTTCAAGCATTTGTGCAGGGGAACCTGCCAGCCGTATTGCAGATCGCTTCCGGATGATCCACTACTAGAATGTTTTGAGCTTACCGATGATTCTAGCATAAAAGGTTTAAAATAAAATAAAACTGAGTTAAGTGTTTTGGTTACGTTTTTTTAACCGATTATGTAACAGAATCTGTTTTACAGTGCACGAGTCACACTCTGAAGCAGTTAAGAAGGCGATCAGTGGACATCACGCAGTAGGAATCATCTCTCTTTTTTAATGATATTGTTAGCACGACATATCAACGCTATTAAAGATTTTATTTCATATCAGGCTGTTTCAGGAGGCTTCTTGCTGAAACTGCCCTTCACAACCATCTTCGAATACCTTCAGGTTAGCATACACATTTTTAAGTTGACCCTATCATATTCAGGTTAATCATGGTAAACCAGTACACTTTCAATGTTTTGGCCAACCCGTAAACGTGGTTTAGGAATTTACTCCCTTGACTTTTTTTGGGTCATTATGTCCAAACACCCCTTATATCTTCAGTTTCGAAAGAAACAAATGAATATAACCTTAACCAAGTATTACACCATATCCAAACACCCATGATGAGACCCCACCCAAACATTCATTATGCATCAGTTTGTTACTTGACAGTTGGACCTATTCGACAGATTAATTATTAAAGTCAACCTAAGATATATGTACGATGTAGTTTGCCAGCATGAATTTCTTTGAATAATTCATTACAATTATAAATAATATCAACGTATTAACTTACTAGTTTGTAATAAATGTGCATAGATGTTACGGATGATTGCAACATCTATGAAGACCCTTGGACCAAGTGCTATGTTTTATCTTGCGGCTGCTGTATCTGACTTCTATGTTCCATGGGAGAGCATGGTAAGTTTAACCAACTCACTGCATTTGGTTTTTCCTTTATATAACTAATACGATTTGTTAACTGGTGAGCATAAAGAAGAGGTTAATCTGGCTACATTTTATAGGCGGTGCATAAAATCCAGTCAGCATCTGGTCCTTTAGATATGCGGCTTGCCCAGGTTCCGAAAATGCTTTCGGTTTTGCGGAATGAATGGGCCCCGTCAGCATTTTGCGTATCGTTCAAGGTACACTACTTACATAGATTTCTTCTGATAATGATTTTGGATTTACGGGGTTTCTAATTCATCTCTATTAAGAGACTATATTGATATTTGATGTCATCTCATTGTATTATGTTGCTTACAGTTAGAGACAGATACGGAGATACTTCTAGAAAAAGCTGGTAACGCTCTTAAAAGGTACAAAATGCATGCTGTGGTAGCAAACGAGCTTTCAACTCGTAAAGAGGTAGTCACACTTGTAACGGATAGTGAAAAGGTACCGGTACGCCGTGAAAACGACCAGTCAGATGTCGAATCTCCCCTCATCAAGAAGCTCCTAGATAAACATACAAGTTACATTGCAGGGATCAAGGAATGAACACCATATGTTTAGCCTATATATTCCGATAGATATAACACAATTCTAAAGCAATAATCCATGTTCTGTTCCCCATAATAAACTTCTTTTCGGGGTTCATGTTTCATGTCGATTTTAAGTTTTATTGTTTTGTAGACTCTGCTTTACTTACATAAATACACAAATTGTCAGAAAGTGAAAAACTTGATAGAATTTTACTTGGAGGTTACTTTTTCATGTTCTGTTTTTACTGTAACCGAAAGGAACAATCAAGTATGAAGAAGTGTGTTTATGTGATAAAATTCTGCTGTTTTTTTTGTCTTCTGTATCTTTGGATTGAAATCTTAAGAGCGGTAATTAGAATAGTAGAATATAGTGGTGTAGATTTTTTAGTGTTCGAAACAGATACAGTACTGCTGCAGTTCTTATTAAAAACTGAATCCTGGCAAAAGATCCCGGAGTATAGTGAAACATCTTAAATCTTTTGCGATACTTATAGATTAATGCTTTATAAAACTTGTAGGTCAATCGAACCCTCTAACTCGCATTGTGGGAAAAACAGATTAAAAAAAAGACAGAAACGACCTGTTTTGACCAGCAACTCTATTTACACACGTCACTTCGATGTATCTAAATGAAGAATCTAAAAAGCAAAACCAAAATGCATAAACCTTGTATTGTATCTTGATTGCTATATATACAGTAAAATTCAACAATTATACAAGTAATAATCAATATACATCCTATAAATACTTTATCAACATCACCTATAATGCATCATCTTCGTCTGATGCAAGCTCGAGACCCTCTGCTGCTAAAAGTTTCGTAATTAAGAGTTTTTTCTTCTCTTCTTCTGCTTTCTTTCTCACCAAATCCCTTTTTTTCAACACGAGTGTGTGTCTCTTTAATGTATTGGCATAATTCTCCATTGATGCCTTCTTCTCTTTTGCAAGAATTCTTCTTTCCTCATCGGGATCTATCTGCAAAGTTTAAATAAATAGATGCAGTCAAGAAAATAATCTCGTATGCCACATCCAGATTTTGGAAAAAATACAGATACATAAACTGAATATGTTACCTTTGAACGCGAGAGTTGTCGCACACGAATATTTAACTCGCGCTGTTGCTGTTCGGCCCAAGCAGCGATAGCCATATCACCGCGTTGATCAAAAGCCTTCTTCTTTTTCATTAGCCATTCCATCCATGCTTGAGATGCCTGCCAACGTAAATAATAACAAAGTTTAGTCCATACAGTTATACAAACATGGTTTTAGAGTAGACCAGAATAGAAACTTCAACGTGAAATGTCGTGGGTATCTTTTTACCTTCATTGGATTGGCTCGGTGTTCCATATCATATTTCCTACGTTCCTCACTATCTATCAGCAACTCATATGCTGCTTGAATCTTAATGAATCGAGCTTCAGCAGTTTCTCCTTCCGCAAGAGACCCTCTGCCATCATAAACTACAAACACAAAATCATTCCTTAATTCAACATTCGCCACACAACAAAAGAGCCATAGAAACTAAACTGAAGTACACTAAAGACTAAATGTGATACTGACATCCAAAAGCCATAAAAAGTACCATGTTAGTACGATTTTAGGATGTATAAGGAGAGTGGGTCAAGTACAAACCATCGGGGTGATAATACTTTGCTAAACGTCTATAAGCCAATTTTATCTCCTCGTCATTTGCATCACCCTCCAGCTCTGCGCAATCAAATTTTAACACATCAGATTCAGATGTCATAAACATATGAACAAGCAAAATACAGTTTTCTCATGTTTGATACTTGCTTATTTTAAACCATTTACCTATACATACTTTCATCCAAACATTCAAAACTGCTTATTTGCAAAATGCAAATAAACACTTACAAAGGCAACCAAGGGTGTTTGGGATACCTAATCTACTTCAAGACATTTCAATAAGCTGATGAACACTTTTCTTAGTCCAAACACTTAGAAGTACTAATATCCTCTAAAGAACACAATAAGCATATAAAGACAGTTTTTTTTGAGTAAAAAGTAAAATATATTATCACCAAAATTGCAGACCAAGTCAAAGTACGGCATACCATGGACAACTCCCATGGCCACATAGAGAGACTGTTACAATTGTTTGATCTATACTATCCTATTCTATACAACCAATAGAACTCAACTAAAAACTATACTAGTATCACCATACATTCATACAACCCCACAAATCTTCAAATATGATACTTAAATTCCAAAGAATCACCATGAGCAGAATTAGAATCAAGATCTTGCATACAGGACATATGCATCCATATAAACCGCAGCTCAATCAAACAAACCTTAGGACCAGGAAACTTACTTTATGTGGACTACTCACCAAGTTACATGAAACTATTTATTCTACTATTAAGTTGCCCCTCCCAGACCCACTCAAATAAAGAAGAAAGATTCAAGTAGCTCAGGCATTTCATCCACATAATATAAAGCCATCTGTACCTATAACAAATTCAAACCCAAAACACCTCACAACCTTCAAAGCAAGAGTTCATATGTGACCCACAGTAAGACCAATCAACGCTCTATATTCATGACATTCAACATTAGAGCATACCCCTGACAATCAGAATACTAAAACTTGCAAACTTAGCAGATACAGTCTAAACTAGCATTATCTCAAACACGACTCTGAATCAGGAAACTTTCCTTATGCGGATTACTCATCAAGGTTACAAGAAATCACTATAATCCACATTAAACTGGCTCTCCAGGACAAACTTAACACAGAAACCGGATTCAAAAACCTCAATCTTTCATCCACAAGGTACAAAGCCAACTGATTCAATACAAACTCAATAGGCCAAACACCCCCATAACTCCAACTCCAATTAATGCATACATATGTTTTTTTGTACCAGCACACTACCAATTTCAGACCAATATAGTTTAGCAGTTCACTTATCAATCATTTTAGGCTACCTATTTCCATGACACTCAGCATAGCCATAGCATTTATATTCGCAATGCTTCAAATAGACCAGATTTATTTTCCCTTGTGTTACTTCATCTAATATAAGAAACTCAATCAGTACATGAACTAATTTCCTATATTAGACTCAACAACCAATACTATCAAAGAAGTAGTCTCATCTTTCATGACTCACTAAGCTTGACAGTAGCTTGTTAAGACTATATAGGCATCATCCAAGTACATATAAAGACAGTTTAAACTAAGGATGGTTTTAGGATTGCATACGGCATGTTTGACAAAGGCTTTTAAGAGCATTTAGAAGCATTTAATGTTTAGCTTTTACGTAATCTTACACTATATAATCACTGTATAAGTACGTTACTAAACACTTTTATGAAACAGCAATTCCTTAATCTTTGCCGCTAGCCCGCTACTGCTAAATGCTACTATTAGTTTTGTGAAACATAGCCTTATTTTAAAGTGCCTATTTTTTTCTAAGATAATGCTTAAAGATAAGCAAGTACAACTTACTTATTCCAGTGTAAATCAAACATCCATAGTGAACTATCACATAAAGATCAGAGGGTGTTTGTTTAAGCTAATTTCTGAGCTTACTAGCTTATGTGGTTTCTGCCTACGTTTCTTAAGTTTACTTTTATCGGCTTATGGTACTTATTTCCCACAAAAATAACAATAAGCTTATAAGGATTAGGGGGTGTTTTTTTAAGCTTATATAGCGGACTTATGGCTTATGTGATTTTTGGCTTATGTTTCATAAGCTCACTTTTTGTGGCTTATTTTGAAACTTTTCGGCTTATATAAGCTTATCATGTCAAAATAAGCTTATAGAAGACGAAAAGGTCCAAAATAAGCCACAAAAAGTGACTTGTAAAACATAAGCCGAAATGAAATAAGCTCATAAGCCCAATATAAAACATAAATATTGAGGGGGTGTTTTGATTAGCTATATTGATGGGCTTATTGGCTAGTTTTTGAAACATAGGCTCATTTTACAGTGCCTATTTTCTAATTATTTGTTAAACGTTACTCAGAAGTACTTATTTCCTTTAAAGAAGCATCTAGGTCTTTACGTCATTATAATCACTAATACAGCTACGTTACCAAACACTTTTATAAAAAAAAACAGCTCCTAGCAACCTTATTTTCTAAAGATAAGCAAGTACAACCTACTTATATTATATAAAGATTCAATCTTTATCAAAATTCATCACAAATAAAAACAACCCAATTTATTATTAAAAAAAAAAAAAAAAAAAAAAAAAAAGATATATACCAAGAGTATCATAAGGTGATTTTTCATTATCACTCCAATTAGCAGCAGCACTAGTAGCAGCTCCAACACTCATCACCCTCCTCTGTTCATGTGGGCCCCACAAAAAAGATTGAATCTTGAACACATCTGATGATGATGATTGTTTAAGGAATCTTTTGTTTGGGTTGTTTCTTTTATTAGAAACCTTAAATAAGGTTGTTGTTGTTGGTGTTGGGTTGTAACAACAATTATAGTAAGTTGTTATTGATGTGTATAACTGTATGTGATTATGGGGTCTGCATATTGTTCTTAAATTATTGCTCATTTTGATACCAAACCCTAATTTTGATTTTGAAGAATTTGTTTTTTATTGAATTTGGGGGGTTTTTTTTCTTTTTTTTTTTGGTTGAAGGTTGATGATGCGTAAAAGAAATGAAAAATAAAATCCATTTTATTATTATTTTAATTGAATATTTATATTTTAAATAATTTTATTAGACTTTAAGAGCACTTGCAACAATAACTTGAGTTAAAATTTAATTTTCAGTCACGTCAGTGTCACATCAGCTTTAACATTTCACTTTAACTCACTTAAAAAACACCCACTATCATAACATCTCAAGGTTAAATCTTAACTCATATATTTTCAAATTCAACCCCTAAACTAAAACAAACACTTCATTTATTAAAAAACATATCATCAATTTAAAAACATATTACAATACGAAATTTAAAAAAAATACAACGAAATAAAAAAGACACTTTGAAAATTAAGCGTTCTGACATAAAGGAAATGGCGAGAATCTGATCTCTTGGCGAGGTTGTAAGTTATATTTTTGATGATTCGGTCTTTTTCGTCATTGATCCAAGCCACGACATTTGGATCTTTGCCATCGATGTCAATCATCAAAACTTCATCTCTTCCAACCTTGTTATTGTTTCATCTTTGACTTGCTTTCGGCCGACTGGCCGGGCGGTTCGCGTTGATACGATACTCGTTTGTCATAGTTTCGGTGAATTGACTGACGAGCTCATTCCTCCGGTGCTCGCTTTCCCAGTACTTGTCGTGCTCTCGAATCTTGCTTTCTTGGAAGCACTTTTTTTCCCATGGGGCGTGGTTGTTCATCATGACCAAACAAAGCTGCGTTTGTTTGGCTTGGGACATCGCCGATTAAATCAACCGGATCCGGCGTGTCCCATTTCTTATGCTTACACAAACCTCCCAAGCATCATCGAGAGCAAACGACGCTGATTTGTGCTCGTTACGATACATTTGCTTCGCCCGTTTCATGACATCCATCTCATTTTCCCCACTTCTCTGTTCCCGTTGCGCACGTTTGAAAAAACCGTTGAACTTTGTGCAATCAGGGTTCAACGTTTTCCACTTGCTTGTCATCATATCCTTGTCGCGTCGTTGAAAATTGAGTCTATTGAACTCATTTCTGACCCGTATCCAAAACGTATCTTTGGGTTGTCGCGCTGACTATCGGATCCTCCATACATGACTACATAACACCGCAAGTAATTCTTCCTCTGATGATTGCCAACGCCCAGCAACGCAGTCTTCGTCATCATCAACATTGATTGGTTCGGGGTCTTTGGATTTTTCGGACTTTCGTTTAATATGACATTTGGATTTTTTTGGAGGAGACGTGGGTGTTTCAGGAATATCATGTGTTTCAGTTTGTGAGTGTTGTGAGAATTATAGATTTTGAAAGTTGGTGTTTAATATGTTTGTTGATTTTGTTGCCAAAACAGATATTGTTGATGTTGTAGGAAACGATCTTGGCTCGACAAGCGTAGTCGGTTGGGAAAAAGACGTTGGGGTTTGAAGATGAACCCGCGTTCGGGTTTGAAGATGAACCCGGGTTTGAGGTATTCCACCCACCACCGAGAAGATTCATGAATGTATCATCGTTGTTGCCTCCCGACATTTTTTTTAGTAATTGGAAGTATAAGATTGAAAGGATTGAGTAGTGGAAGTGTGAATTTTTTTTTTTTTGTTTTAGTTGGGTATTTATAGTGGTAAAAAAATGTTTTTGATTTTTTTAACTAGCCTTTGAAGCGCGGAGAGGGGGTAAAATGATTTTTAATTACCCCAACGGCTAGTAGCCGTTAGGGGCTAAATTGATTTTTTTTTTTTTTTTTTTACGCTGTTAACGCCCCGTTATTGGGGTAACGTACATAACGCCGGCCATGGTGTGGGTAACGTGGATTTAACGTGGGGTGGGGGGGGGGGGGGGGGGTTATTGTTGCAACTGCTCTAATGGTTATTTTTTTAGCTGCAAATATATTTAAAAAAAAAGGTATTAGGATACAAGGCTGAACGTAATAAGGATACCCAACACCGTATTTACCGTCGCTATCTAATTGCTACATCAGTTTTTTCTTTTTACAATCAACTTAGTGTAAATAAGACAACTAATTTTACCTCCAAAATATAACTCACTTAAAAACATATATACCTCACACAAAAATACACAAACACAAATCACACACTACACGACTCGATCGTCCACAAGACCTAGTCTTGCATTTTTTTCAACTAAGACACGCGTTATAGTCCCTCCGTAATAAAACAACACGTGCTCCATGTGCCAAGACCGAGTCTTGGCACCCTAACGACACTTCAAAAACTTCCCACAAAATGAACGAACACCTAATAAACACTAACAACGAACACCTAAAAGTGAACAACTAATCTTAAAACAACACCCGGGGATCCAAAACCTAATTATCAGATTATTAACTATTGACAAATTTATTTTTCTTAACTAACAAATGTATACAACAAAAGTATTATGAGAAAAATGGTCACGTGTTTGCTTATTTGCTCAAAAATTGTTAAGCACATTTTTTAAAAAGTAAATATATTTTTTATTTAGATAAATAAACTAGCAAGAAACTAACGTTACACACAAACATTACACAACACCACCAAAAAAGGCCTAAGAAACCAAAATGCCAACACAGTGAGATCTAGGACATTCGAACCCCATAATAATATGAGAAATGATATTCATGCCTAACATGTAGGTCTAAAAACATGCCGAACTACAAGATCAATACATGTGTCAAAATCAATAGTTGAAATTAGGAGTGAGAAAATGTCAATGTGATGTGTTAAATGATGAATGAATTAGGCATGAATTTAGGCTTATGTTTTAGTCCTCCCTATCATTGCTCTAATAATATTAGAGGATAGATATGACCCTAAGCCCGATTACTTGATAGAAAACATGGTACGGTTAACAAACCGACCAAGACCTTGACACTTGAGACGTAACCTGTAGGAAGCTCAACCAAACACCTCCAAGCCACGCAATCCAACCGAGTGGTGATATTGCTAAAAGTAGAAACGGATGACTAAGAAAAAACCTCAAGGGTATGAACACGACCAAACCAAATGTGTGTTGAAACAACCGGTCCAGACCCTTTAAACCACGATCCTTGGCGTACAAACACTTTACACTAATGGTATGTGTTAGTTATCGAATATAGTTATAAGCAGAGGCGGAGATAAAGGGGGGGTCCGGAGAGTCATGTGACCCCCCGGTGAAAAAAATCATAGTGTAAATTTTTAAAATTTTTCGACTGTTTTTGTAATTTGCCCCCCAACGAACCTATTTTTAGTGTAGTTTCTAAAAATTATCATTTTTAGCTCCCTCGACAAAAAAATTCTGGCTCCACCCCTGGTTATAAGCAATAAGTACTATATGATTGTCCCAAATCGCTCATGAATAGAGGAGATGTTGGTTATTTACTTATTTAAGGTACAAAAACTTAACCATCAATTGGTAGACGCGTTTTAGTACAATGTATGGGCATTGAACCAACCGTGAAGGCGGATAGTTGCTACCATTCATGGGCTGGTTCGTCTCAAGATTTTCATCTTATCGATCCTTCTTTATTTCTTCTGCGATTTCTGGAACGGACTTAAAATCATTTATCATTTCTTATTGCAGCGTACTACTATTTTACATTCACTCTCAATCTCTAATCACCGTATACCAATTCGAACATCAAAACTGAGTCTCAGTGTCATACTATTCATAAAGACGTAATGTTACAAAATATATTTACATTTCAACCTAATGCTGAAACCGGGTGGTTGCTTTGATCTAGCTGTTGATCATGCGATGAGGGCGAGCTGACCAAAGTGAGTTCAATACACGAAGACGTTGAAAGTACTCTCCCAATGCAAGTAATCCTCTAGCTGCTTGTCGCATTGTCAAAATCCTAGACATTTGTTGTAGTGTCCTATGTCGAAGATGATCAGCCTGCAAATTTCAAATTTGAAGTATATTAGGCCTAAACTTAGTAACAATCCAATTGTCATTTTGAGCAACTATCTCGCGCCAAGTTGCAATTCAAGGGAAACCGTCTATCTGAAGGCCTTCACTGACCGGTCTCACGACCAACACAGGAGACAAAAATCTCGTATTACCACTAGCTAGGAGAGCAAGTAGAATTTACCTGGTTCAAGAAGTTTTCGAGTGCTTCAAGCCCCTCAATTGTTGCACTCATATACGTGTCGTAGTTTCCACCTTCCCCCATGTTAATAGCAAGACTTTGAGCCAAAGTTTGATGAAGTTTATCGATTCCTTGAGTTAATGCATCTTCCGCTTGACGACAAGTGTGTCTAAGCTTCGATAAACTCACGATTTGTGCATCCGTCAAAGGCTCAAATTGTGGCATTAGTATCTACCAAAATACAAGAGAGGAATTGTTGGAACATCAAATTTTTCGTATCACAAACTATAAACTCTTTGTGACAACTTACATATAAGATCTCTGAAGGTCGAAATCCACCTAGCCATTGGAATAACCTCTCAACGGGCGATTTCCATGACCCATACAACAAATTAAAAGCGTCTACTTTTGCAGCATCTGCTTTTATACGAAAAAGCTCGTCGTAGTGGTTTACAACACCATTCACAAGTACACGAAGCTCCTCGTCGCTTACATCAGTTTGTAGAATACTCACGAGTTGAGACTCTATTTTTCGTTGCTCAACAACCCACAAATCATATTTCTTCTCAAATGCAACAATTCCTACACAACAGTGGTCGATAAAGATATCATATTCTTAAGTTTGTTAGTATCACTAATCACTACTATATAAATATGAAATCACGTACCCGAGTTGATGTTACCAAGTAATAGACCATGAACTCTATTCGATAGATCCATGTATGCATCCTGTTGTCGAGTCTTCTCGATTTCGTGCTCCAGTTTTGCCAACTTCAGACGTCCGTGTTCCAGTTGTTGAACATATGCCTATATAGTTTATAAAAAGAGAGTAATTAAGATCACACTAAGCTCAAAAACATCACTTAAAAGTTAAAATTAAAACGGTATATGAATGTATACCTTTTTCTTTAAACGACTTTTTCGTGCAGCTTCACGATTCTGAGCTAATCGTCTTTGCAGCTGAAAGATGTTAACATTTTAACATATAAGCTGATCACCCATGAGTCAAAAAGTTATAGTTTCAGATGAAATAAGTACCTTATTTGAAACACTTTTCTCGGAATCTCGTGGAGATTCTAGCGATTCTTGAGAGTTGTAATCGGGCTAAAGAATCCAGAAAAAAAAAGAGTTAACATCGCGTAACTAAACAAAAACACGGTCCATATAAGCTAATAAGTAACGAAAAAGTATATTTTCTCACGATGTTGGTTAGCCTTGTGTCGAGTTGAGGGGCTAGGGACTCATGACTAGTCTTCGGGCTAACATGAGTCTCATATGTGTCGACCCACATGCTAATATTGTGATGAGGATCACATGTATCACTCCTTCTCGACGTCGAAAGATGGGTTGGTGCTGGAGCCATTTGCATGCTAAATTGCTAGCTAATTCCTAATATAGATGAAAAAAAAAGATGCTTAATCTCTTATCAAGATACTATAACCGAACGGATGTGGTTTTTCCTGTTCAGGTTACCCGGGAATGACGAGCCTCGTGAACAATGAAATGTACTAACTTATTTTGCAAAAAACATATATAAAAGTAGTAATGAGAAGAGAAAGTCTTGAAGAACATAAAGATGAGAACTTGGTTGGCTTTATATAAACAAGAAATGAAACCCATTAAAATAATAAATAAAATAAATGTCATTTTCATCTTTTTAAAATGAGAATCCATGACCATTATGTGTGTTATATTTTCTGTTTTTTGTCTTATACTTTGTGATGTGCACACTAATATTAGTGGATACTATTATTATACAACTTACCTTGCTTTACATCTTTGCTCAAAATAATTGGTCACCTCTAATACAATATACTAATTGCATGTTTTTGTATTAATTGCTAAAAATAATCACATTCATCACAAAAAAAATGTATTAGTTGTACATTCATTAAACTAAACGGACGAGAAAAACCTACTCATCTACCTTAATCCTAGTTTTTCACGTGTTTTTATATACAAGAAGTCATGTCTTCGGACGAGAAAAGTTCTTTCAAATCAAGCTTTAATCTATGTGCCCGCCTCAACTAAAGTAAACTAAAGATAGTGTATTCTTATATCGTGTTAGTTTTCTTGTGAACGGTTATTTTGCAAAACACCTTTCATTCACGCGTTTTTATATATGAAAAGTCATGTTTTCAGACGAGAGAAGTTCTTTCAGATCAAGCTTTAATCTATGCGCCCACCTCAACTAAAGTAAACTATAGATAGTGTATTCTTATATTGTGTTAGTTTTCTTGTGAACAATTATTTTGCATCACACCTTTCAAATTAACAGTAGTTAACTTTTTTGTTTTCACTTTTTGGACAGAAAATGTGAACCATCCATGCCAAAAAGCAAAAGACTTGACAATCCATCATTTTATTCGAATAAAAAAAAATCAAATTTGATGGTCACATATAATTGTAATTTCATTTAAGTGACATAAGGTTATATAGCAATATATATACAGACATACAGACAGTGACGGAATCAGGGTAAGTTTATGGATAGTCTCGAAACACCTATAAATTTAGTGCTAAATCTTGTGAAAGATCTCAAATTTTTGGAAATACAATGGTCCCAAAAAGATGTGTTTATAGTATTTTTATTTTTAGTTTTTCATAAATATAGCTCGTCATTTTTAGTTTTGGTTCCGTCTCTGGCTCCATGCATACAAGGGCAGACCTAAGGTGTTTCCCGGGGATTCACGGGATCCCGATAGATGTTTGCCGCATAGTGTAAATTTTCATTAAATATCAAGATTTCTACGAAATGAAACTGGTTCCGAATATTTTGTGCCACACCTTGTTTAGTTAGTTGACTAACATGTCAAAAGAAATATACGTCTCCTTAACCTGTTTGCTAGTTTAAGAAATCGTACCTTTTACTTAACTTTTATTTTCATTATACTCGTAAAAAATATTTGTGCATCTGATGACTTAAAGTCAGTGGTCTGCCCTTTCTTGCACACACATATGCATTCATTCGCTAGAAAAAAGTTATAGATGATTTTAATTTGTAACCATAAGTCGCAATCAACAGGCTTATAACTTTTACCAAAATATAAACCAATGTCATTTTAAAATAAGAAGAAGCTACACGTATACAGTTCTTTTCTTCTAAACATAACATAAAGTTGGAAACTAAAGCAAATGAAAATGATGTTTATAAGGCTTAACTTTTTCAATAATCTAATAGATAATGACATTAGCCTTTTTGGAAAGTTAGTTGGTTCAGATTTTATTATACTTTTTTTTTCCTTGGTGTTTAAGATTCCAACAATTTTTTTAACAATTGTTTAATTAAGCATTCAGATGAGTTAGTGGTAAAGTTTTTGGTTTCCACACACGATATTAAAGGTTCAAACTTCGCTAAGTTTGTACATTTTAAGGTAGCCAGAGAAAGATAGAAAACGGTCGCAGTAAGAATGAGACTTTTGAGTGGTATACATAAAAATGTCTGTTAAAGTTTATATAAAAATGTACTTTTATGAGTTAGATCAACCTTTTCACCAAGAAAAAGGTTTTAATAGGTACAACGATGAATTCGTTGTACGAGGCTCAAGAACAATTCAATTGTTACGTGGTACAATATTTTTACCTTAAAGTTGTTCTTCCTCGACATGACCAAGAATTTGTCGATTCCAATCTCGTTCTTAAGCATTTATGTATAAATGACAAATATATTACCACTTACGATATACGTTTTGGACTACTACAACAACAAAACTCAATTTCGCCTGAGCAAGGAATGGGGGAGAGTGGATGTAGAATGTCACACCTTTCAACGAGAGTAGACAGACTGCTTTTTGAAAAACCTCTAACAGGTGTGTGTCAGGTGTGTGTGAGCAAAGTATATGTTTTCAACTCTTCCAAGAAACTTCAAGTGAAGTCTTGTCCCAAAAGCTTTTTCTTTAGCAAAGATGTACCTTTTCTTCTCCACTCCATAAACTTAGTAAAGTAACACCAACTAGTAAACAAAAGCAATGTCACTTGCCATAAAGATATAGTCAAATGAAAGGCAACTAACTTCCTTTTTTATCAAAGACCAAGTGTCCATGAGTAACACAAGTGACAAGACTGCATCTGTTTGTTGTGAATCAACATGACATGATTTCTACGAAACGAATGAATTTCTGGCATAACGTACAAGTCAAATCGGCTGTCACAGGACGTTAGAGTTTGGTATGGTAGTCGACCACAAACCACGCCATTGGTTTGCATACTATAAAGTTGCATAAAGGCAAATCTCTCTTACTTCATAGAGAAGGAATATGCAAAACTTTATTTGGCAACCTTAAAGTTGGCATAAAGGCAAACACAAACTAGCTCCCTGTCCCAGATACATTGGCAACAATTATGTACCAACTGAGTAAATTATTACTAAAACCCAAAGTATAACACGTTCAGTGTGCGTGAGCGTGAAAAAGTGATATCGCAGTTTCAACATTATGATTCTGTCAAATTATGCTAGCAAAGATGACATAATAAGAGTATTAGCAGCCTACTATTTGCAGCTAAACTAAAAGGCTAAAACGGTCCCGTATATACAAAGTTGGGATTTTACTATTTACACGTCTTTTTTACATTCACAAATTTTTTGTCAATCATCCCCTAGCATTTGAGCAAGCGGAAAGTGATTAGCATAGTTGACAACAATTCACCTGTATTTTGGAAAGGAAAAAAAAATTATCAGTAATCAAACAATCGAAACTGAAAAGCAATTTGATGTATGAATAACAAAATTATGTCGCAGGTTTTTCTAAAAGCAGTCCGAAAACTCGAATTATTAACAAAATTACGAATAACAATAGATTTTTTTCAACTTAAGATAAGTAGTTCCATAACTCAAATCCAAACACCCACTAAATAGAATCTAAGTAAAAAATAAAGCAAAATTATGCACACACAAAAAAAGATCTCAATAACACCTATTACTTCAACCATTTGGATCTACTTACTTTTTATAAGAGTCCGAGGAACCACGTCATTTCCTCTTTGTTGCATCAATAAACATAGCTCGAGTCCAATGCTCCACATCCTCGGTGTGTGACGGTGGAGGTGGTAAAGTAGGATGTTCCACAAGATCCCAACCATCCGTAAGTGTTTCCTTCTTCCCATGGTCGGCCGTATCACCAGCATAAAGATAGCTAGCAGCAGAGCTTGAAAGACTTTTGTCCCGTGTACCTCTCTTTATACGGAAATAAAAAGTAGCAACCATTAAAACTTGCAAAAATAGATGTTCCACTTTATCGTAAATTTGAATGAAGATGTACCATGGAAGCTGAAGTATGTGTACTTTCAAGTAAAGTACTTGATGAAATAGCTGAATTTACATTCCACACGGAATAGTTTAACTGCTGAACTGGTTTAGAAGATCTGCAAGTTCATAATCACAAGAATACTTTAATACATGAGGTGCCAGCCAAAACTTTTATTTTTGACATTAATGAATGGGTCTATTAAATCAAATGAGTGAAATCGAGCCCACACTCTACGTCTATAGGCATAATACCTCCTATTCCATTTTATTCAAAAACTTTGATTACTTAGGAGGTGTTTGTTTCGACTTATATAGCCGACTTGTGGCTTATTTGATTTTGGGCTTATGTTTCATAAGCTCGCTTTTTGTGGCTTATCCGGCTTATATAAGCTTATATAAGCCGAAAAGTTTCAAAATAAGCCACAAAAAGTGAGCTTATGAAACATAAGCCCAAAACCAAATAAGCCATAAGCCGGCTATATAAGCCGAAACAAACACCCTCTTAAAATAACATAAAAGAGTTGTAACAATAGGCTGTCAATAGGCAACAAGCCATTTTCAAACCATTTTCAGTGGATAAATGTCTCAATGAGAGGGAGAAAAAGGTACCTTGAACAAGCCATTTTCAAAGAAACAGCGTGTCTAACTTCCTTAGAAGAAGAAAGCATCGCTAATAATTTAGCAAAGGCTTCAAAGGTAGATGCCTCGGGTGGAACTTCTAGGCATAAAGAGTTGTAACAATAGGCTGTTACACAGGCAACACTTTTCTTCAGAAGTGAAATTCCTTTCTGCAAATCCATGTGTGTCTCGATGGAGTGAGGGGAAGCGGATGCATAGCTGAAGCTGCCGCCACTACTAGAAGAATCTAAACGAGCCTTCCTCTCAGATTCCATCGAAGCAACGCCAAAGTTACTAGAACTTTTATCTGACCATGATGTTTCGCCTCCAGTGGTGCAAATATTTGGGCGGGGGATAAAAAGTGGATATTCATAGCTGCATTGCATAAAAAATGAATCAATAGACTATATAGAGGGTGCTTGGATGCATGCTTTAAAGTGATTACGTGGTATTGAATAATCAGTAAACGCAAATTCAAACACTGGACAATAAATAAACACACCTTCTATTGGATGGACGTGCATCCCAGTAAGAAGCACGCTGCCATATTCTGGAAGACGAACCCTGCATCAAAAAGATACTTAAATGAGCTGAAGCATGGAGCTTTATATGTTGGTTCAATAGACTCAACATGTGAAGTTCCTAAAATTAAAACCATACCCACGAGGAATGCTAGATGGTTTCGGCGGAAATATAGTTATAAACTTATAATGAGCTATCAAATCAACAAATACGAGTGGGAAATTGAGAAGGTAGTCAATAGGTACGTCTTATGCATATCATCACATCATGCAATATGTATTGGAATTACTTAGACGATTGTTTCATAAATTATACTAATAAAGTTTCAGTATAGACTTGAAATCATCAGACCATCCTATACTAAAACACTACTAAAACCCACAGAAACGAATAGAAATAGCATGAACATAGATTTCTTTACACGGTCCACAAGGTATTAGAAATTACCGCAAAACCTGAGTTGTGAAGAGCGGGAGCACCAACATTGTGAATAATAAGATTAAGAAGCTGCACCATATATCTGTCACATCCATCGAAAATAACGAGTCTCAAAACAAATAACAAGGCCATTCAATAAATCCATCTGTACCATCATATGTATGCGTATATAATTAGATCAAATATGGAAAGACGCCTACCCCAAAGAAGCAGCAAGCTCGTCAGAGGGGACTGAGTGGGGATCAAGTCCTTTCGGTAATCGTGCATTGCATATTTGATCATATTGTCCACTTGTCCCGTCTTGCCTATCTCCATCTATGTTGACCTGCAACCAGAATTCGTAAACATTATATGAAAGTTCAAACATATGACAGTAAGACCCAAAATCAAGTAGCGAAACACAAAGTGCTTACCTTGCGCTGTGGAAACAATTTGCATATTTGTTTGATAACAACAGATTGTTTATGTAGACGTTCTGATGTAATTGCCATCTGCTTGTCATATAATTTTTGCTGTCAAATACAGTTGTAAATAAAAAACCTTTATACTATTTCGCTTAAAAGAAATCAAGAATGATAAAGGTCATAATTAAGGACAATTCTTACATGTCCAAGGCTTTGAGTGTAAATAAGATTAGGATAATACTTCTCGAGCTGCTCTTTGCGGGTTCTTTCCAACTGCAAAATGGAAAGATGCATCGACTTTATTACTCAATATCTAGCACATACATGATACATCTCGTCAGTATAATGTAAACAAAAGAGTGCACAAAAACATTTGCATACCACGTCCATGGATAATTCAAGCGATTCAAACCTGACTTTTAAGTCAGCGCCCATCTGTTGAACCTTGGCTTTATCTATAAAGTACAAATTTAGTAAATAAACGGTAAAACGAACTAATGATATCAAGTGCGAATATTAACCACAGGCGTTAAATATACAACCTTTCGATAGTTGTTCTTTACGAAAATGGAGCTTCTCTCGCAACGCGGCAAGTTTCTCATGTTGCAGAACTTTCCAGCTGAGTTGATCATCTGCCTTGCTCTGAAATAACGAAACAATATTTCGTGACAGCAATAAGGTGAAAGAACAGTTTCCAAAAGAACACTAATCTAGGAAAAATTTCTAAACGAGAACTATAATAAACATAAGAAGCCGTAGATGACCCCTAAACGGCTAAACCTTCTGATAATGTGGGGTTTTTTTAGCATGAGGAATCCTTCTGATAAGCTAACATTAAGGGGGGTGTTTTACTAATGGCTTATGATAAATAAGCTCACAAGCCAAGGTTGAGTGTTTGGATCAACTTATATGACAAAAAGGTGGAAAAAAGAGTCTTACGAGAAAATGGGTTATATAAGCTCATAAGACTAAGCTTATCCAAACACTTGAATGAGCTTATTTTGTTATTTAAACTAATAAGCCCCTTAAAAAAGCTAAAAGAAGCCTCCTCTAAGAAGAACCTATTCCATGTCTGTCCATTCACTCAACCCAATGTTAATAAAAAACATAACTAAATTCTTATCACACCCTACGTCAACAACTACAAAACCTCTCTATTCTCTTTGTATACATGTTTTAGGGCATTATCGTTCCCAAAAAGCTTACGACAGACCAAAATGTTTCTTTAACACCATTTCTACCTTTCATAACTACTTCGTATCAGACATATAGATTAGAATTTACTAACTAATGATTACAGGAAAGAAACTTATACAATCCTTAGAGCTCATTTGATATCCGATTATATTTCAAAAGCCCAATTTTCCGGCTGGCGTATGGCTTAAGTAAGCTTATTAAATCATTATATCATAATAAGCTTATATAAGTCTCAAAATAAGCCAGATAATTAGGGCTTATGAAATATAAGCCCTCAAATAAGCCAACATATAGGGTATGTTTGTTTGGATAAAGTGTTTGGTAACATAGTTGTATAGTCATAATTAGTAAGTGGAAACGCTAGTTGCTACTAAATGCTACTAGATGTAGCGTTTTGTTCCAAACAAGCATTTTGTGCAAAACGCTAACCGCTAGCTGCTAATTGCTATAAAACGCTCCTAAACGCTTGCTACCAAACACATCCTCTAAGCTTAAACAAACACCCCCTAAGTCCATAAGTAACTATTAGTCCGTGCATTAAAGGAGGGAACGAACCTTAGCAACAAGGACGTGACTGAGCTTCAAATACAAAGCATCTCGACGACTCTTTAACGACGTCAAATTGGTTCCATACAAATTCAACCTACATAAACACATAAAAACTCAACCTTTTATCAAAAAAAAAAAAAAAAAAAAAAAAAAAAACTTTTATAATAAATATTATACCTGTGATTAACACAGAGAGAGCAAACAGAAGCAAGATTTGAATTCTCACAAATCCCACAGCTTGAACCCTTCCTTGTCATTTGAATTCTCAAAACCCTAAAAATTCAAAATCGATAATTTTAATCCAATTAACATAATTCAACTAATACCTAATTTAGGGTTTTGAACAATTGATAGGTTTAGTGTTGATGATTTTATGGTTTTAATTTGGGGGTTTTATTTTTATTTAAATGGTTTGATTTTTTATATTATTTGGTGATTGGGTGAGAGTTTACTTTGCGTGAAATTTATTTATATTATTATGTATTTTTCATACAAATTTTCCATAAACGTGTTACTTGTTGGTTGGTTAATCACATACTCACCCTCCTTTCCCAAACTATTTGTACCCCCAAAAAAAACAATAATAATAATTAATTTATTATTTAAATTTTGTAATACAATAATTTCAAGTAAAAATAATAAGATCAAACTTCTCTATCTATATTTAAGCTAGTTTTATGGTGATCATTATCATCAATTTTACGTCAGCGTTACATCATCATTTAGCACATTATCACTGTCATCACTTTTTATCTTTAATAGTCATCACCATTAAAAATATCCACCTTATACAAACATGTCTCACAAAATAACTCACAACGCACTTGCAAACTCTAAAAAGGAAGAATGGTATATGTGTAATTTTTAAAGGTGATGAGGTGTCTTTGATGGATGTCACGCGTAGGGGTGTGAATCGGGTCGGGTCGGTCGGGTTCGGATCAATTCGGGTCGGGTCAATTCGGTCGGTAAAAATCCATACGAACCCGACCTTATTAAAACTCGGGTTAGTCGGGTTCGGTCAATTCGGTCGGGTTAATTGGTCGGTCAATTCGGGTTGGTGCGGGTCGATTAAAAATTATACAATTTTGGTGTTTGTAACTTGAAAATTAAAATTATAAAACAACTAAAAGAGAAACAAAGTTGCAAATTCAGTTCAACTTTTGAGTTTAAATAGCTACTTTTTAGTCAAGAACATTTACGTTACATGGAGTTTGTATTGCGCCATTGATATGTAATTGTAAAGATAATGCTTTTTTGTTGCAGTTGCTAAAAAAATGTTGCAGTATGGATGATGAAATTTTGATAATAGCTATATCTTAATAATACTCTTTCTTTTAGACATGAAAACTAAATAAAAGGACACAACAACAACAAGACATAACCATAACACTACATAAAGGAAAAAATACAACTATAAACAACTCATAATTTCTGTGACCAAATATGATGGAGTAAAGTACGGTCCCATTCACAATTTAAATCAAGAAACAAAGGAAATGTAGGACCTGCATATTCAAAACCATCACAGTGGCATGGACAATGGAATATTAAACGGACACTTAAAATATAACGGATACTAAAGCGAATACTTCTTAATGGTAAATGATCCGTTATACTTTTCGATCACAAAATATCAAACGGATACTAAGCGGAAAGTGATTAATAAAATCTTTGAGATCCAAAATGAGTCCCAACTTGCAGCAACATACTATTTTCAGCAATTAGTATATAAAGTTGCAGACTTTGCAACATGTAGACATGTAGTATTTCACTGAAAGTTGCAGTAACATATTAGGCAAACATAAAAGTATAGAACAAGTGAAACATTAGGAAAGTTATAAATTTATAGTACCTAATAGGCAAATATAAATTACAGTACCTAGTAGGCTACTACTAGTGAAACACTAGGCCACTAAAACATTAAGCAAATATAGAAGCATAATCTATATTTACAGTACCCAGTACATGCTACTGCTAGTCTGCTACAACAAACTTATAATCTACAAAAGCAGCTTTCAACCCACAAAATAACCTTTCAATCCACAAAAAAAGCTTTCATTCTTTACACATAATAACTTTCTAAAGATCTTCATTAATAAAACCTTCATCTTCACTTGAATCTACATGAAAGAGACATAATTAGCGATCCATCTAAGTTGGAAAATACTAAAAATAAAAAAAGAACGTACCAAATATTATTGTTTCGCAATCTTCTTCTTTTTCCGGAATTTTATCCTTATCCTTGCGAAGCCAATCTTGGGTACAAATAAGGCTTTCAATGCTCTTGTCACTTAAAGAACTCCTAAATGTATCCAACACCCTCCCACTAGTGCTAAAAACAGACTCAGAAGCCACGGTTGAGGCGGAATAGCTAACAAGTCTCTAGCCATCAAAGATAAAATTGGGAATCTTGGGCTATTAACCTTCCACCATGCCAAGATATCAAATCCAACATTAGAATCAAATGATTCAACACTTTCACACAAATACTTATCCAATTCACTTATTGTTGAAGTAGGCGTTGAACTCGATCTCATCTTGTCTCTCACCTATCTCTTGTGGGGGGATTTGTTGTCGTATCGTCTCGATTTGACTGCTTCCCTAAAGATGAATTAGATGTTGGAGCATGGATTCTTACATAGTCTTCATATAAAGCTTTAAATTGAGCATGTATATATTTCTTCTTCAATTCTACCATTGCTAGTCCTTCCGCTCCATAATGGTCATCCACTATAATATGCAAAAATTCATCTTTGTTTGTTGGATCAAGTAGAATAGCAAAATAAAATAAGGCATTCATATTTTCTATCTCTCCATAATACTTGTCAAACTTCTTTTTCATCACCTTAGCAATTTTATAAAGTGTTTCATCCTCTGGTGGTACTTTCAAAACATCACAGAAAAGTTGTTTTCTCAAAAGATCACGAATAGTAGATAATTCAACAATGAGCATATGTGACGTCACATATTTTGTCCCCGAGATCCTCAAAGTAATATCGTAAAATATTTTAAGAAAGCCACACAACTTTCTAGCTTTATCCCAGGTGTCGGCACCAAAAGACCTTTTTTACGAAGAGCATTCCCAAAAGCCGCATCTTCTAAATCATATCTTTCAAAACCATCTTCATATGCTTGAGCCACTTCTAACATATTGTAGGTGGAGTTCCACCTCGTTGAAACATCAAGTATCAAATTCTTTGTGATCTCACATTTAGCACTTCGGACATCTTTTAAATTTCTCAATTCTACTACCCGATTTTTTATCCACTTTACCGCATATCTAATATTCTTAATCGACATATCAACTGATTTAATACCATCTTGCACTACTAGATTCAAAATGTGAGTTGCGCATCTGATGTGAATCCATTTCCCATTCAATAAACAATTGTCTTTCTTTGCAAATGTTTTTCTCAAAAAATCAATCGCATTATCATTTGCACTTGCATTATCAACCGAAATAGCCATTATAGCATCAATACCCCACTCATTGACACAATATTCTACTCCCTTTCCAATATCAACCCCACTGTGACCATCAAGACGACAAAAAATCAAGACTTGTTTGTTCAACTTCCATTCATTATCTATAAAATGACCGGTAAGAGCCATGTAACTTTTCTTTTGTAAAGATGTCCAACTATCGGTAGTTAAACTTACCCTACCAATGTTTTTTTGAATAACATTAAGAAGTTTAGTTTTCTCCTCGTCATACAATTTGTAACAATCTTGAGTAGCAGTACCTCTACAAGGAACATCAAATAAAGGCTGAGTATCTTATTATAGTGTTTAAAGCCTTCACGCTCAACAAAACTAAAAGGAGCTCATCAACTATAACCATGTGTGCCAAAGCTTTCTTACTTTCTTTTGGTCAAATTTCCATGCCATCATTTTATTCCCATCACTATGATCAGGCATAATATGAGTTTGACCTTTACTTTGTTGGCTTTATAATGTTCACATTTGAGTAGATGTCTTTTGAGATTTTTATTACCATGCTTGACTGAGTGACAACGAAACTTATTACCACAATGCTTACACATAGCTTTGACATCTTCAGGTGACTCACCTTCTTCTAGGTCTACATCTTCAAAGTCATTCCAAACCTTTGACCACCTTGTACCCTTGCGCTTCTTGACAGAAGGTTCCTTTTGCGTTTTTTCTTTTCTTTGTGTTCTTACTTTCAACTTCCACCGTTGTTTCCACCGAGTTTGAGGTCGAGTCCGACATCTAAAACCAATTACAAATACATATTATGAGTTTATGATAGTTAAAAATGATAACTAACAAATAACAACTACTTAATCTACTAAAAATCTTAAAGAAACAGCCCTAACCATAGAAAACTTTAACATAAATTCCAACCCCTATAATTATGTAACTATGAATCAATTAATTTTATAAATTTTAACCATAAAAAACTTCAAACCCTAGAAACCTTAACAACAAAATCAACCAAGAAAGAGTAGTACCTTTACTATAAAAAAGCCAAATCTTGAAGAGAAAATGAGAAATTCAACTTATTATGAAGTTGTGTGCTTTGATCATTTGGAACAGAAATGCATTGTTCTTTTGGAATTGAAAGGTTAGTCTGTTTCTAACTTTGAATGTGTATGTAACGTAATTATGTAAAGAGTATATATGTGGTCAACTGGTTAGTTTGTAATTGGATAGGATATGTGGGCTACTAACTTCCTAACTATAATATGGGCCTTAGTTTACGTATAAAATCAGCAAGAAAAAAGAAAATCAAATTCGGGTCATTCGGGTTGACCCGAACCCGAATAAGAAACATATATTAGACCCGAACCCGACCTTATTTAAAACTCGGGTTAGTCGGGTTGACCCGAATTGACCCGAGTATACATTTGGACCCGATTAACCCGACCCGAATAGTCTAATTCGGGTTCGGGTGGGGTCGGGTCGGCCTTTTTGACACCCCTAGTCACGCGTGATGGGGGTGATAATAGTGAGAGGTCATCTCGTCTTAGTAGTGGATAATTAATTTAGAGCATCTAAAAAAGAATATGGACTATTAATTTGAGACGGAAAAAGTATAATTTGATTTCTACTCCTCGCCTCGGCTCATATTTAGCGTCTACTTTTCTTTTTTAGATAATCGCTCACCATTCTTTGCGAGCACTATTAATTTATGTTAGATTAAATGATAACGTGACAAGTGGCAGCGCAAGCAAAATTGTTTGCTCTCCCGTTGTACACGATTTTTTTTCCAAATATTCAAAGTGCGCACGCAAATACCCAAAATCCTTGCTCGCTAAAAAAATATATATATACGGGAAAAAGGGGTAATGTGTCGAATGATGGATGTGTACACGTGTCTCAGCGCGCACAACAAAACTTTGTGTGTCGTGTTGATTTTTATTATTGGAGAAATTTGTGTCGAATTTGGCTATTTGGTTGGGTAAGACCGTAAGAGTAGACATTGGTATTTTTTTCTAAAATTCTCAAGTCCACCACTAATCTGATGTTGTTAGACACCAACGTTTAACAGGTTCACATATCTCGCCTTAAAAACAATGCTTATACTAAAAAAAATAACATCATGTTCGCAAAATGCTATAAACCAGAACCGAATGCAGAATGCTCATTGAACTTAGATGTCGAAAGATCTTTTTGTGATACAATCGAATGAAAATAAAAACCACCCGGTTACATCAAAGTTGAGTCTAACTACGTAATAAGTATCAATACATTGAAGTGATAAGCATCCAAATGCATGGCTCATCCTCCCTTTACTTAATGTAACATGTTTGAAGCTTAGTACAAGATGCCAACTGATAAGCAACCTTGCACAACCCATGAACAAATTGACCTTGAGCAAAAACCCAACCTGAGATCAGCAACTGAAAAAGAAAAATACCCAGATTTATTAAAAACGCCAGACTTGAAAACCATGATATAGCCATTGAAATCTTCAAAGAGAGACATTCTTCGTTATCTCTATCATACACGTGCTTGAGACCGCAGTGAATTTGACAAAATACCACTCAGAAAGCAGTCGCACAAAAACTAAACATACATACAGTTACATAAAAAACCTGTGTTAATATGCATCTGTTATAAAACCACTTGAAAACACAGATTTATGCAACCTGATGTTTTGCAAATAATGTTAAGAGTCAATAACAAGTGTACAACTATAAACACGTTTACAATAATCTATAAAATGATTCATTAGTCCAGAAAGCAATGTCTCTCTATCCGGTCTTCACTTCTTAACCATATATCCACCCAGGTACAAACTCGTAACGCAGTCGTTCTACTTTTAGTTATCTATCTCGTGAAACCATCAAAGCCGAAACAAGAACTTGATCAATGTTTACATGAAATTGTCTCGGATTAACTTCTCCATTTTTTCCATCTTTTGAATGATTGTAGGGTTCATTAGATCTCGAGCTTCTTTTACAAGTGTCCCTTCTCTGCTGAAATGGTAAGCATTGACCACTGCTTTGATCCAAGTATGCAGTTTCTCAGGTGTCCTGCAAAATCATACAATTTCTGAGTTATCGAATTTATGTGAGTGTAACTTGTAAAGTGCCTAAAAGAATACTACTGCTTGCAAAACAAGTGGTTGTTGATAAAGTTATGGAGATTTAAACAAAAAAGGTTCAAACTTTCAAATCTTGTGATACATAACCTCAGTTTCAAAATATTAAATTTAGCCTAATCTGGCTCGGCTACTCTGTCAAAATGATCGGTAACCAACTTTGGGCTTCGAAGACGAGCCTAAATGCAAACTTAGTGAAAGTTTGAGCCTCTTCATGGAGTGCAAACAACGTACTATACACAAATTAGTGATGGCCCAAAGTTAGTTACCTATCTATGCAAATTGTCCTAACTTATGGATCCGTGCAAGAAATAAGTTGGGTTAGAGGGGTAAAACGGAAAAAAAAAAAGTGCAAGAAATCAGATGGACTACGTACGTATATAAATTATCGAAATCCTTTCCTTCAAGCTCATCACCAGGGGTAAAAGCGTCTTTTAGCCCACACATCAACTCTTCAGGATCTTCAATACTAAGGAGATACTTAACAATCCGAACCTCTTTTGGCATAAGCCTTTGAAGATTACCTCTTGCTGTCATGTACAAATGATATAATATATCTTTCGCCTGTCATAAGCCACATAACAGCAGACAATTCATCACACTAATCCACCGATAATAAAATGCATTTAGTATTCAGAGTCTTTTTATTCAACATCAATATATCATAAATTTATAATATATTTACCTCATCTTTCACCATGTTTGTTTCCTTTGCAGCAGACCAAGCTTTAGTGATCATCAAAACCAAAGCTGAATCTAGTTGATTTTTTTCAGCCAGATTATCGATCTTCCTGCAAGCAGCATCAACAGATGGAGAATTGATAATATCATTAAACTTTAACTCTGCAGCGTTGATCGCTTCAATGCTTTCGGTTGCAGTATCGTAAGCTTGCACAGAAGCCAAGCACATGTTCCCAACTTTTGCAATTGCTAGTCATATTGGATAAACAGAGGTAAATGTATTAGCAAGAGCACTACTGAAGCTTTCTATTCGTCCTTTTATCTAAAGATAATGCAGATGGATCAAAATAACAGCAAAGATATCCATTTTGGGATCATAATTCGTACATAATAAGACATCAAGAATAAGCATCAATGGTTTTAGTGGAATCACAAAGATTTGAGTCTCACCATTTTGTTCTACCTCATTAACGTGATAAGACTCTGCAACTGCATGAAGATGCAGAAAAAACTCTTGTGTGAAATCTTTACGTCTCCTAGCGACAATATCACCAATCTCAGAAGGCGCGTTTTTCACAACTTGAAGAAGTTCGTTATGCCTTTGCACATCTTTATCAACCTACAAAAAGACATACACGACTCATTCACACAGTCACTAGCAACAAACAAACAGAAGCCAACACAACAAAGTACTAGCAGTACACAAATGCTCATGACAATTGTGTATACGTATATTCAGTCGATTTCTAGAGAGGGTACTTTCAGATCAACGCTTAAGCACCTACGTTGTAAGTTTTTAAGCATATAAAGGACTTAGTTAAGAGTACAAACCCTAAAAAATTAACTGAGTCCCTTAAACTTACAACATAGTCACTTATACGTTGTTTTTTGGAGCACCTTCCATATAATAGAAACTAACTGAATGTACGATCCTATTACGTGCAACTAGAAAACTTTCAGTTTTTATGGCCTCTAGAATCATTAACAAGAATCGAAATTAATTATTTGCGATTACCTCTTTCAACTTTCTTCCAAGCCGTAGCAGATTGTGTTTCATACCAGGGTCGTTTTCTTTGTCTGCCCGCTCTTGACATCTTTCAAAGAAGTGAGGTCGAATAGTGTCCCATTCCTTGCTAAAAGCTAACAACCTTCTCCAGTCACCAGGATTAGGTTTGTCAACCATGAAAACCTCAATTAACTTGTCACATATTCGGACCATTTTATGATCACCCGCGTCATCACCACTTTCAGGATTAGCACTTGTGTAAGCTGGTTCATTAGCTGATCCCTGATCTATAGTTGAATCATTTGGTACGGCAGTTGTGTCACCAACAACAGCTTCAATTGTAAACTTAGATAGTTTCAACTTTTGTGACGTTAGCTTAAGACCTGTAAGTAACAAATCCGTAATCATTATTTGAAGAGATCCAAATAGTAAACAAAACATTGGCGAGAAACAAATTCCTCCAATGATTAAGACGATAAGTTTCTAGTGCTTAGGTACACTGAAACTAATCTATGATTCGATTATACAGGGGTCATCAATTAATCAGAATACAAGTACCGGCAACAAAACTAATCGTCTAATCCTGATCATTTACTTATTTATTTAGAGTTCATTCAACATAAAAATCCTCAAACAATCAACATGTGCCAAAACAACTATGTCATATGTCAGATACTACCCTTTGAAGATCGAAAAATCACAATCATACTAATGCAGTAACATGCTCAAAACTAACTATGAAACACCCCCAAAGTGATGCTATAATTCTATAAGCAAAATGCTTACTAAAAACTACTTATGTTCTTCAAAATAAGCCAAATGTAACAAAACAACGACTTGCTTCTACTGTAACAAAACTATTTGGTTTTCGGCTTATGTTTCATAAGCTCACTTTTCGTAGCTTATTCTGAAACTTCTCGGCTTAAATTAGTTTATCATTTCATAATAAGCTTATATAAAGCCGCCAAAAAGTTTCAAAATAAGCCACAAAAAGTGAGCTTATAAAACATAAGTCCCAATTTTTCTGGCTTTTTTTGAGACTTGTGGGCTTATATAAGTTTATTATGACATGATAAACTTATATAGTCTCAAAATAAGCTGGAAAATTGAGGCTTATGAAATATAAGCCGGAAACCAAATAAGCTCATAAGCCCACATATAAGCTTAAACAAACACTCCCTAAGCTTAAAAGAAGAAAAGTTCCAAATAAGGCACAAAAAGTGAGATTATGAAACATAAGCCGAGAACCAAATAAGCCAGTTATATAAGCCAAAACAAACACTCATCTAAGTTTCAAAATATAAGCCGGAAAATTGAGGCTTATGAAATATAAGGGGGTGTTTGGATTAGCTTATTTATCCGGCTTATGAGCTTATTTGATTTTGGAAAAGCCGATATAAGCTAATTTTTTAGAGCTTATTATGTACTTGAGCATATTGGCTTAAGCCAATAAGGTGACGTTGATAAGGTCCAAAGAACGAGCTTATGGGGTTTTCCGAAATCAAATAAGCTCATAAGGTGGATTAACAAGGTAACCCAAACACCCCTTAAGCCGAAACACATATAAGCTCATAAGCCCACATATAAGCTTAAACAAACACTCCTTGTAATAAGCTTAAAAGCTGAAAAGTTTCAAAATAAGGCACAAAAAGTGAGGTTATAAAACATAAGCCGAAAACCAAATAAGCCATAATAAGCTGGAAAATTGAGGCTTATGAAATATAAGCCGAAACACATATAAGGTCATAAGCTCACATATAAGCTTAAACAAACAACCCCATAATAAGATTAAAAGCCGAAAAGTTCCAAATAATAAGGCACAAAAAGTGAGCTTATGAAAGATAAGCCGAAAACCAAATAAGCCATAATAAGCCAGTTACATAAGCAGAAACAAACACCCCCTAAAAAACAAACTAGTATAGTGATAAGCAGTAATATGAAGAATGAATAGCAACTTACCAGGGGTTAAAAAATTGGGTTTTAACCGGTTAGAAACTTTGATGTAAGATAATTGTTTGGAACAGTATGAGCAACTGACTGATGGTGATGATAATACTAGCTCCATTTTTTTACAATTAATTCTTAGGGTTTTTCAAAATTATGAACAAGATTGGGGTTTTATAAGACAGATACTAGAGTCTATGGAGTCGTGAGGTTTTGGGTGAAAATGAGATTTTGGATTTGCTATTATACATTATAAACACAAAATACTACTCCCTCGTCTCAATTTAATTGTCTAGGAGAGAGAAATCACAAAGTTTAATAAAAGTGGGGCCACTTTAATTTTTAACCACACGAATAGAATATTCCCTCTTTAGATTAGTTTTTACTAAAAAAGGAAAGTGGACAATCTTTTTGAGACATCCAAAAATAGAAATATGGACAATTAAATTGAGACTGAGTGAGTATGAATGCTTCATAGAATTGTTGTCGATTATGAAATGGTTAAAAAGATTAACTTGTTGTTTTTTGAATTCTACAAAAAAACAACTCATATATTTGTAGGTTTTTAGTTTGTAATCCAAGAAAAGTAAGATCAGATTGGATTGGATCTTAAGATCGTATGGTCAAGATCGGGATCCTATAAGATCTTAAGCTTGCAAAGATCCTATGTAGGATCCGGATCGTTTTGGCTTTGCAGTATCGTAAAATCGTAAGATCCTAAGATCAGGATCGGGATCCTGACAACTATACTACAAACCACTACATTCTTCCAACGCTTTAGTCATTTTACTTTCGGTTTAGGGCATTTTAGTCATTTTACTTTGAAGCAAAATTTACACCAAAGGTTTCTCATAGGTAGGGGTGTTATAAAAAGCCGACTCGACCGAACTCAAACTCGAACCCGAATATGGCTTTTCGGGTCGGGTTATTCAGGTCCAAAATTGTATTCGGGTCAACTCGAATTGACCAGAGTTTTAAAAGGTCGGACCATAGTTTCATTTTTTCTCTATAATTTGTGTGTAAACATCAAAATTTTATAACTTTTAAACGGCCTAGACCCAAACTCGAGCTGACCCAACCCGAATTGGCCCGACACGAGTTGACCCAACCCAAGTGACCCGTGTTCTAAACAAGGTCGGGTTCGGGTATGTTTTTTTTGAGTCCTGACCCGAATTGACGCGAACCCGACCAAGTCAACCCAAATGACACCCCTGCCCACAAGGACATCGCTTGCATTTTCGAAAAGGTAAAGACTTCACATAACATGGGCGATTTAGGCAATTTACTCTTGAAAAAATAAAGATTTCGTCTACGATTTGAACATATTACAAAAACCAGGATCGTCCCTGAATTTTTGAAAAATTGGAGGGCCCCGGACGAAATCACATAATGAGGGAGTTCGAAAAGAAATGTTATATATATAGTGTCATTGGTTATAAGATATATTGCAATTAGTTATCTAAATGTTCAACATTATACTTATTAAAGAGTTCTTATCTAAATATTGTTTTTCTTCGTAAAAAATATGTGTACACATGTATATAATTGTTAACGGGATAGATTTTGATATCCCTGAAATTTTTGAAGCCCTAAATAGTCGCCCACTTTGCATACCTTCAAAAACGAACCTGACCAAGACGGTTTTTGCAATTTAATCTTTTTTTACGAAGGCTGTTCTTGCAAGTCTACACACTTGATAAGCCTTTAAATTATACCCGCGTTTCACCCACAAGAAAGAAATAGCAAGTTTCGATACTTATAGTTGATATCATCGACAATAGCGCCTAAGGTCCAAGAAGAATCGACTTTTGAATTATACGAAATGTAGTATAAAATGTAGTATCTTGTTAAAACTTGAGTCTAAAAATCATTCTAACTATACCGATTACGATGAAAAAATCGGTATAGTCGTATATGATGAGAGATAACTAGTCACTTATATATGACATGCCTTTGTGGTTAGAATGATGAGTTAGTAAGATGGAGTAGAATAATGTACTATCACTTGAAATCAATGTTATAAATAGGCGAGACGTGGTGTCACGGCATGATCAAACATCTACTTTTTACGCGACTTTTGCGCGCTTTTTAAAACCATGCTTGAAATAGAAGTGTGTTTGGAATGTTTTCGAAAATGATTATATTATTGATGATTTTTGGAGTTGTGGATAGTAAAAGTTTTGATATTTGGATACGGTGCATTATCTTGATGTTGTCCTTGTAACATTCAACAGCCTAGAAATGGTAATGATGGATTATCAATCACTAATTAAACAAAAAATCGGCTGACAATCTTATCGCTATGGTTAGCACTTCCCTTTGGTCTAATAAGAGCACACCATGTTACCCTTGTTGCATGCTAGCATACATCCCCAATGCTTTCGTTCATGTCGGACCTCCCACTCCAGACCTGCCGGTCTCCACTCCACATTATGTAGTTAAGAATTTATATTAAGCTTCAGAATCAAGAATTCTGTAGGAGGCACTCGTATCCGAATTAGCTAAATGGACTTCCTTTATAGTACTTTCGGCAAGATTACTATATCACAATATGTACACTCTAATCATATATATCAAATGAAAACCGAAGAACTGAATCCATAATGTGATATTATTTATGATATATTACAAATTTAATCAAACTCAAAACAAACATGAAATACCTTGTCTTTAGAACATCTTGTACTTGATCTAAAAATCTTCTATATTGATTTGTATACTAACATAAAATCGTATTTCTTTCTTTTTCGCCTTTTCAGATTTTCAGGAAAAGGTTATTAAAAGATAATTAACCCTCCAAGATTCTTTCATCAGCTGCACGTAACTTGAAAGCGCGTGAAATGTGGTTCGAGGTCTATGTATAAACTTCACAGGATTGAGCAAGAACAACTGCTCTGTTTCAGGGAGCCGTCCTGCAATTTTTCTGTAGCAAATTCAGGAAGAAAAGAGTTAGATATGCTGGTCTCTTGACTAATTCGAACTTGTATGACTTAATTCTAACAGTTATAATGTACACCGAACTTTGGTTTAAGTTTAAACAGTTCACATTCAAACTATGCATACAGAAAATCACAAGTTTGGCTTCAAAGTCAAACGAAATTTAAGGTTCCATGCACTTGTGCCATTTTCTGGTCTACATGTTGTGGGTTTCCTTTGCAACAGTATATTGGACCCGCAAATTGAAAATGTTAAATGATCAAGATCGGAACCGAGTCAAATATATGACACAAAATTCTCAAGAAATGATACATAATCATAGAGAATAGTATCAATATCAAACAATAAGTATCGATAGATTAGCATACTTTTGGTAATTCCTAAAGACCGTTACTTTATGAGTTCTGTCACAATTCTCAAATTCCGGTCATTTCTTAAACTCAATATTCATCATATTAGTTCATGCATGATTTTTCATTTCACGTTAAACGCATAATTTCATATTAAATAAACGCTATCGCGTAATTAATTATTTTGAACATTTGATCCGATACTTCCAAAGATTATTCCGATATATTTTTATACTCATATTAAGATGATAAAAATATTATTATTAGTTTACCGGTGTTTTAAATTTATTTCAGATATAAATTGTTATATTTACATAATTACGACGGTTTCTTAAATATTACACGATAATTATTATTTCACTCAAATTTTGCAAGAAAGGTATTTTTATAAATTTTATGACTTCAATATGTTTTATTTTGAACCGTTAAAATTTATTTCTAGTTGACGCTATTTTACAAGCCTAAATGTACACTTAATTACTTAATTATACTTACAAGAACACATTTACTTACAAATTTACTTACACATTTACTTACACTTTACTACTAAAAAAAAAAAAAACTAGACAAGATCCATGATTTGTGGATCTTGTCTTGCAAACAAGTAGTCCAACAATAATTTACACATCCATTTTCCTTTCATTCTTCACTTTGCAAACCAAAAGATCAAATATCCATTTCTTCTCTCTACATATTCGGCAGCCAAGGGACCAAGATAAAGAATCATTCCAAGTTTACAAGTCAAGTTTTATAAACACTAGTATCATTTGTTGCAAGGTTTTGTAATATAAACCTCAAGCGATTAGGAAATACATTTTGTCCATTAACCTCATCATATCACTAGTAAGCATTCATAATCATATTTTTATTTCATATTCATTTTCATGGTCATATCATTTTTATTGAGAAACATGCAAGTCTCATGATATTTATACCATTTTAAGGTTTTAAGGTTTTATGTGCTAAATATATATAATCCATCCTATAATTACTCCTTGTTATATTTTAGTTTTGGTAATGTCTAGGAACCCATGACACCCTAGAAGGTGTATGGTAGGATTAGATTAGCCGGAGTTGTTTTGAATGAGTTAGAATAAGTTTGGCGAGAAAACTCATTTCGACACGTTTTGAAAAGGGTTGTCCTTAAAATTTAATTCGAAAATCCGACGGTGAACAAAAATATTTGGCCTAGATATTTAGAAAATATACTTTAAAACGAAACCGTGGCCGCTTGAACGGATTAAAACGGAGTTATAACGAAGAAGTTATGACTTTTTCAATTTGGCGACGAAAATATAAATTTCGAAATTTCAAGATGAAAATGTCACTCTTTACGAGTCAAAAATGAGTCTTAAGCTTTATAAATTGTGTCGACTTATCAAAAATATATTAGTATACTTTGACACGAATCTAAGGATGTAGAAAACGGACTTGTAACGAGTAAATTACACGCGATAAACCAAGTTGCCGTAACTTTATTCTATTAGCAACATTAATATATTTTCTATTAAACATATACTACGGCAACTAGGGGCCATGTTGAGGGTCGTTTTTAACATTGATAGGATACTCTTTATAAAAAGATGTCTTCAAGTAAAATCAAGTTCGCCAACCATATTTTTCAAAATATCCAACCGTTCGTCAAGCGGAGTTGTAATGAATAAAATATAGTCGCTCAAACTTTGCCGAAAACCCATCCTTAAACTATATTTTGGACTAAAAGTACCATACTTAACCTCTAATTTTCTTTATGTACGAGACCTCTAGGACGAAAACTTAAACACTAAAACTTTGAGATAATGATACAAGCTTCCTAAAACCGTTGAGTTTGCTTCCTAACACTTGACGTGCACCATTTTACGACTAGCTTTTAGAGGCCGTTTTTGTCACTTTCATGGAAATTTCAACGACATTATTTTACGACGAAAAGTTATATTCTCTTAATAAATCACTAAATGATTATCGTTGGATATCATTTTAAAGTAAACACATGTGAAGTAATTTAAAAATGGTCAAAACGTTAAAAGATTATATTTTCGACGAGAAGTATTGTTTTCAAAAATACATAAGTGGTATAAATATCATCCGAATTGCGTGCATAACATTACATCATGACTTATTGCATATCATATCATTCATAATAGGTCAGTTTCGAGATTCTCGCTACATTTCGGTGTAACCACTTTTGTCATCGCATCTATTCTTCAAGTGAGTAATCACACCCCTTTTACCGCTTTACTATATTTTGGGCGAAATGCATGAACCGTTCTTGAGCTAAATTGTTTACTACTTTTATTAATTAGTTTGACTAGAACTTGTGAACTTGAATCAAATCCTTGAACTTAATTATGAAATAATGCCTTACTTGAACTTATTGAACCGTACATGTTATGACCTTGATCTAAAGTCTCCTATGTTCGGAGCATCACTATAAAGTCTCCTATGTTCGAAGCATCACTATAAAGTCTCCTATGTTCGGAGCATCACTATAAAGTCTCCTATGTTCGGAGCATCACTATAAAGTCTCCTATGTTCAGAGCATCACTATAAAGTCTCCTATGTTCGGAGCATCACTATAAAGTCTCCTATGTTCGGAGTATATCTTTGGGAAGAGGCACCCAGTATATCTTTGGGAAGAGGCACCCATTATATCTTTGGGAAGAGGCACCCAACATAACTTTGGGTAGTGGCACCCAACATAACTTTGGGTAGTGGCACCCAACATAACTTTGGGTAGTGGCACCCAGCTTAATTTGGTTTCATCAGTAGCATCCCTGAATTATTATATTCGCGGTTCTATATTGTGGACTATTATGACCGCTTATACTTGACTACTTCATACGCTATATTTTGTGCAATGGGTTGTGAATACACAGGGTTGCAAGTTTTGTATGGGCGAACTTGAACCGAGTGGATTTACAATGCCTTTGCTTTGTGGACTATTTTCGTTGACCGAAAGCTTTGAATATTTCTTACGAGTTTTCTTATTTTGCTAAACATGTTTACTCACCAACTATTTTCATAGTTGACCCGCTTTTCTCTCATGCATTTCGGTGATCGTTAGTAAGCTTTTTCTACCGTGTCTTGCATAATGAAGTTTTCACTTGTCAATATAAATCATTATGTTTAAAACATAATATTTTGGAATTTAAACTTTGTAATATATTTGCCGATGTCGGCTAAACTAGTATTGTAATGGTGTATTATTTCTTTTTAATCTTAACGTTGGTATGATCTATTATCTTGTGCTTATGTTCCTTTCCGTTACACCTCGTGTTTCCGCCTCCGGCGAGGGTGTGACAAGTTCCCTCCTCCCTTCAACCGCACAGGTTGAGTAATAACCATCACAATATATTGAAGAAAGTATACTAGTGCTTCAATGTAATTTCCGATTGATAAATAGACTATTATGCACAATAAAGGATTGATAAAGATGATGCCTAAATTGTTCCACCTCACATGAGTAATCTTAGAGGGCATTCATGTCATTTCACAAAGTAGTGCCCTTCAGGATTACTCGTTACAGGTAGATCAAGTTAACTATCGTTTAGGTATCCTGACTAAACGATGCATCGTACTTTTAACAATCCTCTAGCATAGAGAATAGCGTAATGATCAAACAAAAAAAGCATCAAAAGACATGCATACATTATCCGATCCTAGTAATCATTACCTCGACATGAGAAAAGTACCCCTTCGAGATTACTAGCGAGGTATTAGGAATTAATCCCAAATATGCAACAAAATTTATTTATCTTTCGACCACAAATGAACAATCTTGAAGAATAACATAGAGAATAGTCTAAAGATTAACATACTTATCTAATCCCTAGTAACCTTAACTCTGTGAAATGATATAAATGTCCCTCAAAATTACTCACGAGGGGTAGTAGATCAAGTGACGTGTCACGTCTAAACTATGTATCAAATTTTAACACTATTTTCCATAAATGAGCTTTCTTGAGGATTGGCAATTTAGCATAGAGAATAGCTAGAGATCAAACAATTAGAACATCAAAATATTTCAAACTTTATCTAGCCCCTAAATCAATACTTTGTGAAATGACATAAACACACTTTGAGATTGCTCATCAAACATAAACTATACAGGATTAAGACTGGCGTCAAACTTCGATTCTTTTTTTTTTATATACCAAAAATGAGCAATCTCTTAGTTATTACTCCGTAATTGGAAGAACACCAAAGAAGTGTATTCGCAGAGGTAGTACCCTAATCAATACTCTTACTTTAAGAAATGACAAAAAAAAAAAAAAAAAAAAAAAAAAAAACACACACACACTAAAAAAAAAAAAAAAAAAACACACACTAAAAAAAAAAAATCACCTACTTCACGATTACTCATCAAGGTAGATCAAGTCAGGACTAAAAAATGCATCAATACTTACCACTGTTTTTATCGGCCATTGGAGGACGCGCAACGACATGCATAGTGATGACACCTCCGGGAGTTTCACTGACCGTAGATCGTGATTCAGCAAGAGTTTTGTTGTTTTCCAATATCTTTCCAGCATTGATGAGCTTCACTTCATTTATTGTTTTAGGCCCATTTTCAATTTCTGTGAATGAAAGAAAGATTGCTATTAGAAGACAAACACAGAGTAGAATATCACAAAAATTGCAAAACTTTCGATTCTCTGATATCTAAAAACAATTTAAAGGTTTCTTTATTTTGAATCAATAAAGAAAAAGATAGATTACATATTTGCCCATTGTCGCCTTTGGTATTGAACAAAATTTGGTAATCTGGATTGAAAGGCCCAAACTTTGCAAAAATATGGCTAGATAAGTTCTTCATACAAATAAGCTGTCTTTCTAATCAATGTACTGGTCTTGCTACAAAACATACAACTAAAACCTTAAACTAAGTAACTAACCTATTGAGAAAGGTTAAAATTGTTGAATTTCAAACATGTAAATACAACTATTTGGGGTGTTTGGTATTCAAAACTATTATGCGGTGTTTGACATTGCATTTTGAAAGTGATAACGTTACGTGAGTGTAATATGCAATAACTGGAATTAGATACTGTAGCGAAATAAAGATAGTGCATTGATGTGCTTGAGCTATACAAGTTTCGGACAATTATTGAAACTACTCAAACGCGGTTATCCAAAACGGATCATTTGACCCTAAATAATCATATAACCAGAATCTATTCTACTATATCAACACAATTACGCAAATAATAACACACAAAAATAAATATATATCACAACTGAATAACAAAATCCTAACAACAAAACAGTAAATATGATGATATAGAATTAACCTTTAGGCCATTGTGAAATAATTTTCTCTTTCAAAGATCCAACAGTAGTACTAGAACTATATTTGCTTGGTCCAATATCACTTCCATCATGTAACCTGAATTTCACTTCAATTAGTTCTTCAGCTGCCATTATAAGCAGCCCACTTCAAACTTTTTTTTTTTTTTTTTTTTTTTAACTTTAAAAGTTGAATCTTTTTTAATGGGTCAAGCTCAAAAATAAAACTTAAACAAAACCCACTCCAATTTTTTCACAAAAACTCAAAAAGATTCAAAAAAAGTAAAGGGTCTAGCTTAAAATTAAGTTTTAAACAAAACCCATCTCAATTTTTTTACAAAAACTAAAAAAGATTCAATTTTTTTTTATTGGGGCAAGCTCAGAAACAAGATTTAATAAAACCCCACTTCAAATTCTTTAAAAAAATCTTTAAAAATTAACCTTTTTTAATGGGTGAAGCTCAAATTAAGGATTTAAAGAAAACCCAATATTTTTTTACTAAAAATCTATCATTAAGATAAGTTTCATAGATTGTGTGGAAGAAGGAATAAAAATAAAGAAAGATGGTTTGTGACAAATGTGAATATATTGTTTGATGGATTTGGAGTGGTGGTGTGTGTGATTGGGAATTTGGGATCTTTCTTTTTTTATAAAGGAATAGGTGTCATGGTCACATGAGACAAGACAATAGATTCCCATTACCATATTTAATTACTTCATTTTAATCATGATTAAGGTGGTTTTTACTTTTTTTAGGATGTTGACACAACATTATATAAAAGGGCATCTCTAATGTGATCACTAAATGTACTTTTTTACACTATAATGGTGCTAAATTGCAAAAATTATCCTCCAATGTTAGCACTAAAACTTGAATCATTTTAGTGTGATGAATAGTAAATGGGAAAAAAGCACTAAATATAGTGCTATACTATTCATCACACTAAAACACTATTCATCCTTTTAATACTCAACATTTTCACCATATACATGCTATATATATTAAAAACTAAATATAAATTTTTATAAAATATAAATCTATAAGCTCCTCTTCAATACCTTCAAAACAAGTTCAATATCGATATATATTACATTAGATATATTTTCTATTTATTGCATTATCATATTTATTTTAATGATAAAAATTGATTTAGTGTTAAGTTTTAGTGCACACATTGGAGTAAAAACTATTTTGTGTTAGAATATGCCACAAAGATTCTTAATTTGCACTATCTTAGTGTTTTATTTTAGTGTGCACATTAGAGATGCTCTTAGTAAGAAGTGGCATATTATGGATATGTTTGGCATCAAGCTTTTTGAACTTTTTTGGACGATAAGCGGTGAGTTATGAGCTTTTTGATTTTTAGTGTTTGTTTGGTAAAAGAGCAATTAACTTTGCTATTTTTTTTATTTTTTTTAAGAAAGCTCATTTTTCCAATGCTTCTCTAAGAAGCAGTGAGTGATGAGCGTGAATCAGAATATGGCGACAATTACTCCTCATACTCATCACTATCGCTTCACAACTACTTTTAACAAACACACCCTTTAAGGTTGAGTGTAACAGGGGTAATAGGACGCGTCCTCCCACTAAGACGCTTCTTGGCCAAAAATGCAAACCTCAAATGACGCGTCCTAATGGTTGTATGGCCAGTTTTATTGAGATGTTGGTCTTGGGCGAGACCGACTTGTGATGTTGGTCGTGGGTGTATATTTGTGTATAAATATTGTTTGTTTGAATGATGAAATTGGTGGTCTTATTAGAATTGTGTGGTAGTGATGTTGGTAGTGGAATGAAAAGCTAATGTGTCACTTACTTGACGGTGGTAATGTTGATCACCACTACATCCATCCCAAATGTATAGGAAAGTAAAGTGATGGGCCTAGGCCTACCTATCCCAACTAGAAAATTGTTGGGATTCGCGAAGAGCGGGCACCTTATGATGTTCATGACCAATTGGATCATGACGTACTAGTAGATACCAAAGGAGATTGCTTTGATCGTTGTTGTATTTTATACAAGAGATGCGAAAAAGTGTTCTGGTCATTGTGTAGCGTCCTAATTAGTGGAATGATCAAAGCTGATGATTATAAGTTATGTCCTTCATCACGATCTTAAATGAAACTACCATGGAATTATGTGTCGTGTGAAACATGAGTCATCGATGATTTTAACCAAGACTCCGACTAAGCTCCATCTCAGAACCTTATGAAGTTAGGAGTGGGTGAACACAAGCATTGATGCGGTACCTGTGTAGAAAATGATGGACATATTTCATGTTCATCAAAATCCTTATGGCTCTTTTTAACTCTGTTGTTAACCTTTGATAAAACATCAAACATTTTATGGTTGTTGAAGATATTGAAACGGCTAAATATGATCCATTGTAATGACATGGTGAGAGGGCAAGACATGGTTGTATAAATTATTTGAAAGTGGATGAGTACATATTTATAAAAATTCACAATGTGTGTTTTTAAAGTCTAACTTATAATTAAATGTTTTTATGGGACAAGTAAGTCCAACTTTGTCAAATGTCGCAAGACCCACGCCTTTTTGTTGAGGCAATCATAGTCGCAGACTAGAAACCGTTGGGTGTGAATGGTATCCCGTTTCATTATCATGTGACCCTCGCTTCGCAACTTGATTGCGGCATCTCCGACTTCGTTTCAGTCAGAATCCAATGTGCATGTAAAAGGACGAAACAGGTATCATCATGATCAACATGAGACGGCGATGAAGACGGTTCAATTTTCTGGAAGAATGAAGATGCGTGCGAGGAAATATGACTGATTATGTGACGTTGAATGAGTAGGCTATTAAATAAAATTAAATGTGTATGGAGTGTGCATAATGATAAACTCGGCAACACGTAATTCGATATCCTAGTTTAAAAATATACCATAAAGTTAAGTCAGAATGAAAATAAGTATGATTTTGGACGTCACTTTTAATGGCCAAGGACTTGTTAAAACCAAGGTTTTTAAGATCGGGATCCTATGTAAGATCGTTTTCTTCTTTGCAAGATCATGATCGGATTAGATCTTAAGATCGTATGGTAAAGATCAGGATCTTATAAGATCTTAAGCTTGAAAATATCCTATGTAAAACCCGAATCGTTTTTGCTTTGCAGTATCGTAAAATCGTAAGATACAAAAATCAAAATTGAGATCCTAACAACTATAGTTAAAACAATTGCAACAAATAAGAATCTTTTAAAAAATTATTAATTTTCACTATGACTTTTTCAATAAGATTGCTAGTTGTCTTTGATATCTGACTTTAGCTAGCCTCACGTCATTAACCTGAGTTGACATTATTTTTGCTCAAGTTCGTTGAAAAGTATACCCTCACTATGAAGTTTTTTTTTTTCCTTTTTTTTTTCAATGAGAAGCTTTACGGCGCCCACAGAAGTACCTGTTGCATGATAAGTACGGATATCAAACTATGAATAATAAAATAAGAAGTGACATCAATGTGTTTACTTTGACAAAATCCGAGTAACATTTAGTTGGAAAGTTGGACCAAGAACCATCTCTTAGAGCACAAGGTATCGGAGGAACCGTTAACACGTTATTGGTATGTCACCTCAGTGACATGTCATACACCTCCCAATAACACACCAATAACTAAAACACCTTCCCTCATAACATACCACTAACATGTTATTAAGTCCCACAAAATACCCCACTAAAAATACTCACTCACTCACAATACACACAAAAAAACACCAAATGGCTTGAGCCATTTCACTAGCTCAAATATTTTGGCACGAATAGACAAAGTGACTAGATGGATTTGGCTAGCCATTGGTAATTTTAAGGTGCATTTGGCGTGAATCAGATCCATACCTCGTCTTTCTTCTGAAAACAAATCTAGATTAAATTTAATCATATTAAGGGCTATAAAAAGGGGTTTAAAGTAAAAGATTTTGTCTGTCCATTTTCGTTTATGTTTCGTATTTTTGACAGTTTTAAGTATTTGATTTATTAAACTTTATATTTTTTTTCTCTATACTTTCAGATTTATACTTTTTTAATATAATAAAATCATAAAAATAAAAATAAAATAATAAAAACACAAAAACGGAAGAAGGGTCCCCTTTGTAAAAAAAAAAAAGAGGTCCTTATAACTTGTCCATTCAATTTAAGTATGAGTGTATTTATGCATAGCGATGAAGATTTTATAGCCGCAAATATATAGTTGAGATATTGTGGTTTAAGTGTTTTATATCATTTTTCAAGATGATAACAACATCATACCAGTTTTAGTTAACAAATTGTAATTGAAATATGAATTAAGATTGAGAACAGAATTGAGATAAATTTGTAAGGAAAAAAAATTGAGTATCTTTAGAAACAACATTAATTTCAAAAATAAAAACTATTTTAAGTTACTGTTTTAAAAAGCTTTTCTATGTGACAAAATAAACAAAAGTTGAAAGGTATGTTAAAAAGAAGTATTTTAAAAATTAAACATCACTTATTTTTAAGTTTTGTAAGGATTAAGAAAAATATGTTTGCTATATATAGTAGAGATATAGAACAGATATGTTAGTTTTATAAGAACCACCCAAGAAAAAATATAACAACAACAACATACCCAATCACGTCAAAGCGAGGTATGGGGATATAAAATGTAGAAAGATTTACTTCCAACAACATACCCAATCCCAATCTGCCCCAGATAAACCCGAGAATAGAGAGACTGCTTCCAACGAGACTCAAGAAAAAATATGTTTGCCATAAAAAAAGATTTACTGCAACTAGTTTGTGAAAAAAATATACATAACAAATATATTCCCTCAAGCTTATTAGCTTTGAGTAAAAATAACAATTGCTCTTATTATTAGCTTTGTGAAAGAAAAATAAAATAAAAAATTCAGCCAGTTTGTGTGATGCAAGTATGTGATACACCTTGGGTGTTTGTCTTACCTTGTATAAGTAATGATCGTATACGTAGCTAATTAAAAAATCTTTTAAGTTCTTTTTCAATGGAAACTTATGAACCTGAATCAGCTCAAGTAGATAATTTCATAAACTATAAAATATTAGCTTACTAGATTTTTAACAAATTATTATCTCATTGGATAATAGGGTGTAAGGGTGAGCATTCCGACCGAACGGACCAGACCGACCGAAGGACCGACCGGACCGGTCCAAGACCGGACCGACCACATTCGGTCCGGTCCGCGGTCTTGGCATTTGGTCTAATTCGGTCCTCGGTCCGGTCCGGACCAAAACCGAAGGATTTAGGCTAATTTGGACCGGACCGACCGAAGGACCGACCGGACCGGTCCGGACCGAGACCGGATCGACCACATTCGGTCCGGTCTCGGTCTAGGGTTTATGCCGAAGTCGGTTTTCGGTCCGGTCCGGTCTTGGCCGGTCTGGTCCTGGCCGGTCCGGTCCGGTTTTGAGACCATGCACAGCCCTAATAGGGTGTGATTAAGCTTATTTGGTCAGCTTATGACTTATTGAACTTTCAAAAGTCTCAAATGTCTAAATCTCTTGGCTTTCAAGTTACAACCTTGTGGATAATTTAAGTTGATAAGCTCACAAACCTAAGAAAATGAACTTGAAACTTTCAAAAGTTTTACAAGCCCATAAGACGGTCAAGCTTTAACAAACAGTCACTAGCACCACATACGTGAACATAGCGGCATGATGAGCATTATTATAGCCTTGACAACTAAACCATTGATTCAAAAACTTGATTTGCCAAAGACATAACAAGCAATCAAAATGCAACCAACAAAAACGTCAAAAAAAAACAGTTCACGAAAGATGATTCATACGGATCTACAAGCTTAAAAAAAAGAGTATAACGAAAACTATAGTCACCAATCAAGACTAGAACATAAATATAATTATGTTTCTAAAGCCAAAGTGCAAACTGCAAACCATAACCAAGCGTCTACTGGAACGGTTTAATACATGTTGAATTGCTTAAATCCAGCCGCTTAACTTTAGGGGTGATAATCCACGATCTATCCATTCACGCTATTTATTCCAACTGATTCAACAAGAGAAAAATGGCACAAAAAGGAAAGGTTATTCTATTTACACTCGCTTCAATAAACATACAAATATTTGCAATCCACATCTGGTTACAAATTCGTTAGCTAAAGACACAACAATACCCAATCCCTAGGGTCGGATGTCAAGTTTAACCAAAAGGCAAACTTACCTGTTAATCGTACAAAAATTTCAGAGTTCTGATCACATTAGCAATAAGGCAGCCCATGTAGCAATAAGTTTTCCCAAATTACAGAATTACAGCCCAAATTATATAGAAAATGCATACAATATACTCCGTATGTAGTGTTTATAGCACATTATACACATTAGGACGCAAAAACTTTTAAAAGAAGTTGTATTTTGATGAATCTAAAAAACTATCCAGTATTGCGACTTTTATCCATATGTGATCTTTATGTATAAGAACAAATAAATAAAAGCGTATATAGCATACATATCAGAAACGAAAGGAAAAAAGCTACTAACCTTGGTAAGAACTTGTTGAACAAGGAACAAACGCTTGAAGAGTGCCACGGTGCTGGCTCTCGGCCCCATACCCCTGCTGCACCGGCAGGTCATTAGTGGTTGATTGCTAGTCGGATTCATAGATTTCCCCGTCATCAGAAAGCTCATCAAATGAGCGAATGTCAAGCTGGTAACGAAGAATGCCACCAATGCCTCCAAAACCCCTACAAAACTGTGAACCCTCTTGAGACTTGTTTGTCACAAACTCAAGTGTGCATCCAAATTTCTTGTACTCGTTAGCAAACCACTCGAGCAATGAAGTCTTTTCCTGAACTTCGAGTTCAGCATTGGTCTCGGGGTCACGGAAGTTACTCTGATCAGCTTCCTGATCCTTGTTCAAGTGTTTTATGATGATTTCACTTGTGGTACTGTTCTTAAGCACATAACGGTTGATGTCCAGATTTTCCCATACAATGAGAATCTCCACAGCACCCATTTCTAAAGATTTCAAAGTGTCTTCCACACCGAACACATACTTACCAGTATCCTGACTGATCTCTTCAAAGTACTTCCCAATCAAACGCTTCTCCTGAATAAACTTCACATTAGCAAGAATTTCAGACGAGAGTTCAATAGCTTGATTGAAACCATTCTCACCACCATAAGAAACATCAACAACATTCAAGATTTTAGCCTGGAGACGAGGGTCAAACATATCAGACTGACTCAGCTCGGTTTTGAAATCAGCAGACCCTGCGAGAATGAGACCAGATACATTAGGCTGACTGGTGGCAGGATTGATGTAAAACTGAGTTGCCAACTCAGCTGTCTTCCTCACATAGTTGTGACGCTTCTCCATACGAAGACGTGCAAAACGAAGAGCAGACTGCCCTCCTCGACCGTGCTTCTTTGGTAGATCGACAGTGAACTTGTGTAGAACCTCCCTTGTGTTTCCACTCAATGTCCCAAAAAGGGTCCCATTACCGTCCATAACAATGAAACCAAACTTGTCATCAGATTCCAATAGTTCGTTTAGAGCTTCGGTATGGAACTTGTTGTCACAGAGATAAAGAGAGGCGTTAATGGGCTTGAAGGGTTCAAAGTCGATAGTCACCTTCTTTTCCTTTCCATCATCGGTAACTATAGTTCCAGTGTAGAGCACGAGTCCATTGGGAGGAACCTTATTGTAAAGCTTAAGCCTCTGTTGAGCAGATGTTATGGCTCCTAAAACAGACTGACGGTTGACCCTACTCTTGATATTTGAAGCAGTTCCAAATTCATCACCAAGCATCTTAGTTACTCGAGAAATCTGATCCCGTGGAGGCATGATAAGAGAAATCATGCTTGTACCGTTACCTCTTGCAGCTTCCAACGCCTTGATTAGCTTCTTAATCTTCCATATCTCAATGTTCTTATCGGTTTCATGACCGTCCGACATCTTAACAGATTATCTGCAAAAGCAGCAAATAAAGTATTAGGTATGTCTTATTGAGAACATAGAACAAAAAAACAAAAAGAAAACAACGCGTATTCAAAACAAGCTAGACATAGTGAAATAGATATAAACAATACAGCACCACAAGAATGTATCCATATTGATTCCAAACAATGTCATAGCTCGAATAATAAACATATCATTTAAGATTTCTGTTATAATTACAGATTACACAGCTAGTGACAGCCTAATTACAGCTAGTGACAGCCTAATTACACGTTATTTACAGCTGTGTAACCAAGATGCTTGGTGATCAAATCTCTCGAGTAACCAACATGCTTGTTGACGCCCTAATTACACATTACACAAGTTGATCATACAGACTCAAAACAAAGACATAGCTGCAACATTGTGAGCTACACATAAGCTTAACATTGTTCTATCTTGTTTACCAAAACCTAACTGACAAGCAAAAACTTAAAGCATTAGAAAGCATACAGTACAAAAGCTAAGCACAACAGATGCTTAAGTGGTTTTTGTGTTAGCTTATTAACTAAGCTTATAAGCTTATCTACAATTTGAAAAGTTCATAGGCCCACTTTTCGGTTTATGAGTTAAGCTTATGACCTTAAATAAGCCATAAGCTTTACTTGATAAACTCATAAGCCCAAATAATGAGCTTTTCAAAATATACATAAACTCATAAAGCCCAAATAACTGTTATTTATACAGTTAAAAACGTCTAAATAGCGACCAACGAGCTACAAATCAAAAGTTTAAAACCCCAATTATTAGATCAAATTCACGAAAAGCTAATCTACCAAATCCCAAAACTAAAACATTCTGAACAAATGACACATCTAATTCAACTACTTTAAATCAAAATCATAACCATCACTAACAACAACAACAACAAATAACAATAAACATATAATTGCGATCTAAAACCAACAACCAATAAAACTCAATGCAAAACGCACAAATCAATCATATTAAGCTCAATATCACAGATTCAGTCTACATTCTATAGCCTAAAAATCAAATACACCAAAAACAAGCCTCTCACCAGCTTCAACAACCATATACGATTACGCAAAACTTGGAGCCAAACCGTAAAACCAAAACCGTACTCAAACTAACACTACACCCACACTCTAAACCTTTCAACACCAATATCGTCTAGTTTCGCACAATCGTACCGTTACAAACCTCTCAACAACCTAATCAAACTCGATACAAAAACGCACAAATCGATACAATTAAGCTCAACAACCATCAAAAACTAGTTTACCGCCTACAGGCTATAACCTACAATCTATAACCATACAAAACTGTAAAACCAAACCCGTACAACAAGTTACGCGATACTAATCTTCACTACCCCCCAATCCAATATCTATACAACTGCGAACGAAACCGTGCACCAAACAAGTTATCGTAAAACTCTGAAACTCATACGAGTGCGCAAATCTCCGTAAAACCGAAACTTTACCACACAACCAACACTACACCAACACTCGAAACCATACGACACCTATATCGCCTAGTTTCGCGCAACCTCAAACTTAGAAACCTCTTAATAACCTAATCTATCAAATCCTACAACTAACAAACTAACAAATAACAATCTATAACCATACAAAAACTGTAAAACCAAAACCGTACAACAAGTTACGGGATACAATTGCGAGCGAAACCGTGCACCAAACAAGCTACACTAAAACTCTCAAAACTTTCGACACCTATATCGTCTATCAATAAACACAAACTCACATCGAAATTCATACGAGTGCGCAAGTCTCCGTAAAACCGACACTTTACCACAAAACTAACAATACACCAACACTCGAAACCATACGACACCTATATCGCCTAGTTTCGCGCATTCGTAAACTTACAAAACCTCTTAATAACCTAATCTATCTATCAAATCCTACGACTAACAAACTAACAAATAACGATCTAACAATTGCGAATAAAACCGTGCACCAAACAAGCTACAGTAAAACTCACAAAGCTTTCGACACCTATATCGCCTAGCAATAAACACAAACTCACATATCAAAATTCATACGAGTGCGCAAATCTCCGTAAAACTAACACTACACCAACACTCGAAACCATACGACACCTATATCGCCTAGTTTCGTACAATCGTAAACTTACGAAACCTCTTAATAACCTAATCTATCAAATCCTACAACTAACAAACTAACAAATCACAATAAATAACGATCTAACAGCAACTAACAACATAATAATCAAATTCAATACAAATCGATCACAAATTGATAACCATTAGATGAATTAAAAAGTAGATCTGATGGTTAATTAGAGTGCTTACAATGAAAGCGGCAGAGGTTGGACTGGAGTCAAAAATTGGGGATTCTGATTCAAACCCTAGAATTTTTTATATTTATAAGCGGTGGATATTTACATCATACGAATGTTCGTTCATGTCCTTTGAGTTTTATAACTTGCCACTTTTCTCTTTTACGTATAGTTATTTATATGAGTGACATTTCAGTCTTTTTGGATCTGATTTCTTAAACAGATAAGCGAAACATCACGTTATTCTTTTATGACTACTAACCGTCATAAAGTGTGTGCATTATGCTATAAACTAGTGTATATTGAATCTTAAACACATATTTACGATTTTATCAGTTATTAAGAAAATTGTTCATCGTGCAGGTAGAGGCGTAGCATTTACGTTATACAAATATTCGTTCATGTCCTTAGACTATTATAGCTTGCCACTTTTATCTTTTATCAGTTATTTATATTATATGAGTCTTTCTGGATCTCATGTATGTGGTCAGATTATAGAAGGTTTTAAAGTTGTGTTTCGAGTCTCAATCTAGTTATAATTTTTATATGTACAGTGCAAATCATCTATATAACCAGTATCTGATTTCTACAAGTTTTCAAGAATAATCAATATTCACTTAAAATCACTTAAACCTAATCAAAAACTATTTTCACACCAAATCCAATATCTTCAAGGTTTTATAAAATTAACACTTTTATCTTTTGTCCATTATTTTTGTTATCTAGAGAAGGTCGAGTTTGTTTTTTAATTTGATGTGTGTGGCTACTTTAAAGATGGGTTTAAAGTTATGTTTTTGAGTTTTATGTGACAATAGTTTATATGTACAATGGGAATCCTTTATATAAAGAGCATTATGTACAATAACGCACTATCAACGCCAATCTCACGTGGCACATTTTTGGCTTGAGCCAACGCCAAGCAACCATACCACCTATGTGCGAAAAAACGAGTGATGCTAGTGGCTTGCGCCATTTAGTGTTTTCTTAATTGGTTTTTGTGTGAGTTTGTGCTTTAATTGAGTATGTTGGGTCTCAAAAGTGAGTTTTTGGCTTGAGTAATTAGTGAGAAGGGTTTTGGATATATGAGTGATAAGAGAAGTGAAAGGGGAAAATGCTGAAATGATATAACTTGACACATCTTTTTGGTTTTGGCTCAAGGCATCACACCTAGTGCTCTAACCCCTATCTAATAATGGATCAAGATCCTTTCAAGTTCACTTTCAACTTGATAGATCAAGTTAGAGGTTTTTGTGAAGAGGAAAAAAAGGCGGGCCCTCTGAAGTGAGACTTTTATTTTATTTTAATTCAAATCACACACACAACAACACTAAGGGTGCGTTTGGTATATTTCCATCAATCACAATCCATCTAATAATTATAAGTTTCCTATGATAATCAATACTTACAAATCACTAAAACATAATTAAAACTAGTTTCTCACCAAATCCAGAATCTTTGAAGTTTTATAACGTGGCACTTTTATCCTTTATCCGTATTTTTGTTATCTAAAGAAGGTCGAGCTTGTTTTTAAAGTTGATGTGTGTGACTACTTTGGAGATGGTTTTAAAGTTAGATTTTGAGTCTTGATGTGATAATAGTTATTTACAGCATACATATATATTTATTCATGTCGTTCAAGTTTATAACCTTGTCACTTTTATCTTTTATCAGTTGTTTTCATAATTCGAGACAAGTGAATCATTTTTAAAAATTAATAATGTCCGCAAACATCTTGGAGATGGATTTAAACCTGATCGTAGATTAATGTACTTGAATCAAGTATGATTAGGTACCATCAAATTCGTGATTGACATGAATATTGAAACTCATGCTCGAAACTTGAATCGAGCTTGATTAAGCCAACATCTAATACTTGATATCTGCAGATGATTGGCAATTTGGCACATAGAGCTAGAATTGCTTTGCATATAGAGTACTTGTTTGAAACTTTAAAACAACACAGGTTGCTTGTCATGAAATCGATATGCTCCATTGGTCGAATCATTTTACATACAGAGTACTTTATTAAGTAATTAGTAAATGTATAGAAAAGGTAAAGTGTAATTGCATATTATATCCAGAGTTTGCCATACAAGTTTAGTAACCTTGAACTAGAAGTTGTACTCGACTAAAATTGAATTATAAAGTATGTTGAGCCAAAATTGAGTAACTCTTAAACTGTCTTGTGTGGATAACACCTATAAGACGCGACATGTAATATATTCAAAAGATTATTACGTACTATATGCTTTTAAAATAAATGACTGGAAAATTAAAAATATGCATAATTTTCTTCTTTAAGCTTATGTGACAACATCATGTTCGTTGTGACATAAGAACCAACTTATTCACAAACTAATAAACCATTTTAGCAACAAAATTAGCTGTCGAAGCATTTTTCTGTCGGGCTGGTCTTGACGGCTCCCTCGTGCCATTCATCCATGTCCCGAGCTTTGAAGTATGCTGCAAACAGGAGAGAACCCGTTAGAAGGAGCCCCGAGGCCGAAGCCCCGGGAACCACCCTCCGACGGTCAAGTCAGCACCTCGTAGGTAGAGGATTTATGTATATGTGTAAGCATGGTATGTATGCATTATGATGTGTTGATATATATGAATGTGTATCTTCTGTATGTAGAAGTGGTGCTATATGTGTGAGAGATGAGATAGTATTATGTGTGTACGTTATATGTGAAGAGAATATGTCCTCCCTTAATGTATGAAGCAATGTATATATATATAGACATAGATAGTGACACAATTAGGCGGGAAATATTTAGGCGGGAAACAACTAGGCGGGAACATTTAGGCGGGAAATATTTAGGCGGGAACATTTAGGCGGGAAATATTCCTTTGTCTAGGGTAATTCGGCATAGGCCATTTGGCCATATACGTCGACATGTCCCCCCAGTATTGTACTATTGGTTGAAGACCGATGGTGCAATACTTAGAGAATGTCTTTGCGCCTTTCGGCACATGTCGTTCGGATAAGTGCTGTAACTGCCTCTCGGCACGTGTCCTTCGGACACATACGTCGACATGTCCCCCCAGTATTGCATTATGCCGTAAGAGACTGATGATGTAATACTTTTTAAAGAATACCTTATGGCCTTTCAGCCTGTGTCATTCGGTGGTGCCTTAGCGCCATCTTAGAGTGGTTCATCAGTGGCCCATAAGTCGACGCTTCCTAGAGAGTTGGGTCTTATTAGACCACATTCGCCATCATGTCTCCCCAAGATAGTATTATTGACCAATGGTCAAGGATGCTATACTTAAACTTTGTCTTGTCTTCATATATACATTTTCATAATTCTTTCCGAATGACTATGAACCACCCAAGTGTGTATTGTTTGACCAAATGAAAGCCATACATGTCTTTTCCCCATCCCTTTTTTATACTTGCGCGAGATATCATGTATCTCATTTTGAGTTGTTTAATTAATGACGTCCCTGGTATGTTGCGTCTTCGGAATATAATTATGCCCGTAAGTAAATATACCCCGACCTTCCCTAGTGACTTGGCACTTTTGGGGGTAATGTTTCGCCTGTTGGTAAGTATACCTGGGGGCTCATCCCTGGTGACTTAGCACTTTTGGGGGGTAATGTTTCGCCTGTTGGTAAGTATACCTGGGGGCTCATCCCTAGTGACTTAGCACTTTCGGGGGTAAATTATGCCTGTAAGTAAATATACCCCGGCCTTCCCTAGTGACTTAGCACTTTTGGGGGTAATGTTTCGCCTGTTGGTAAGTATACCTGGGGGCTCATCCCTGGCGTCGTCACGCCTACGGGGTATCTGCGTGCCGTTGGGGCATATATGCCTCGGCTCTTCCCTTAATGTCTTAGCATTATTCGGGTACGCAATACCACCGAATGGTATATGGCCTTCCCAGTGTCGCTGCACTTACGGGGTAAATTATGCCTCATTGGCTAGACATTGACTACATGGATCGGTAGGAGGTAGCTAATCTCGTCGAGTCATTATGATGTTATGTCTTATTTCTTGTAATCATTATGCATGTGAAACTCATGCAATTATCCTCGAAAGTGAAACATGAAAGCTCTTCCGCTTTTTCGTGCGGATATGATAAACACAACATTTCGCTTTCATCAAAACAAGAATTAGGTCACAGCAGACCGTAACAACATATGAACGTATTATACCATTATACTCCTCCAGCTCAATGGTGCTAATGTTTATTAGGATCGTTGAACTTAAAAGAGAGCAAAGTATTAGATAACATGATAATTAATAACGAGGTTGCTCATAGATGTTAAATATCGAACATGTGATGCTTTCTCATACTTAATGGTTGGGTGTGAGTTACCGCATGCGCAACATTGTTTCATGCTCCTCCTTCGTCAAACTAATTTGACATTATGAGTGGACCAATATGAACTATTATCGTTTTAGTAGTCACGCTTCCTCATGTAATACGATATATATATATATATATATATATTAATGACCTCGTCGATCCTCACGAATTGCTCCGGCCAAAGTTTTACCTTAATAATATGTAAGGAACTAGCATAAAATAGGTTTCTTAAATAAATGAATTAACACGCTTCGACCCCTTTTCAAGAAGGTCTTTTTCATCCTCAAAACCTTGTCCACCCTTCCTAATATAACATGGGCCTCGAAATTTGTTCCAAACAAACGCGATCCGAAGGTCGATTTTGAGGCTTTGATGATCGTCGCTCATGAAACAAAACCGAAAGTCGGATCGAGTAAGAGACCGAAGGTCACGGTGATCCGGTATGTATCGTTCGGTCGGTGATACGTTAGGGTGATCGTTTAATTTTCTTCAACTTTGGGATCATTGGGAATGAAAAGTATTATCCAAAATTTAATCATTCTTTACAAACTTAGTTATTCTCTTGAAGCATCATTCGAAGTAAGGTGCTTAGACGAAGACGAAGGGCGCGTATACGAAGATGAAAATATAGTAGATGAAAACCAAATTGATTAAGAGGTCGTACTTTGATGGCTGTTGGTTTTTACCTGGTGAACCATAGCTTGGTTCTTTATAATTATGCCGCAATTTTCATTCATCCGTAATTCCGTGAGCTGGCCGCAACAATGGTGTGATGGAGCAAAAAAGATGGAGAATGTTATAGAAGTGAAGCGGAATGGATCAAAGTGTAGGACGTTGGAGGTTAAGTGACCGAAGCAGCAGTATCCAAATTGTCGAAGGGCCCTAATATCAATCAAAGGCATTCGTATAAGGTTGAGCCGGAGTTATTATGATGAACTCCGAAGGTCATGCTCAAGCTTTAAAGGTGAGAAAGTGACGATTCTAGCTCTAAGTTAAGATAATGAGCCGAGGTATGGATTCCGATAGTGAGAGCCTTAAAACACGGTACTTGCAGGGGCCGTAGCTCATGAGGGCTACTACCCATCCATAGGAGACAAAAGTTCATCTAACCGACGGAGACAAAGGTTCATCGAGACCCAAAATTGACAAATACACCATGGTTCAAAAGATAAAGTTGGAAGTTAAATCGAGTTAGCATTTTGTCGGACGTTTATCGAGAACCGAGCACTCAAAAGTAGCAAGACGATACGTAAAGTTTTGCGTCTACCCGTAAACGTTGGAGGAAGAGAGAACGAAGATCCATCCGTACTGTGCGGGATAAATAGGTTTCATTGCCTCAATCCTTCGGTCTTGTATGTTGGCGGGATGATGAGTAGTGCTGAACTCAAGACCCCGAATGATTGTTCGCTTTTATTATCGTAGTCTCGGCCGATTATTGTATAAACGTAATTTATGTAATCAACAAATACCAAGGTCGAGGAAAGGGTCACGACGCCAAGGTCATAGGTGCCAAGGTTTAAGTAAACGCATAACACAAAAGTTAAACGAAAGGGAAAGAATGCTACCGGTCATATACTCATATTAGTGGGCATTTCCTCTCACCCCAACCGATCGTGCAAATGTATTAACGTAAAAGTGACGTGGGTTAAAGCTCAAATCATAGGATTGTTATGGGTATATAACGAAGTTTATAAGACCGAACGGAGGTCAACCGACTCAAGACCAAAATTAACGATGGATCTCCAAGGTCGGTTGTTGCGGTCATACGCTTAATGTGCATAAGGTCATCCAAAGGATTCTCGAAAAGGTAAGAAAGTATTAAACCGCAACATACATGCTCAAAGATAGCCCGTATTATTTACAAGATTATTTATCTATGCATACGTTATTTATCAATGTTTTGGAGGGTATTTAAGCGCGACACGAAGAGGTCGGCCAAAAATTTGGCGCGAGACTTCCGAGTTCAAACATGTTTATGTAGTCATGAAGATGAAATGTGCATTCATGACCCACGGGTCTTCATAAGATTGTTGGAGTGTCATCAAAAAGTTTGTTCGGTGTCGGCATAAAAATATTTGTGGCATGGAAAGTAAGATGTCAGCCTCATGCTATAAGAAATATTTGATCATAGGCCTAACATATATGAAGAGTTATATGATAATTTTGACGCTAAGTTGCGTATGGCCGAGCAATCTCCGGGCAAGTGTATGTGACCTTCTAAAAACAATTCATTTTTTTTTTTTTTTTTTTTTTTTTTTAAACGCTTAGCTATTCTCAAAAGTATCGGAATAGACAAATTACTTACTTCATGACCAGTGACGAAGCCAGGATTCAACATATGGGTGAGCCAAATAGTAACATAGCGATATCATTAGAGTATCATAATTTTAATCTCAAAGTTGAACTAAAGATGTAAAAAAGTAAATGTAACAACGGCTATACAAGCATATGAGAAGAACGTATAACCTATGAGCATGAATCTTTTGGACTAACCGATACTTCAAGCTTATAAAAATGAGAAGTTATAAGAGTATTACTATATAATTTTTTTTTTTTTTTTTTTTTTTTTTTTTTTTTTTTGAACATGAGCTTAAATTCCTCCATGTAATTTTCTTGCCATCCTTCACCCATTCTTCCTCTAGTCATATCACAATTAAAATAAAAGATTATAAGCTAGCTCTTCTAACCGGATGGGCCGTATTATAAGTTTTATTAGACCAATTCGTACATAATATTGTACTACGAATATACAAAAGTAAGTAGAATAGTTGGGCGGGCCTTGGCCGACCCTACAATTAACGCGTCTCCGCCATCATGACTTGGATATACCCCAATTAGACTAGTACCGACAAAGTAATCACGTGGGGTGGGTCACGGGCAATATTGTTTTACTCATGTTGCGTCATTGCGTATATTTGTAGAGATCTAGTACCATAGGCTGTATTATTTGTACATCATCTATGTTTCTTTTCTTTTAAGCATTTGAATGATATCAGCTTATCAAGGTAGCATGGCAATGAACCTATCATGTCATACTTATGTTCTCTTAACAGAGAGAGCAAGGAAGTGATATTGGAGTACTTACAAAGTAGGCGTGAAACACTGCATCCGAATGGTACACTATTTGTCCAAACATCCCGACTCAGTAGCTTGTTAGTCATGCCATTAATATGGCTATGTGGCTCTCAAGGAAATTATCTCCGCCATTGATGACTCAAGGGCGCCATACCGAACGACCTTCTACGAATGATGCAAGGTTCGAACGACCATACCCGGCGAATAGTAGAATGCTTCTTTCACCGCCTTTTGATTAGCAAGATACAAAATCATTATGGGATATGGTATCGGTGATGACTACCGAACGAAACCGGATTGAACGAACCTCTTGACGAAAATCCGGACGAGGCACCGTACATGCCCCTTTCTTTATTCCGGGGTTACTTAAAGTCATCCCACCGAAGGCATCAAACCCGACGATTCATACATAACGTCCATAACAACGATCCTTCGGAAGGGCGGTAGATGAACTACTGCCGGAAGGACAGTAGATGAACCGCCTCCGTTATCATCCATCTTCTGGAAGGAGGGTAGACGGCCTTCCTCCAAAAGGACATACCGAACGGAGGATGGAGGTCCGTGGAAATCAAACTTAAAGCGAGACCCATCATTCCTAAATGTGGTAGAATGAGCGTGGGTCCCACGGATGGCGCCAATGTCGAAGCATTTTTCCGCCGGGCCGGTCTCGACGGCTCCTCGTGCCATTCATCCATGTCCCGAGCTTTGAAGTATGCCGCAAATGTGAGAGAACCCGTTAGAAGGAGCCCCGAGGCAAGCCCCGAACCACCTCCGACGGTCAAGTCAAGACCTCGTAGGTAGAGGATTTATGTATATGTGTAAGCATGGTATGTATGCATTATGATGTGTTGATATATATGAATGTGTATCTTCCGTATGTGAAGTGGTGCTATATGTGAGAGATGAGATAGTATTATGTGTATGCGTTATATGTGAAGAGAATATGTCCTCCTTAATGTATGAAGCAATGTATATATATATAGACATAGATAGTGACACAATTAGGCGGAAATATTTAGGCGGGAAACAATTAAGTAAGGAACATTTAGGCGGGAAATATTTAGGCGGGAACATTTAGACGGGAAATATTCCTTTGTCTAGGGTAATTCGGCATAGGCCATTTGGCCATATACGTCGACATTAGCCATATTTCACTCTTTTGTTTTCTCATGTAATGGTATCTTACTATTACAAGCTAATCATAATATTACCCTCCAATTCATCATAAGAGTACTCATCAAAAGCCATAAGCTATTTAATTGAAATAATCTTTAACCAACCAAACAACCTTCCTACGAGCTTATCCTTTGTCTCATGAAACATGATAAGCTAAAGCTTAAACCCCCTTTTGTCAACTACCTTCCCACAAACCAAACCCAAACCAAAACTAGGGTTTTAGCTTTAGCCATGGCCCTTCACCCTATCTTCCGCCATTTTCTGACACACTTTCACCATCACCCCACCTTCAAACCCATCTCACTCATACCCATTATCCATAAAACCTTAACCCCTCTTTTTATCTCATCATCTCTTAAACCCATCAATTCCTTAAACCCTCATTTCTCATCCACAGGTATCAAGATTGTGTTTTTTGAATACCCTTTAATGTAATTTGAAAGTATATAGTCATGAATTCTTAGAATTGATTAATATTTGTGATGCCCTTATATGATTAGTTATGTTTTATGCATAAAGATTGTGTTTTTTGGATACCCTTTAGTTTGATTTGAGATTCTGTAGTATTGTATTGATTAAGGATGTGCTTGTTTAAGCTTATTTAGGGGCTTATGAGCTTATTTGTTTTCGGCTTAGGGGGTGTTTGTTTCAGCTTCTATAGCCGGCTTATGGCCTTTTTGGTTTTCGGCTTATGTTTCATAAGCTCACTGTTTGTGGCTTATATAAGCCACAAACACCCCTTTATATTTCAAAAGCTCATTTTTTTCGGTTTTTTTTTTAGACTTGTGGGCTTATATAAGTTTGTTATGAGATAATGAAATTATATATGCTCATAAGTCCCAAAATAAGCCAAAAAAATGGGGCTTATGAGACATAAGCGGGAAACAAATAAGCTTGTAAGCCCATAAATAAGCTTAAACAAACACCCCCTAATATTTCTGATGCCCTTTTATGACGAGCTGTGTTTTATACATAAAGATTGTACTTTTTGGATACCCTTTAGTGTGATTCGAGATTATATAGTCATGAATGATTAGAATTGATTAATAATTGCATTTTTGGGATACCCTTTAGTTTGATTTGAGATTCTGTAGTGTTGAATTTTTTGAATTGATTAAGGAAGTGCTTGTTTAAGCTTATTTATGGGCCTTTGAGCTTATTTGTTTTTGGCTTATTTTGAAACTTGTGGGCTTATATAAGCTTGTTATGACATAATAAACACATATAAGCTCATAAGTACCAAAATAAGCAAAAAAAATGGGTCTTATGAAACATAAGCGGAAAATGAATAAGCTCGTAAACCCATATATAAGCTTAAACAAACACCCCCTAATATTTGTGATGCCCTTTAATGACGAGCTGTGTTTTATACATAAAGATTGTACTCTTTGGATACCCTTTAGTGTGATTTGAGATTATATAGTGTTGAATTCGTTAATTTGATTCTTATTTGTAGTACCCTTTATGATGACTTGTGTTTTATGCATAAAGATCGTGTTTTTTTGGATACCCTTTATTGTAATTAGACATTATACCGAGTGCGCAGCGAAGATATTAGTTTTGAATACTTTGAATGTTGTTGTTGGTGAAATTTTGTGATAGCCTTTTATGATGCTGTGCTTTATTTCTTCTTGATTAATTTAATGCGAGTTTGCACAATCTTTATGCAGAATATTGTATTTTTCGAATACTAGTTACCTTTTTTCGAAGTTATTTTAAGTGCAGCCATTATATAAGTTTTAAATTCTTCGAATTTTATTGAATATGTTTTAGTCTTCTTGATTAAAAAAATGTATTACGCAGAAAAAATGAACCTTTCGAATACCCTTTATTAAAATTATTGTAATTCGAAATAATCAATTTAGTGTTTTGGGTCAAAGGGATTAGTCATTTGGCTATGATTATGGTTTTATGTTTATTTGGTGTCAAAATGATGTAATCTAGAGGAGTACGTACGAAGTTGCCATGATAAAGTTAATTATCTAGTTCTGATTATGATAAATCGACGTCTTATTCTAAACTACCAATGTGATCCATTTTTTTTCATGACATATCTGTTTTCTATTGTTCAGTTGCTGATAACACTTTGATATTAAACAAGGACGAGCGGGTGGGGTCGAGTTCGCCAAGCATAAATCAACCAGACCCAGACGTGAATTCGAGTAGTACAATTGCTGCAATTGTTACTTCTTTGGGTGGGCAGGCAAGTGCAGTTGGTATTGTAAGATTATCTGGTGCATCAGCAGTTAATATAGCAGGACGTGTTTTTCGTCCGTTAAAGAAAAGGAAAAAGAAAAACTTTACTTGGCAGCCTACTAGTCATGTTGTAGAATATGGCGTTGTATGTGATCCTTATGGCAACATTGTTGACGAGGTAAATGCTTTAAGCCATTTTCTTTTAAAAACTGGGTTATCTTTATTGATTCGTATGGAGATGTTTTTTTTCAAAGATTAAATGTAATGTAGGTTGCTTATCGGTTGCCTATAGATTAAGTAGATGTTTGCCTGTATAGATTAAATAGATGTTTGCCTGTTTGGATATGCATTTAAAATGACTATTGCAATTCGAGGCCAGATGTATCCATTTTTGAGTGTTTGGGTAAACTGATTATGTCGGGTCAAATTGTGTAAGATAACTGATTGTTGGTATTTTTCTGCACCATCTCGTAACATTTATTATGGAATATTATTGTTTTGTAGGTCTTAGCGATACCCATGTTAGCCCCAAGATCTTACACCCGAGAAGATGTGGTTGAGCTACAATGTCATGGGAGTGATGTCTGTTTACACCGTGTGCTGAGAGCTTGTCTAGAAGCTGGGGCAAGGCTTGCTGAACCAGGTTGAGCTCATTATCTCAGACGTTAACCCAAAAGTAAATAAGAATAGAGTATGAGACATATGCTAATTCACTTTGTGATTCTGATTCGATTAATTTTCATAAAAAATATAAAGATTCGTCATTTCATTCTAAAACTACTACATTCAAAACCGTACAACCACTTAACAGAAAAAGTTTTCTTCAATGGTTTTATTGGGGTAATGGAAATACAAATCGCAATACAGATTCATTATGTAACAAAAAGTTTCATTATATTTTCTTTATTAGGCGAATTTACACTTCGAGCTTTCCTCAATGGTCGATTAGATCTATCTCAAGCAGAAGATGTTGGAAAACTAGTATCAGCCAAGTCTGTGGCTGCAGCCGATGCTGCCCTTGCTGGAATTCAGGCACGAGTTTCTTCTAGATATATACTTTTCTTAGAGGTGGCGTAATGTGTGAGTCCAGTAGGTTGTTTAACGGTCAAAAAGGAACTATTATAACGGTTGAAAAAACAGCTCGGGTTCGGGGTGACCTTAAACTCTTTTTTTTTTTTTTTTTTCCTTTCTTTGATTTTATGATAGTATATTGTTTCAATAATAATCCAATATTTAAATAAACTGTCTAGGATAATAGGGGCTTATTACATTGTAACAAGACTTTAGGTGACCTTTGACTCGTTTTCATGTAAGTTTTCTTCTTTTAACTTAACCCAGTTTGACCCGTTAGAGGCGACTTATAACTCAAAGTCTCAAACACACCCGCTTGTACAGAGATGGGCGTAAATTGTAACCTCTATGTGTTGTGAAAATCTTTAATCTCTAACAGGAAAATACTTAACACTATATGATTTCATGACAGGGTGGTTTTTCTTCATTGGTGAAATCACTAAGAGCGCAATGTATCGAGTTGCTTACAGAGATAGAAGCCCGATTGGATTTTGATGATGAAATGCCGCCACTAGACATGGATCTAATCCTGAGTAAAATAAGTGCAATGTCACATGATGTAGAGAGTGCAATGGAAACCGCTAATTATGACAAGTTTTTGCAATCTGGATTACAGGTGCGCGATGTTATGAGTTTTCTCAAGTGCTCACATCTTCTTAAGAGTTTAAATTTATCACGGGACGGCTGGAATTCAGAAAAAAATAAAATTGGTTTAGTTTATAACATTGTTTGGACGTTTTTAAATCAAGAAAAGCCCGTTTGCATTGTAAAAGTCAAAGTCTAATATTTTCTTACCTATGCATTGCTATTTGCAGATCGCAATTATTGGTCGGCCAAATGTTGGGAAATCCAGCCTACTCAACTCATGGAGTAAGGTATGCATTGCTATCATTTTTGTTACAATAAAGAACCATAGGAAACTTGGTTATTTAAAATACAATAATTTCTTGCTCATTGAGTGTATATATGATTTAGCTTGCAGAGTGAAAGGGCAATAGTTACAAACATAGCTGGAACAACACGGGATGTTGTGGAAGCCAATATAACGGTTCAAGGTATCCCCGTCACACTACTTGATACAGCTGGGATCAGAGAAACTGATGATATCGTGGAAAAGATAGGTGAGACTACACACAAGCACGTCTTCATGCAACATAGATGCAATTTTTGAGTTCTTAATTAATTTTTAAATACAGGTGTTGAGAGATCGGAAGCTGTCGCTATGGGTGCTGATGTGGTTATCATGGCGGTGAGTGCTATTGATGGATGGACCACAGAAGATGCCATACTACTCGATAAAATAAAATGCACTAAGGTCTCGACTTTTTATCTTTTTACCATTATCACATTGTTAACCCTTAAGGTTATAACACGCTGCAACGAATTATTCCATAATTATTAATTGATTTCTTCAAAACAAAAGCAAAAACAACCTTACACCAAGTTAAAGCCTTTGATTGTTCTTATCTATTGTGACGACAGGGTGGCTCCGGATCTCCAGTGATATTGGCAATAAACAAAATCGATTGTGCACCATCATCATGCTTTGAGTTCATCAACACTATAGGCGAATCTTTCAATAAGCATATTTATACGTGTGCTATTACGGGTCAAGGAATTCAAGATTTAGAAACTGCAATTCTTGAGCTTGTAGGCCTCCAAAAAATATCTGCCGGTGGACGCAAGTGGGCCGTTAACCAGGTTTCAAAACGATATATGTTCAATATTACTTCAACTTTTTGGGCTACTATTGACATGCATTTATTTATTTTTTTTAATAATTTTACCCGTATAGATAAATGCGCTGAAACTATCAACTATAATTTCTAATTTGAGGTTTGATTTCTTGATGAATTATTAGAGACAATGTGAGCAACTTCTTCGTACAAAGGATGCTTTAACGAGGCTGAGGACATCGATAGAGGATGATCTTCCGTTTGACTTTTGGACGATAGATTTGAGGGATGCTGCACTCGCGCTTGGGCAGATAAGTGGAGAAGATATATCTGAAGAAGTTTTGACTAATATTTTTGGTAAATTCTGCATTGGTAAGTAGATATATCTGAAGAAGTCTATGCATTTTTCTTTGTATGTACATTGCTAAGTTTAGTCTTTTCAACACCTCTACTCAATCATGTTAGAATGATAAAACCCTCGTAAGATATTGTATTATTATTACGATATTTTATTGCAATTACATCTAGAAACCCAACAGACCAAACCCACAATCGGGCTTGTGCCAATATTTTTCTTCTAATACTGCCCTGCAATCCGAGGAGCGAAATCATGAAAACTCGAATTGAATAGAAAACTAAATAAACATTAAACAAAGCTAAACTAATAAGAAGAAAAAAACATTATGGCAATGAAAGCAATTATTTGTTGATGAAACAACCAAATCACAAACAGTTCAAACGTTACATAATAAAACCTTTATCAAAACCAAACAAGCAATAAAAACACTAAGAAGCCGTGATGACTCCACAAGCAAAGAAATTACGACGCCATTCGACGGAGCATTTTGAGCGCTTTAGATCGAAGAACTTAGTTTTGGAGAAGCATATTTAGTTTCCTTGATCGATAATTCATTTTCTGAACTCGCTTGAAAAACTTCATAGTCCTTATTCTTTTCTTCTTCGAGTGAAACTTTTTTCTTTTCAATTGATGAATTGAATCTTTAAGCTAGAGAAGTTGGACGAAGCTTTCTCAGAACTTCGTTCACAATCTCCCTCTCCTGGTTCGAGTTCTGGACTCCCATATAATGCTTTAGAGCATCCTTTAAATCTTTGTGTTGCTCACATTTATCGAAAAATTCATGCATTAGTTTCTTCAATTCATGATCTTGAAGATCACCAGTAAACTTTTTGATTGGAATACCATTCTCCGGCTGAAATCTATAATAAATACGTTGATCATCAATAATCACCACATTCTTCAAATCTCGTCCTAAATCTGATAAATCCTTAACGGGGTATCTAGAATGAATTTTACAAGAATGTGCATATAATCTATGCGAAATCAAACCGTTTGGATCCAATTTATCCAATATGGGCGAAGCGTAAGCTTCTGATCCTGCAGTAAAAATCACGACTTCGAAATTGTTTTGTCTTAAATATTTAAGAAATTCATTGACGTATGGACGTTTCTTTACATAGCGATCAACACTTCCATCATCGAACTTAACTAAGAAGTCATAGCTTTCACGAGACGGTATTGAGGAGGGACAAGATAGAGTAAAGATTAAGGTATGATCAAGGTCTAGAACAACCGTCTTTTGATTCGGGGAGTTTGCTGGAGGGAGGGTGCATGGTGGTTGTGTCAAGTAACCAACGTACATGTATTCTGATAAGCCGTGGTAAGAGGTCATGATGAATCGATTGTATGGTGTTTGGAAAGTTGTCGATACTAAAATTTGTTTACGATTGAATCGATTGTTTTGTTTGATATTGTATTATTAACATTAATGTGATATTTATAATGCAACGAATAACCGACCCAAACCCACAATCGAATAAGTAAAACTTCTATTTCCATATTCGTATAAGTAAAACTGACTAGTTCTGTTTCCATATTGTCATAATGTCATATCTTGCACCCTTTGCCTAGTTCTATTTCCATATTCGAAATTTCGAATAAGTAAAGTTGACTCATGCTGTTTTTACTGGTGTTTTTTATTAGGCAAATTCAGCCTTTGTACTTTCATCAATAGTATATTAAAACTTGACGTAGAATGCAAAAGCGAATTTAGATAAACCCTAATTCAAGGATGATAATCAAAGCGCATCTTGCGGGAATAAAACCTAAACAAGAGTAAAGACTTTAAAATAAACTTTTATTAATGATTCTCTGAATACATAACAATAAACCCAAGCTCTATATTTATTAAAAAACCAAACTTGGGGAGAAAGTAACCTAGAATCTTCAAGAACCGACTTAAAACAGAAAAAGGAAATAATAATGCGACTGGGTTACGGCGTAATTGAATTAATCAATTACGCGTAACTTCTACACCGAATGTAAACCTACTCAATTACGGCGTAATTGAGTTTATCAATTACGGGAACGTAAACCACAATTTAACAAATATTTATGGCGTAATCTTGGCTTGGGGTTACGCCGTAGTTAAGCAACAGACTACGATGCACGACCTTGAATCTTGTCTGCATCATTCCCCCTAACTTGAGAAGAACTCGCCCTCGAGTTCTTGCTATCAAGGGCTTCATCAACCTCAAACAACCTCTCACGACGAAGCTTATCCTCAGTAGCTTTGCGCTTCACATCAACTCGAGAACCTTCATCTTTTTTTACACGCCTACCACATTCCCAACGATCAACCCATGACCCCATACATCGGTTTGTGTACTCCTTGTCAACAATCATCAAGTCTTCAATAAAAGTAGATTCTTTATTTGCCATTGAAAACTTTATTGGATTTGTGATAATCATATTTAAACTTAACGCATAATCAAAACCACAAATCTTTAAATCATGAATGCTTTCGGAATCCCTTTTAAGCTCATAATCAAAATCCTTTACCTCTTGATCAACCTTAGAACCCACAACTTCGCCACAACAAGTCTTCAAAACACCAACTTCCTTTGTTGTTCCCATCATCAAAGTTGAAATTTTGTTAACATGTGTATCACAAATTTGAAGGTCTTGAATTTTCTTAACATGCTTTTCAACAACTTCAACTTTCACCATCTTTTCTTCTTCCTTAACCTCTGATGAGTCAATTATTATACAAAAAATATCAAATACGAAATAAGCGAGAGAATTACAAATCAACCGTTATAGGAAAAAGGTTGACACGCAAAACCCTCGAATACTCGATAAGTGATACCGGGCAAGTGATTACCCGGGTCGTTTCCCAACGAGGTGTGAATTGACGGTGACGTTTGAGGTTTGGGATTGGATGCTTGAATACAAAGAATTTTTAAATTTTGGAATTTTAAAATATGTGACGGGAATTTAAATAAAGCAAGTAAACTAAGCTAAAGCTACTACGGGAAATTAAAAACTAATCTAAGGCAACAATAAACGTAAAGGGAAACTTAAAATTAACTAAAGTGCAATAAAACGTAAAACGGGAATTTAAAGGAAAGCAATAAAACTACACTAATGAAATCTACGGGAGTCCTAAAATTAATCTAAAATACTAAGGGAAACTACGGGAAACTTAAAGCTAATTAAAAACGTAATTAACCTAAAATCGGGCATGTGCGGCTCCCGCACGCGCTTTAAAAAGTGAAAATGTAAAAATATTAACCCTACAAACTTAAAATTAATTTTCCTACATTCTAAATGACAAAAAATGATTTTAGGAAAAAGCCGGGTATTTTTTCGACTTTTAAATTATTTATTACGAATTAAAAACTAAAAATGTAAAAATTAATTATTAAAAATACGAAAACTTAATGAAAAATTACGAAACTTTTTATTAAAATACTTTATACTATTACTATACTGAGAAAAATACTAAGTGTGAAAAATAAGCAGTATAAAAGCTATTAATAAGCTAAACAGTCTAGAGAGCTTAAAAGGAAATGTAGGCTTAAAAGAATTATTGCTGCAAAACTAGACAAGAAAGACCCAAGGCCAAAGTGGTTCCAGGTGTGTGTGCTGAGGCCTGGGACGATTGCTGAAGTTACCTGGTTCGAATCCCAGCAGGTACTCTTTGCTATTTTTTTATTTTTTTTATTTTTTTGATATTTTTGCTACTTTAACTTAATAATAAGCAATCCTAACAACTAATAAACAGATTTTTAACTTAAGAAAAACTCTGATAAGCAGTTGAACCACAGAGTACAAGACAGAAATAAGCTAAACTCTAAATTAAACCAAACACTAATCTGAGCTAATCCTAAAAGCTAAATGGAAAACTAGTGCAAACTAAAACAAACTAAGGAAAATAAAGGCTATCCTAAGATTTACTAAAGAGAATGACTACATCTATACTAAAGATAAGCAAGTAAGCTTAGATAAGATGGACATAAACACTATGTAAGGGGCTGTTGACAGCAAGAAAAAAGGGACAAAGAGCAGTTTTCATGGACAAAATAAGCTAAGCTAATGAAATCCAAAGTGCAAATAAATTAAAGACACATTGAGATGGTTGTATAAGGACTTAAGAAAAGCAAAATTTGAAACTTTTAGACTATAAATAAGCTGAGAAATAAGCCCTTGAACAGCAGCAGATGCTGCTGTTCTTTGTGCAGTTTGTGTTCAGACAGAAAGATTTTTTTTTTTGTAAAGCAAACTTGGAAAAACTTGATAAACCAGATTCAACTATCAAAAAACCAACTAAAAGCTTTAAAAAAAATGTTTGACTTTGAAAGTCAAAACGGGTAAAAACTTGTTTTTAGACCATAATAAGCTTAAACCAAACACCCTTTAGGGGTAGAATCTATTTCTTGAAACTGTGAGATTTTGATAACTAAAAAAAACAGCATTTAGACCATTGATAAAAACTTAACTGAATCACAACCAACTTGCGACAAAGTTTAAAACACAAAATGACAGAAATTTAAAACATGTGAGAAATCAATTCTGCATAAACTTAATACAACTGAAACTTAAATTGCATTGAAAATTAAAAGGGTACAAGTAAATGACAGTAATAAAAATGGGACTAGAACAATATTTCTAGACAAGTTTTTAACACTAACTTCAAATGCCTATTTATACAGGAAACTAAAAAATTGTCTTCTTTCTCTATCTTCCTGTTTGTGTTTCTTTTGTGTGTTGAAACAGCCAAAAAAACATCCTTTGTGCTTTCTTCCTTCAATCTCAGCCATCCAATTGGTAGGTACGCTTGAGCAGCAATCAGGGCCATTCATTGGGGCTTTTGTGAGCTTGGGATTGCCACAGTGGCTAGGGTATCCTGTGACTGCATTGGGGAAGGGGATGAGTGGGTTGGGAATTTGGGATTGGCTGGGTAAAAGGGAGGTTAGGGCTCCTGGGTTTTGGGTAAAGAGGAAGAAAGGAGGGAAAAAAAGAGAGGGGCGTTTGTTTTGTTATCTGGGTTGGGGAAGGAAAAATAAAAGGGGCCTTGGGTTTTTATTTGGGCTTAGGTGTTGTTAACATAGGATTTGGATTTAGGATTAACTATGGCGCCATGGTGAATTTTAGGGACCAAACATGTAAAATCTGATTTTTCAGGGACTAAACATGTGATTCTGAAAATGTCTTCCAAGGGCCAATCTTGTCATTCTCCAATAAATCAAGAGCTGACTTTGCCAATTCTGAAACTTGAGAGACCAAACTTGCAAATTCTCCAAACTTTTTACCCAAGGATCATTTTTGATAAATTTTGATTTTGAAAGGACTTGGGTTGACTTTTATTCCAAAACAAATGCTCAGAGACTGATTTTGTCATTTTGTGAAACTTCAGGGACTGAAAATGTCAATTGTGTGAACTTTGATCATTTTTTAATTTGTTTTCAATCTTTTTGTACCTGAGTCACATAAAAACACATTTCAATGATATTTGTAACATTTATATGGTCATTTGTGTGTTTTTGGTCGTTTTTGTGGGTTTAAATAATATAAAATATATGTGTATTTAGACACATATCAACCTCAGACTTTGATAATTTTGGTTTGACTTCGGGTGGAACCATTGTTGATACAAAAGTTGGACGTTCCTTGTTTGGAGCTCCAGCTCTCGTACCAATTGAGAATCGTTGCTTGAGACCTGCGCACTAAGAGACAGAAAACACCGTTAGGCTTATCGTGGGATTGTCTCCCACGATTATCCTCCGGCATGAGAGTAAGTAATCGGTTTAGGGTTTAGAGAGAGTTAGGGTTTGTAGATCGTACCTTAAACGAGGGATGGGATTCCCTTTATATACACACGGAATCCTTGTTGGTTCTGTGTTCCCCAACCTTCGGCGTATCCCGCCTAAGTCGGTTGGGAATGATAATCTTCCTATTTAGAAGATATCGGATATCTATTCCATGAATAGCTTTGGGTTTGGGCCTTCATGAGCCCAAACATCTGATCGGCGTAGCCCAGTTCGTACCGGGCTAAGTTAGTGTTGGACTTTAGTCGGGTTCGTGACCCGGATATAGACTATACGTCATCATGTCCCCCCAGTCTAGTATGCGCAGTGACTAACTGCGGATGCTAGACTAATAACCGTAGTCATTTAAAAACTTCGAAGCGTATCCAAGAAGCCATAAAAATATACCAACCATTACATTGGATCTAGACATTGGATTAAAAAATGGGTGCCTCGGAAGTCGGGGGAAAGTTACTGTACCCGTGTCCCATCAAGCAATCTCAACCACATATTAAGGGTTGGTGGGGTCCACGTGTCACTCATCGCGTGGATGAGGGAGGTTATATAACCCTTCGCTTCATTTTCACCCTTCCTTCCCACAGTAAAAAATAAAACGCTATCCGCCATTACTACAGCTTCAAACATTTCCAGCCACCATACCGTAATATTCATAAGGTAACCGCGCGTGCGCTTTTGTTTTCTGTGAGAAAAACAAGATCATGGTTAAGGTATTATCGGATTTCACGTCAGACATAACGGAGGAGGAACTTCTACAGTTTGCGTCTGATTACTATATTCCCAGCGCAGTACATCCGGAAGTTCCGGCTGCGAATGCGTCAATAGCGGACTTCCCCGATGGGAAGATCGGGGTATATACGCGTTTCTTCGAATTCGCAAATCAGCGTATACCCATATCGTTATTCTTGAGTGATGTATTGAACTATTACCGCATACACATATCCCAGCTGCACTGCATAGGTGCAGCGAAACTAACCAATTTTGAGGTGAACTGCCGCTTATTGGCCATTAGCCCCAAGATCCACCTGTTCCGCGCGTTTTATCACACCACGTGGTCACACGGGTGGGTATCCTTCGCGAAGCACCCTGGGCGACTCCAATGTTATTCGGAAAAATTAGATGCGCTCAGAAATTGGAGGGAAACCTTTTTCTGGGTCGACGACGCGTGCTTTTCTTCTCGTTTTGATTTTTACTCCCAGGGGACACTGCCAAAGGATGAGCGCCCCCTCCCCGGATCATATAATGCGGAGGATGCAGACACAATAAATGCCAACCGCATCCCCATTAACTCCTACCCTGAGGAGTTCTTGGTGCATATGGGCATTAGCCGTGCTAGTAACCAGGTTGTAGGTTGTCGAATACCACACAATGGTTAAATATATGATCAAAAAAGTGTATAATAATATTAATATGTTCTTCTAAATAAATAAGCTAGAATGTTTTTTTCAATACTGTCCATAAACTTTATGTAACTTTTGACCCATTTTAAATTTTAGCACTTTTGATATCCAAGTTAGCTAACTAACGTTTATAAAGAAATGGACCTCAACTGCCACCTCTTACTATTTGTGACAATCTAGTAGCTCTAATTGAGAAATGTTTAACGATGTGAAATTTTCATGACATGATAGATTATATTTTTCATCATTGATGAATTTACTTAGAGCACAATAAACTAAGTTGCGCATACAGATAGAAGCTTAATGTGATTATCATGATGAAATGTGGGCATTAAACATGGATTATAGTATGTCACATTTAAAGTTCAGAATGCAATGGCAAGAACTAACTACGATAAGCTTTTGCAATCTAGATCACAGATATATGTGATATGTTTTCTCGAGTTCTCACATCTTAGAAAATTTTGGAATTTTTTCATGGGACGAAAAAAGTGTATAAAATGGTACAAAGGGTTCTACCATGCTAAAATAATGTTTATCCGCTTAACCACCATAAAGTTGAGTGTAATAGTTCTACCATTACATTGCTACACATTTACAGTTCGTCATTATTGGTCCGGTCATATGTTGATAAATCTTGTCTACTTAACATCATCATGGAGTAAGGCATGTCCTCTAGCTATTGTGCTCATTGACTATATATGATGCAGATTGCAGAGTAAAAGACCAATATGTAGTTACAACTTCACCCACACATATGGTGCCTATTATCCTCAATGAACCACTGCCAAACCACTGAGCCACCACCTACAATACTACGGAAACCACCGCTAGAAGCCTGGGACACACACCGCTGCAACCGGATTTTCTCGAAAACTATAGAATGCCGCCACTATACACGGGTACTTAGCTATTCATTTTAATGTTTCATATGTGAAGTTAAATATATAGGCAATATTTAGCTAAATACTAGATGCAACAAAACTAATTAGACGGCTAATAGTTGATGTCATCAAACGCTGTTGTTACAACTTTTAGTAGCAGAGGCATATCTAAGAGACTAAGAGATTATAATCTAAATTAATCAAAAAAGAATTCATAAAGCCTAGATATTTAAATAAAAATTCTTCCAGATATAAAACAAAAAATGTCTACTCTACTCAACATTATGTCCTTGGTCCTCAATGTGATATTTCTTCATCAAATATAAAACAAAAAATGTCTACTCTACTTCTTTGGATTCCATGATTTTTCATCATCTTCCAGAGGTCTTTTGATCTTCTGGAAGCTGTCACTATACCATAAAATTATTAGATCAAAACTAGGAAACACACCAAATAAATTCGCTCGCAGCAGGATTTAGTGTTGTTGTTGTTGTTGTTGTTGTTGATGTTGTTGCTGTTGTTGTGTCGTGGCAAGCAACAACGCAAAAAGTGCTACAGGCAAGAAATACCAAGAATGCGAGTGGGAGCTATGTTGCGAAGAAGATTCTGCATCACCCGATTTTGGTGATAAAGCCATAGGAGTAGTCGAAAATCGTCCTGTAGATTGAATTGATTGTCTTCCCTCTAAAAGACTTGCTGCATACCAAAATATTGATCTTATATTGTCATCAAAATAAAAACATTAGGTTGAACATTATACGCAAGACAATGTTATACTCCTATGTATGACAAAACAAAAAGAAGTTGAGAAAAATAGTATGTTATTTATATTACAACATTTAAAGGCTATAAAAATCATAATTTATCAGTGCATATGCAAACTAAAGTTTCAAACAAAATAAGCTGTAATTTTTTTTTTGAGGATCATCACTTATATTGTGCATAGACTTCATAATGATTATATTATTTAGATTTACATAGAGGTGCAAGGCAAACGAGCAACAAGCTGTAATCAAATTCCAAATTCAGGATTTATTGTAAACTGTATAACATAAATCAATTCGAATTTGGATTAAATCTGTATATTTTATTGAAAAAAAGTCTAGATAAAGAGGTCTAAAAATCATAGTTGTCAGGATCCCGATCCTGATCTTAGGATCTTACGATTTTACGATTCTACAAAGCAAAAACGATCCGGATCCTAGGTAGGATCTTAGAAAGCTTAAGATCTTACAGGATCCCGATCTTGACCGTAGGATCTTAAGATCTAATCCGATCCGATCTTACGTTTCTCGAACCGCAAACTAAAAAACTACACAGTTATGGATTATCTTTTAATAGAATTAAGAAAACAACGTGTGATTCTTGCTAAACATTCAATTATTCATAATTTAGAACAATATTTTCATAAAACATTCATATAATTTTGATTAATGATAGATAATCATTTGTAGATTTGAATAATATTACAAAAACTATTAAAAAATGACGTTGTAGTAGGATCTTAAGATCTCGATCCGATCTTACGATCACGATCTTGCAAAGACGAAAACCGATCTTAACAACCTTGCTAAAAATATTTAAATCATAGTGAGCATTTTTTTTTAGCTTATGTGACATGAATAGGTTTAAAATATTGAACCTCTTCATAATTTTAATGTATTTGAATAATGAGAGATGTTTATAAAACTTTTAAAAGGTTTATAATTAATAGTGAAAATAAGTTTACAAACCAGAAGTGTTTATAAATTAATAACACGTCATAAGTATAAACCTTTATAAAGGTTTACAACAGTGGATGGTCACTCAAGTCTATATTCTTAAAGTTTAATAAAATTAAAAGTCAGATGTTAGATCATTATAAAAATAACAATATAGAGAACTTACGTGAATATCTATCCATCGAACCATGCATAAAACCGCAAGTAGAAGTAACATGAGCCACTCTAGTCATATTCATATCGAACCCTAACTCGACATTACTCTTCAAAGCTTCATAAACACACTTCGAATCAACTTTCCATACATCCTTAACTCCCGAACAACAAGATGTAACAGGCTTAGCCATGCTTGATTGTTTTTTGAGATATGGTAAGCAATTGATCATCTTGAACATTAATGTATCACATGACGGTGGTTTTGGTGGTGTCGGAGCTTGTGATGGCGGGTGTGGGCGGTTTGCGGTGGCACTCGAGAACAATGAAACCAAAGTAAGTGCAAAAAGAATGCATAAGGTTTGTTTGAAGTTCGACATTGTTGAAGGATGTTTACGTTTGTATGCAAACAATATAAGGAATAATGGTTTACTTATAGGAAAATATAAAGTCCCAACCGACTAGACCCAATAAAAAAGCCCAACAAGTAGCCAGAATTCACAAGTCGGACCTAATGAACAACTCTTGTAAACATGGAATAGGGCTTAAATCAGAGTTGAAGTAACCATATCAGAGTTGTTTGCACGAAACGTAGACCGCACCGAGTAGCCTTTTTATACATTGTTCACAATAGTAAGGGTGCCAAAAATAACGGTACCCGTGTAACCCAACCCAACCCAACCCGAATAACCCAAATTAGGGTAAGGTTTCAGGTGATAGTTTTGAGCTTATTCCGGGTCTCGGGTTAACCCAAATAACCCGCATAAGACAATTTAAAACCTTCTTTCATATATTCCTTTGTTTTTTTCTAAACATTTACCCACTTTTCTTATATTTATGTTAAATTTGGCTTATTCGGGTTAACCCGCATAACCAGTAACAATTTATCCCAAAACCCACCCGAATAACCCATGCAGCTTCTGTTAAATTTAAGATCAGCTCCTCACTGCATTCCAAACAACCCCAAATATTGGGTTTATTCGCTAGGACTAGCTTGCTCATTTGTTCAACGGAGCTAGCTGATAATGGTTGACCATAACGATAGTGAGTCCTCCTTTTAAATAAAGTTTGATAACTTGTTCTTTTTTCCTGTCATAACTAATTATTATTATTATTAGATTGCACAGATGTTCATCGGTCGAGGGTTGTTCAAGAGAAGATAAAAACTGCATTTAGTAATGTTTGCTGGTCTCATTTAAATGGTGGGTTAGTTCAGTTTTGGGCACCTGTAAACATATCTGGAAGACGGTTACTTTCGACTTTTGATCAACCTTTTGTAACTGAGCATATTGACTCTGTCGTTACATACAGGGTATGTTGTATGCGGTATAACTATAAGGTTGATTTTTTTTATAATAGTATTAAGGTTCCCACCACTGCATTCTGAAACCATTTGCCCGAGGTTATTGTGGATTTGAAGACTAGTATTAGTAGCAGTAGGAGGAGGAGGAGGAGGAGGAGGAGGAGGATGAGCGTTCGATCATGAGGTTGAATGTCTATCGATGCGTCTGCTGCTTTGGAATGTGAATTGGTGTCTTCTTTACTGCTACCTGTCTTTTGTCAACAATCATGTGTTGGCGTTGTTGAGTATTCTACGATGATGAGCAGGGGCGGAGGGGATGGGGTGGCTAGCGGGTGCTAGGCCCCTCCCAACTCGCCACTAAACACAATAAAGTACATACCAAAAGCCCATTTTCTGAGAAATGTTAATGATCGGCCCCTCTCAATCTACCAATTCATGTTTGTAATTTTAATATAAAAAAGTAAATGATTTGCTTGCCGGAAAAATGAAAAAGTGATCGGAGAAGAAAGGAGAAGAAAGAACAGAAAGAAGAAAGATAAACAAACATTTTCTATGCTTTTCTATTCCTATGTAAACTCTTGATAACTTTTGTTTCTTTTTACCCTTTTATTATTTGAGTAATTGCTCCTTTAAAAACTGGTTTCCACAACTCTTATACATAACAATAACAAGATAAATCTATCATTTTCATTATAACTACTCAAAGAAGCGTAGCCCAATCTAACGATATAAACTTTTGTGAATTTTTAATTGCCAGGTACAATTTTTATTAATGTGTTACTACGTATTACCTAGTTCTATGTCTTTTAATTGTTTCGCTTAGTATAAACATAAGCAAACTCAATTATAATAAAAGAACTTGTCGTTTAGTTGTATTTATGTGGCGTAAGATGTTTTCTTTAACTATTTAGTTCTAGTTTGTGTCTATAAAATTATTGGTTTATTTGTAGTGTAAGCGTTTTGATTTTTGATGCCGCAATTTTTTACACTATTTGTTTTACTCTTAACAAAGTAACCACCGTAGTTTTTGTGTTGGATCCACAACTCTCTCATTAAGCAACAAATGATAACAATTAGTTATTTATATTTTATATTCTTAAATGTATGATGCTTTTGAATATTAATGGTAACTTGATCACTATTAACTCCTTGTCTACTTATTAATTGTTAGTTTGTTACATTAGCGATTCTTTTTAGATTTTTTACTTCGGTCATTGAATTTACACAATTGATAACTTGTTTATGATGGTGTTTCATGAATCATGATATATGTTTTGGTGGTAGATAGAAATATAATTCAGCAATCAAACTACATTTTAAGAGTTCCAAGATCATATTATTGTTTACCTTTGGTACACAATTTTTTTGATTTAAATTGACTCAAGAGCAAAAAGGGAACAAGTGATTCTTACTATCTTAATGAGATGATTTTGGCTGGTGTGTTAGTTTATGACTCCAGATTCCTAAATTTTTCTAGATGTTTAGTTAAGCGTTTATTTTCTTGTATATGTTCCAAATTATATAGTTACCATTTTACAATTATGTTCGGCCACCCTTAACTTGAAATCCTAGCTCCGCCCCTGATGATGAGGATGACAGGGTCTCATCTTGTTTTATCTTTTAATGAGCTGCAAAGAGTACTTGTGGTATGTTTTGCATAAAACCTCCGTAAACATGTCTTTAAGTAGTATCGTTTTTAGTGAAAATTTTCATATAGTTTTTTTTTTGCTTACTTGTCTTTGCAGAGTGTCGGTATGTATACATTTCATGCACAAGAATGCCGGCCGTATAAGGTAAATTTTTTTCTGAAACCAAAAGCTCACGTGTTTTCTTGTTAAAGCAAATTGCTTCTAGATTACTCCTGGTACTAAGATATTGGATATGTATAAACGTGCTTTAATCTCCTGGAACAGGCTGTACCTGCTCTTAAAGTGGCTGCATATGAAATTGAAGAGGCGTTAGAGATTCTTTGTGAATCGCATTACATAACTCTTGCTCAAGTTTGGATGAGTACTCATGTGAATGAAAATTTTATACCCTTTTCATCGATGGAGGATCCCCGAATTGCAATAAAATTGATTGGTTATTCTGTTAAATGGGAAGATGATGTTCTTTTGTCCTCTATTAAGGGTTATTATGATACTTGTGATATGCTTCCTTTGAAAATCGGGAGGGACTTGCCGGAAGACACTTGAAACTTCATGTACCACACTTTTGCAGGGATATTAATGAAGTGTGTTGTGATAATGAGCTATTGGCGTTACTCCCTTCTGCCAGTAGCTGTCTTACGATATGCTTGAGGAGCACTCACACAAGAGAGGATGTTGATTATGTCTTTGAATTCTTGTGGCCCGCTGGTCGCGATTATCATATCTTGGTGGAGTCGATTTTATTAACACTAATGAGGTGCTTGCCACATTTCATGTTTCCATGTGGTGCAAAAGTTGGTGATGATGAATTATGTGTTGAGTTGTAAATGTTGACAACAACTCCAGGGAAAGTAGAGTCAGATGTTTTCACAATTATCACAAATCATCACGATTACTTAAGAAAACATTGGGAGCAAGAAAGAGATTTGTGGCAGAGGAAGAAAGTATTTCGTCTTTGGAGGTAAAATCAAACCCTCTGCATCGAGAGGATGTCAACCAAGAAGTTGGAAGTACCATTCAAGAAACTTCAACCAACTATTATGGTAATTATAACTTATAACCTTTTTGTAATTTAAATTCTTATACTTGTGAGCCTTTTGAATTTCATAAACACAAATGTGTCTTCCGTATCAAGTTTGATTATATATCAGTCGTCTAAGAAACTTCATCTTTGTTTTTATTTTTTCATTATTGACTAGATATTGTTTTTACAAAGATTTCAGATAATAATACACATAGATCTTTTGTTGGCATTCCAGGGCGGAAGTTTGTGAAGAGAAAGTTATGTGACATGTCTGAGAATCAACAGTGTGAATCACCTGAAGAAGTTTCTTCTAGAAACATCGACGGTGAAACGTACCAAAACAAGGATATGCTGACTGTAAAAACAGAATATGGAGATGATCTAATTGCATTCCTCATCCCGACCTCATCAACAACACTTGCAACCCTCAAAAAGGAAGTACATGAGGGGTTTGAGCTGAATAATGTACGCTATGAACTCGCGTACTTGGATAAATCTAATGATTTGATCGCAATCCGATCTGATGAAGAAGTAAGGGTTAGCATATGGGACAGACCTGCAAATACAACTCATATAAAATTGTATGTGCTTCCCCTAAGTTATTAATCCTAAGGGTTCTGCATCACATCACCTAATCGTCAACAGGTGTGAAGCTCACAGTTGAACATTTTATCCTGATGTGCCTCCTATTAGATAACTTGAATCAAGTCATATCTAAAGTTATATATTGCTAGAAATTTATTCTATTTATTTATGTACTGTTTGGTTCAGAGTATACATGGTAAAGGAAAGATCAAAGATGGACATCTGTTGTTACTTTTTTTTCTTCTTCTTATTATTGTAGAAGAAAAAGCTTCGCATTTGTGGTTAATTGTTTTCCTTTCCGTCTTGGCTGGGTTAGGTAACGTTGTACCTCTATCTTTTCAAAAGTCTCAATAACTGGACAAAGAGATCACCCGAGCTTACGACATTCTTGATCAGTAGCATTCCAATAAAGGGTTCGTCAGGTAGTGCAGCTTACACAACATCACATAAGCAAAACTCAGCAGCGGCTAATCTAGTATCCCTCATGGGAAATTAGACGAACGAATTCCTATATTCCTCTTACTCTCATATGAAAAACAAACTTTCAAATGCTCAAGAAAAATGCAAGTGTAATCAAAACCTCTAGCGTTTATCCCCATTTATTGATTTTATCATCAATAGTACAACCACGAGTGTTCACGAATGGTTATTGGTAATAGTGGTTCGCCAACTTAATTTGTGAACCTAAACTGCCGCAACTTTTTTTTTTTTTTTTTTTTAGTTATATAAAAGTGCATGAAATTAAATTATATAAACATATGTAATAAATATTGTTGGTGGAAAGAAACTACGGTATTTAAACAATTACAGTACTTATCAAATAATACACGGCTGCAACACACAGGTTTATAATCCTCGTTAAAAGACATATTATACACGTTGTGCTGTCATCTCTATTACAGCAATTGCAAACATTACAATAACTTTTTGGGTAATTAGACTGTACCGGCAGACATTAGAAATCATACACATGAAATGGGAAGTCATTTTCATCGTACCAAAATTTTCAATGACTTGAAGTGACAATACATTCAATCATTCATGATAGAACAAGCGTTGTGAAAACAGGTTATTGTTATACTAGTAGTTCGTTTGTAAATTGGCTGCTAAACAGATGTACAAGATTTATTAAACTTCCATGATGAGCCCAACAAGCTGAGCCGAAACATCGGATTGTGTGGCCATTTGATGCAAAATATATAAATGGATTGAGTTTCAAACGTATTTTCATTGGTATAATTTTCATCCAGTATTATATAACAAAAAAAAAAAAAAAAAAAAAAAAAAAAAAAAAGATCGAAATTGAAGAAGAAAAAATTTAAAAGCCAAACGAGGACAATTATTTTGAGACAGAAGGAGTAGCAAATAAGGTGAACTGAAAAGAAGTAGGAAAACTAAGCAGTACATCACTCCAGTAAACCAACGCTGCACAACTACCACCCAAACAGAACAGCAACTAGGAACATAACGAAGAATGAAAATCATGAGCAAACTGAAAACAAACCAGACTAGACAGAGACCGGCAACCAAAATCGAAGCAGGGGACCGGAGTAACAAAACCAAACCATTACAAGGTATCTAAATAGTTAGCTAAAACACTAGAAAGCAATTCAGAATCATACTAAGAATGGGAGGTTCGTTGACTATTGAAAATAGTAGTAATAGTTATTGATGATAAGTTATTGATTCATCAGGTATCATACTAAGTGAGGAACTGATGATATATTAATACTACAGTTGATTTAATGGTAGCACACGAAGTCGTATATGAGCACCATTTACAAATGTCGGATTTGAAAAACATCGTCTCAAGTGTTTATCAGAATTCATCAAGATCCAATCTCGGTCGTGATCCAAGTACTTGAGCTTGTAAGTCCCAGGATTCAAGTTGCAGCGCTTGTGGATTTCCTTCTTAAGAACTGCAAGTGTCAATGAGTTACGCTGGTAGAACTTAAACACACCAGGTGCATATTCTAATTTTATACTTATAACATCATCTTGATTTGCACTTTTGTTATTTACTTCTTCATTCGAGTCACAGTCACTCTCATACACATCCCTTAACTTTCTCTTGACAAAGTTTGGTCTTTGCCACCACCCTGTAAATAAGAAACTAATATCAGAAAGAAAAAAAAAAAAAAAGAATCTTTGGATGTTTGACACATGAAAAGTCCCATTTGGGGAAATGGGTTATTGAGGTGGGGAAATATTATGATTACCAGTAAGATTTCTTGCAGTTTCATTTGTGGATCTTCCAAGTTGTCGTATGGCATCTTCTCGCGGTAATGAGATTAAATGTGTCACCGCTAAAGATGAGGAAGAGGATATGCAATCCTCAGGCACCAAAAATCTCCTCCTATCTTCCGATGCTTTAGGTATCTGTGATAACTTATTACCTTGGAGAATCGCAAAAGATCCTATTCCTCCACTTCCTGTAGAGTTCTCGACATCTATAATATGCAACTCCTCACCAAGTCGTGCACCAGAAGCAAGCTTGAAATGTGGAAAACACCTCTTTAATGTTAATAGCATCGACTCCAACAGGATTAAATAGTTTCGAGTTTGGGGCCATAAGAATTCAAACGCATAATTTATGTCTCCAGTTTCAATGCTCCTCATGCATATCACAAAACAGCTACATCTAGTAGTGGCAGAGAGAAAAGCCAGTAGCGTCTTATTCCTACTCCGCTCATAACGACCCATATCATAAATATTTGTACAGAAGTGTGGATGGTATGTTTCAAGAGTCTTCCCAACAAGTCCCTCCTCTACTTTCAAAGGAAGCGTGTCACATGCATCATAATATGACTTACAAAGGCGATCATCCGAATCAACACAATAACCAACCAATTTGACAGCAAATCTTCCTTTTGTTTGAGTTCCATCTGCGCAAGGTTCAAAGGGCAGATGGTTCTCATTCTCGTAAGGGATCCAAACTTGGGCAGCAGGTAAGTCATGTGATTCACAAACGATAACTAATGCTTCTTCAATTTCATCTGTGACGCATTTGAGAGCGGGCATACTCTGTTACGTTACATATATAGATATGAGTAAAGTATTTACATATATCTAACTTCTGGTACTAGAAAAAATTGTAAACATATATACATATATATACCTTGTATGGGCGACATTCTAGTACATTAAACGTGCTCAAACCAACAGTCTACAAAGACAAGTAAGCAAACAAGATGAAATGTCATTAGAAACATACGATGACAACAATATTGTTTTGGAATTTGGATGGAGCAAACAAACTAGTATATAAACCTAAAGAAAGGAAAACATGTACCTTTAGAGCACGTTTAACCTCTCTAAATATCTTTGAAAAACAAGAGAGCTCCATACAACACTCAACGACACCAACACAACAAGAACTAGAGGTAGGATAAAAAACAGGCAACATAAAATAAGACGTCAAATCGCATTCCAAAGCATGTTGCACCAATGGGCTCTCCCCCGGGTGAATCCGTCTCCGCCTCAAGTTGAGAACCACCTCTGGCAATTGATTCAAAAACACAGTACCCAGTGGACCAACACTTATGACAGCGTTTTCACCTTTATTATTGTTGAAGCCTTGATCAATACTATACCGATACGTCTTACAATATACCCTATATTTTGAGTAATTGCAGACTGCATGTTTAAGTGTAAAAGGTTGATCACAAGGTGTAAGTACTAGTACTCTCCCACTTTTTGTTTTTATGGGTGCCCAAAACTGTATTAATAATCCCTTTAAATTAGATGCATCTAATTTACTAAATACACTTGTTATCTTGTCCCGAATTAACCAATTAGAGTCAGGAACACCATCATCATCATCATCATCTGTGCACTTACCAGAATATGAATTGCTTTGAAACCGGCTGGTCGTCAAATCGCCCATTTGTGTTATGAAGATAAATTAATGTTCAAGATGATCAATTGCTTACCATGCATATCTCGATCAAAAAACGATCATGCATGGCTAATTAGCCTGTTACTTCTTGTTGTTCGGGTATGGAAAGTTGATTCGAAGTGTGTTTATGAAGCTTTGAAGAGTAATGTCGAGTTAGGGTTCGATATGAATACGACTAGCTAGATAGAGTGGCTTGTGTTACTTCTATTTGCGGTTGTATGCATGATGGTTCGCTTTATTTTTCTATTTATTTGTTTATTTTTTTACTAGTTATAATGTCCGTGCACGCGTGACCAAGGGCGGAGCTATTAAGGGTCCGGGAAGGGTCCCGCCCCCTAGGCCTAAGCCCGTTAGCGTATTTTTTTCGCGATTTCATGTGTATTTTCGGAAAAAAAAAATATTTCGGCCCTCCCACGAAAATGTCTCTGGCTCCGTCATTGCGCGCGAGGCTTTTTTTAATTTTTTAAATAATGTATTTTTATATATTAAAAAACAGATAATCTAATATTTGTTTTGTTTATTTATGGTTTTAAGTATAGTTTTTTATTATGAAAGATAATCATTTAAAAAGTTTTATCTCATTGTTAGTTGCAACTTATCAATATTTTTTGTATTAATACTTGTGTAGTATATCAACAAAATGAATTTATAAATTAATAAATTATTACGTTATAAGGGAAGTTTTAAAAAAATTTATGTCAAAAAGTTTTCTTTTATTATATAAAAGATTTTTTTTTGGAACGGCATCATATTTGAAATTGACCCCCACCCCGCCGAGTTAAACCATCCAAACGTTAGGCCACAAGACCGAACTACTAGGAGAGACCCGCGAAGGGAAACACCTAAAACTCATGACTTCGCACTAAAAGGAAAATCCAAATTTTCATATTAAACTTTAAGAAGACAGATTTGAGTGACCATCCACTATTGTAAACCTTTATATAGGTTTATACTTATGATGTGTTATTAATTTACTAGCAAGGTCCCACGATCTCACGTAATGCGGCTGCAGATACCTTATAAGTTAATTTTTTTCGGCTAATAATCTACTTAATTTGTACGTTTTTTGGCAATAGCTTTACTAAATAGTTTATTCGTTTAGGGACTATAAGCTATAAGCAATGACAAAAGTTTGGTGAAACTTTGCTTAGTTTTTAGTATTTTGTTTGTTTGTCTTTTGTGTTTAGTAGTTTGCTTAGTTTGTATAGTGTGTTCCTTTAATTGTATTTTCATTGATTGATGGTTTTTAAACTATCATTAATTAGCAGCTTGCATGACTTATACTATATATATTTTAATACTTGTATTTATAATTAAATGCGTGTTTTAAGAATGTATATTAATTATGCATCGATGATAGTAAAATACATTAAGTGGGGAAAAGGGCATGCATGACTTGTATACGGTGCATACTAAATTGTATGACTTAAAATTAAAACATTTAATAGAGGAACAAGGGCTTCATCCATTGTAAGAGAGTAAGATAAACACTTCTGGCTTCATCCATTATAAGAGAGTAAGATAAACACTTCTGTTTTGTAAACTTATTTTCACTATTATAAAATTTTTAAAGCTTTATAAACATCTCACATAATTCAAATACATTAAATTATAAAGAGGTTTAATATTTTAAACTTATTCATGTCAGACAAGCTTAACACAAGCTTAAAATGAATGTTCACTATGATTTAAATATTTTAGACCTCTTCATCTAGACTTTTTTCTTTTTTTTTTTTTAAATATACAGATTTAATCCAAGTTCATATTTATTTATGTTATACAATTTACATAAATCCTGAATTTGGAATGTGATTACAGCTTACAGTTGTACGATTTTTTTTATGAAACTTTAGTTTGAATATGCACTTATAAATTATGATTTTATAGCCTTTAAATGTTGTAATGTAGGAAAACAAAATTCAAACCCAGAAACCAACTCTTGAATCTCAATTCAAGATCAACCTTTATTATTATAAACCACAATGAATCAAGATCAACAAGAATCTTATCTTAATCAGTAAACCACAATAATCACAAACCCAAAATGAGATCAACCACAATACTTCCCACTGCTACTCAGGTGGAAGTCTATTGACTAATTATCAATAGTACTATTACAATTTGAATCTCACAATCACTCTTAAGCAATAATAAGAACTCACAAACAGATCTTGATTGATTATCAATATATCGAGAGAAATCTGTGTGCAGCTTTCTTGAGAGAGAGATGAATGAATAATGAAACCCTAGCTGGGAAGAGAGCTTATATACTCCTTGTCCAAACACTTCTAGCAGCTTGTCACCAACAGCCCTTGAACTTTGTACAACTTGCTACTATCAACATAAACTCTAATCAACACTATAACTGAAACCACAAACATGTCAAAGTTAGTCCCTGTAATATTTGTGTTCCATATTTGAGTTATTTTCAACATCCCCCCTTAACTCAAACCTGGAACACATCAAACAAACCAAGTTTGGAAACCAGTTTTTCATGTTGAAGTTTATCTAGGCCCTTAGTAAAAATATCAACAGTTTGATCTGCTGATTGAACTTTTTCTGTCTTAATAACCCCAGCTAAAATTTTATTTCTCACAAAATGTAAATCAATCTCTAAGTGTTTAGTTCTCTCATGGAAAACAGGATTTGCAGCAATCTTAATTGCTGCTTGACTATCACAAAAGAGTTTAACAGGCAAAAAATGTTCCCAGTTTAGGTCTTTTAAAATTTTTAAGACCCAAACAATTTCTGAAGTAGTAGAGGCCATTGCTCTATACTCACCTGACTTGACTTAGAAAGGGTATTTTGTTTTTACTTTTCCATGAAACAAGTGAACCATTTAAAATATACAAAACCACATAATGCACCTCCTAGTAACAACACATTTGGCCCAGTCTGCATCCACATAAGTCTCAAGATTTTCAAAAGAACTTTTAACAATATGTATTCCTCTTCCAGGAGAACCCTTAAGATATCTCAAAACTTTAAGTGCAATTTTATTTTTGGGTAAAGGGGAGTAATCCTGCACCCTGTAAATATATTAACCAAAAGAATCGTTTAAGTACAATGGATATGAGTGAAATCCCATATCTCAGCCCGTTACATAGGCATAAAGCTTACATAACAAGATACTACTTATTTTCTAAACAAGAAAACATACCACTACTCACATGATAACATAGGACATAACGAATAAAATTACTTCCTAGGACCTTGAAGCTTGGTGCCATACATGGCATTAAAGGCATCCAAATTCCCTGGAAGATCATAAACCTGCTTCGCATAGTCATCATAGTCATAGTCATCATACTCATCTTCAAACCCTTGGCCACCACCACCGAATAGATTAGCAGACTCATCAAATGGGTTAGCAACCATCTCATCATCAGAATCAGAAACCACGATCTCTCCCACTTTAGAAAAAGGATTAACTCTCTTAGTAGAAGAGGCGGGCGGATTACAAGAATGACTAGTATTAGGAGCCACAACCGACTCCATCTCTTTCAAATCACTCACAAGGGGTTCTTGTGATGCAATACCTGTCTTAGTAGACTTATCTTCATTAACTTCCATTGTACGACCAGAATCCACATCCTTGTTGGTGTCATTAGAAGGAATACCAAACGCATCCGTATATTCCATATTGAGAGCATCAAACTGGTTAGATGTAGAGATCTTTGTTCCACTCGAACTAGCCACATCAGAAGCATTCTTCTTAGTGACTTCCACTTTCTTAGGTTCAGAAGGAGTCTTTTTGGGTTGATATTGAAACTGCTTACCCACTACAGGTTTAATAAACCCTCCTTGACCCGGAATAGTAGACCCACCTTGCTTTCCCTTCTTCTTGTTATTAACCGTCTTGAAACCATCATTAACACGCTTAGTAGGTGAGCAGGAGGTTCAACAACTTTAGGACATTCAATAAGAGTATGACCAAAAATCTTACATTTATCACAATGAGGTGGTTTCCACTCATATTCAACCCGTATCTTCACAATAGTCGAACCCGACCCATCAAGTAACGGTATCTCAACAGTAAGGCTGTCCCTAAGCACCTCATCCGACTTCACTTCAATCATGCATCTAGCAAAACTACTACGGCCCCACGAGTCCTTACACATTTGGCTAGTGAAAACATCTAACCTTTTGGGCGTGCCTATCAATGTGGCAAGGAGACTAAGGCCATCATCAGAAAACATAGCAAGAGGAACATCATGGAATTTAACCCACACCGGGATGTTGGTCAAATCCTCTTTAAGTAAGTTGGTGTTCAATGTCCATGGTTTAAGAATAATAGGTACATTTCTAATCAACCAAGGACCGTTTTCAAGAACATCATCAACACCTTTCTTCGAATTGAACTTAAAAAAGAAGAACCCCTTTGCATTCATCATTACCTTTTGTAAACCAAACTTAGCCCACGTATTGCGTACAAAGTAATCAACAACAGGAAAAGCAAGTCGTTGACTAAGGAAATACCCATATAAAGTATTCTCAAACCTAGATTTCACCTCTTCAACCACTTTCATCGGGACAGAAAGATCCACACCATTAGCTTTCTTATTACATTCCAACCTACGAAAGTTTGACGTGTGTTTCTTAGGTTCAGTAGAAGTAACACCAGCAAATGATGTAGAAGGTTGTTTCAAAGCAACACCAACCTTCTCAATACCAACAGCCCCATGTGCATTCGTATCAACCTTATCATTAACATTATTAGGACTACTAGTAGCATTAACATTAGAAGCCATAGGAACACTCGTATCTTGAGGAGGTTTCGAATAATAACCAATAGCAGTAAGCATCTCCTCTAGCTCCTTCTGTGACTGTGGCACCTTAAGATGCTCAAATGGATTAGCCCCGATAGTAGTACCCATCACACAATGGTTTTAATGGTTGCCCATCGTCACCCACAAGAACAAGTTTTCCTCAAATATTTGTTTTCAATAGCACGAATTTTCAATAAAGTATCATGAACCTCAGGCTTGTCATGACTAGGTGCATCATGACTAGGGCTCGAACCAAGTGAAATCGGCTCCACTTGTCCATCAGTACGAGAATTACTCCCCTCGTTAATCGGAGAAGGGCAAGCATCCATGTCGTCATTAGCAGTGTTATCTTTAGCCACATGTCGTGGCATACTGTCAACCTTCTCACCAACAGGTCGTGTTTGTGTATTGATCTCCTCTCCCATCTTCGACATCACAACAACCACAAACCCCTTTAGACAAGTAATAAGATACAGAAAATCAAGAAGATAACGTCTGGTCTTCAATCAATACGAATAAACCCTAGTTTAAAAACTAGGGTTTTTAGCGAAACAACACATATAATTAACCCATAGAACCAACGTCGATCACAAATGATATTGATGAATTAATAATGAGTAGATCCAAAGATTGACAATTAATAAAATATAGACAATATGAATGATCAATCAGTAATTGGCAATCAAAGTAAAAAAGCGATGAGAATAAAAAACAAACAAAGTGCGATCAATATATTCTCATACACAAGTGACCAACTAATGATTGAATATTAAATCATTAATGGTTCACTTGATTAAAGAATAGATTGAAAGCGACAGATTGTTAGGTTTAAGGTTTCTTTAATCGCCAAAATCGCCGGGAGAGTGAAAGCGACAGATTGTTTTAAGATGAGACTTAAGTGGCTTATGCATGAACTGACTCAAACAATGTATATCATATGAAATATCAGGCCTAGTGTGTGTCAAGTAAATCAGTTTTCCAACTAATTTTTGATATTCAGTAATGTTGTCCAAAACAGGATCAAGTATAGTAGGTTCATTAGTGATAGTTAAGCTCTGTTCTAAAGGAAAAGCAGATGGTTTTGCATGCTAACAATCCAAACTCAGTAAGTAAATCCAAACAATATTTCCTCTGAGTTAAACATAAGCCCTTATCAGTTTCAATAACCTCAATACCCAAAAAGTACTTAAGTTTTCCCAAATCTTTAATTTGAGACTTAGACTTGAGAAAAACTTTAAAACTTTCAATTTCAGCCAAATTATTACCAGTAACAATTATATCATCAACATACACAAGTAAAGCAAAAATATTACCTGATTCATTCTTGATAAACAAGGAATAATCACTCTTACTCTGTATGAATCCATTTTCAAGCAAGGCACTGGTTAACTTAGCATTCCATTTTCTGGGTGCTTGTTTTAAACCATACAAAGACTTTTTGAGTCTACAAACTCTCTTATCATTAGCATTAAAGAAACCATCAGGAAAAGACATATAAACAGTCTCATCTAAATCTCCATATAAAAAAGCATTGTTAACATCAAGTTGAAAAATAGGCCATTCTTGCTGAACATCAAGGTTTATAAGACACCTAACAGTTACAATCTTAACAACAGGAGAAAAAGTTTCATCAAAATCTAATCCTTCTTTTTGATTATAACCCTTAGCAACAAGCCTAGCTTTGTATCTATCAACTTCACCACTAGATTTGTATTTTATTTTAAACACCCATTTGCTACCTATAGCTTTTCTACCAGCAGGAAACTCAACAATTTCAAAAGTATCATTACTATATAAAGCTTTCATCTCACTAGTCATAGCATCCATCCAGTGCTGATACATGCATGCCTCCCAATATGTTTTAGGCTCAAAACTTTTATTAAGTTCAACAACAAAACAGAGTGTATCATTTTTAAGTTTAACATAAGTAACAAACTTTTCTAGTCCAAATTTAACTTTAGAATCAACCACATAGTCATTATATTTATTAGGAAAAACAGATGTTCTATTAGACCTTCTTAAAGAAGGCTGATTATTAACAAAAGGCAGATCTGCTGCTGGTTCAGGTAAGGGACTGTTTTCACCCTCAGAACTGCTCACACCAAGAGGAGTTGCAGCCATCTCACTTGTACTGGTAACCTCATTGGAACCATCAGAGTGCCCCAAATCACCCTGTTAATGGTCAATTGTTGGGCTGCCAAGATGCAAGGAGGGGCTGCCCTCACTCTCATGATGATCATCATGAGTATTATCATCATTGGATGTGTCAGAGTTGTCAAGCTACTTCATCAAAGAAGTTAACATGATTCAAACTCGATTTGAGAGGTCGAGCATCGAAGAGTTTTTAATCTTGAAAGGAAAACATTTTCAAAAATCTTACATCTCTAGAGAATATAAACTGTTTCCTTTCTAGACTATAAAGTTTATAACCTTTTTGAAAGTTAGAATACCCAACTAAAACACATTTTTCAGCCCTACTACTAAACTTATCATTATTGGTAAGAATGGTAGCAAAGCAAAGACAACCAAAAGTTCTTAAATGATTTAGTTCAGGTTTTCTATTAAAAACAAGATTAAAGGGAGACAATCCATTCAGCACTGAAGATGGCAATCTGTTAATCAAGTAAGTAGCAGTTAGAATGCATTCAGACCACAAATATAAAGGCAATCCCCCCTGAAACATAAGGGATCTGGCAACATTTAAGAGATGCCTATGTTTCCTCTCAACAACCCCATTCTGTTGAGGTGTGTAAGTACAAGATGTTTGATGAATAATGCCATTTTTCTCACAAAATCCATTAAAGTGAGTATTAACAAATTCAGTACCATTATCACTTCTAAATATTTTAACACACTTTTCAAACTGTGTTTTAATCAGATTATAAAAGATTTGAATATAATCAAACACCTCTTGCTTACTCTTAAGTAAGTAAACCCAAACTGCCCTGGTGAAATCATCAACAATGGTTAAAAAGAATCTGTGACCTTCTTTACTTTTTATTTTATAAGGACCCCAAAGATCTAAATGAACTAAGTCACCTAAAGCCAAAGTTTTATGGTCACTTAGAGGAAAGGGCTCTCTGGTTTGTTTAGCCTGTTGACAAATGTCACAAGGCTCAATTTCATCTTTATTTTGAAAATTTATTTCACCCTTCAGCACTGCTAAGACTTGGTCAGAGGGATGACCAAGTCTGCAATGCCAAGTTTTCTTGGTCAAATCACAAGCAGACTTAAATTTTTTAACCCCTACGCCAATACCTTGATCTCCATCAAAGTAATACAAACCATCCATCTGTCTACCAATCCCCAGAACATTCATTCCCCTCAAATCCTGAGGTAAGACATAACATTTGGTCTCATCAAAAGCAACAACAAACTTACTATCTCTAGCCACCTTATGAACAGACATTAAACTAACACAGTATTCAGGAATAACCAACACATAATATAATGTTAAATGTTTAGTGAGAACCATATTTCCAACCTTATTAATTAAGGCTTCAGTCCCATTGGGGTGAGACACCTTAATACCAAGCTTAGAAATATCAATGACATTCACTAAATATTTATCAGTATATGTAAGATGTTGATTTGCACCAGAATCTACAATAATACCTGCTGCAACCAATGCAGCCCTCATTTTACTATTATGACAGAAGAACCTTTTAAAGTTTTGATTAAAAAATTTACTTTTATTGAAGACAATACCTGCCATATTGACATGCACAGTCTTTCCATTTTCATTATTACTAACAGAGTTCTCCTTAATCAAAGAAATGAGTTTAGATATCTGTTCATCAGAAAAGGCAGAGATGGAACTAGAGCCAACATAATTATTATTGTTAACAAATCTCTTATTAAAATTTTGAGCACCCTGATTGTTATTATTCTTTCTGTTTTTCCCAAAATCAGCAGGGTACCCAATGATCTTAAAGCACCTATCCACAGTGTGACCATTGAAGCCACAATGTTCACACACTAAAACAGGACCACCACCAGTCCTTCTCCTTCTAGTATCATTATTTCTAGGGCCATTGTTAGGTCTGAAAGAACTTCCAGAGGTAGAAGACCTCTGTGTGTTCCCTCTATTTGGTACACTGGAGTTGAACACAGATGAATGAGACTTTTGAGAAGTCCCACCATCTGAACCAGTGACCACAGACCTGTGAGATTCCTCACTAGAAATGACAACAAAAGCCCCTTTAACATCAGGGAGAGGGTCTCTAGACAGAATGTTACTTCTAATTTGCATATAAGACTCATCTAATCCCATTAAGAACTGCATTAATTTCATCAATTGATTATGTTTTTTAAAATCATCAGCAGCATGACAAGTACATCTAGGCAACTTAACCAAGGCATCAAACTGTTTCCACAGAGTAGACAACTTATTAAAATATTCAGCAATAGTACTACCATTTTGAGACAATGAGTTGATCTTATGGTGCAAGTTAAAAGTAACAGAACCATCAACTCTATCAAACATTTCTTTCAATTCATTCCACACATCATAAGCTTTTTTAGAAAAAATTTGCCCCAAAAACAACTCTTCTGATATAGAATTTAAAATCCATCCCAAAACAACAGCATTTACCCTATCCCATTGTCTACCTAGAACCTCATCAGCATTAGATCTTCTACAAGACCCATCTATAAAACCAATTTTATTCTTTCCTTCTAATGCTAGCAACATAGCACAAGACCACATATTATAATTTTCAGTCCCTTTTAATTTGATAGATACAACAGTTAAGGTGGCAGAGTCATTAGGATGCAAATGCAAAGGATTACTAAGATCCAATTTGCTAATCAAAGTAACAGGCTCATCAGCCTCATATTCATCATCAGTATAACCATGAACAGACATACTGAAAAACAATCAAACACAACAAACACACAAGAAAAGACAAGAAGGTAGTTCCCAGGCTTCCTTGCCACTCAAGGTGGTAGGTCAAGGGCAGATCACTCAAGATCAAGCAACCACAACTAAAACAGACAATCCACACTCCAACAACAATCACAATCACCTCCAACAATCTCAACTCCTACTCCCCGTCAATCTAAACAAGAAATAAGAATAAAGAAAGATAAAGAGTGCGAGAGGTGTTACAGTGCACGCAAATCCAGAAAGCAGCGGAACAAGAACCCTGATTATGATTCTTGAGACAAGAATCACAACCCACACGATCTCAATCAACCCAGAATCACAACCACCAAACCCTAAATTTCAAGATTTAGGGAAAACACCAAGATTCACCGGCAAGACCAGTAAACCAATCAAGAACACAACAATCCACCACTAATCGAAGCCAGAGAACAAAAAACCCCCAAAAATTTGAAACCCTAATTTTCTGGAAAAATTAGGCGTTTTAATAAAACTTGCAAGATTGATCAATTAGAGTCAAGAGAAACCAATTAATCAAGGTTAATTGAGTTCTTATCAACTTAATTTGAAAAACCCCAAAAAATTTTTGAAACCCTAAAAGTTTTAAAAACCGATTTTAGAGCCAGATAAGAGAACCTGTCTCTGATACCATGTAGGAAAACAAAATTTAAACCCCGAAACCAACTCTTGAATCTCAATTCAAGATCAACCTTTATTATTATAAACCACAATCAATCAAGATCAACAAGAATCTGATCTTAATCAGTAAACCACAATAATCACAAACCCAGAATGAGATCAACCACAATACTTCCCACTGCTACTCAGGTGGAAGTCTATTGACTAATTATCAATAGTACTATTACAACTTGAATCTCACAATCACTCTTAAGCAATAATAAGAACTCACAAACAGATCTTGATTGATTATCAATATATCGAGAGAAAGCTGTGTGCAGCTTTCTTGAGAGAGAGATGAATGAATAATGAAACCTTAGCTGGGAAGAGAGCTTATATACTCCTTGACCAAACACTTCTAGCAGCTTGTCACCAACAGCCCTTGAACTTTGTACAACTTGCTACTATCAGCATAAACTCTAATCAACACTATAACTGAAACCACAAACATGTCAAAGTTAGTCCCTGTAATATTTGTGTTCCATATATGAGTTATTTTCAACATGTAATATAAATAACATACTAGAGTTGAGATCCATATATAACTCAAATTTGTCATAGAACCAATTAACCAATCACATCCATCCATTTTTTAATTCCACCTTTTTTTAAAAAACAACATATCTTGCAAACGGTAAATCTTCAAGCTACAAAAAATACACCATTGTGACGAGAATTAAATTATCTTTCTATAGATATGTATTGTTATATACTTTCGACGAACTTTTTTAAAAAGTTTGTCCGAAAAATCACCGTGATTTGTAAAATCACACGTGATATTTAAAAATCACATGTGATTCGTAAAAATCAAATCACATATGATTTTAAGAAATCACATGTGATTTTTCTGGACAATTTTTTTTAAAAAAAAAGATCGTTGAAAGTATATAACAATGCATATCTATAGAAAGATAATTTAATTCTCGTCGAGATGGTATGATTTTTTTGGCGTAACGATTAACGGTTTGTGAGATATTTAATTTAAAAAAAAAAGGGTGAAAGTTTATTCTTTATATTTTAATTAAAAAAATGAGTGGCTATGATTGGTTCATTGGTTCTATGACAAAAATGAGTTCTATATTTAACTTTTCAGATCCATATAGAACTCAAATTTGTCATAGAACCAATTAACCAATCACATCCATCCATTTTTTTATTTCCACCTTTTTTTAAAAACAACATATCTTGCAAACGGTAAATCTTCAAGCTACAAAAAATACACCATTGTGATGAGAATTAAATTATCTTTCTATAGATATGCATTGTTATATACTTTCGACGAACTTTTTTTTAAAAAAGTTTGTCCAGAAAAATCACATGTGATTTGTAAAAATCACACGTGATATTTAAAAATCACATGTGATTCGTAAAAATCAAATCACATATGATTTTAAGAAATCACATGTGATTTTTACAAATCACATGTGATTTTTCTGGACAATTTAAAAAAAAAAAGATCGTTGAAAGTATATAACAATGCATATCTATAGAAAAGATAATTTAATTCTCGTCGAGATGGTATGATTTTTTTGGCGTAACGATTAACGGTTTGTGAGATATTTAATTTTAAAAAAAAGGGTGAAAGTTTATTCTTTATATTTTAATTAAAAAATGAGTGTCTATGATTGGTTCATTGGTTCTATGACAAAAATAAGTTCTATATTGAACTTTTCTCATATACTCATATGTTTCTTTCCGACTATTTGTAGCATAATATAATAACTATTTTCTTTCTCCTCTTTTAAATTTCACGGGTATTTTAGCTAGTTATAAAAACAAAATTTGGTACTCCCTCCGTCCTAAATTATAAGTCCATTTTGACTTTTTCAAAGTCTTTTTATTTCAAATTTGACCATAAATATATTTTTTCGTGTTATATAATACTTGATAAAAAGTATACCAATAAAAATGCATTTAAAACACAAGTCCATTTATATATTTTGCATTAAGCATTATATAACACGACAAAAAATATTTAAAGTCAAAATTGAAATAAAAATACTTTGAAAAAAATCAAAATGGACTTATAATTTGGGACGGAGGGAGTATTTCTAAATTGGATTTTATCTATACTACATATAATAGAAAAGTGATCAAACATTGAAAATTGAAATATTGAAAGTCAAATGTGTGAGAAATGTATGGTGTAATTAATACTTTTATTAAAACACTCAATTACTTAAAAGTACAATAATTTATTTGGCAAATGATGAAAAAAAGTATCATACTTGTCATTATTTGCTCTTATGGGTTCTCCGTCCGGCCCGAGGAAACCTTTGCACGCCTCCGTTACCTTTTGGGAGGCCTACGCCCCATAGAAACTGTCTACCTGAGACTGTCCCTTGGCCCGCACGTCCCGACACAAGGTTAGAATTCTAGCTCTTCCAGTGGTATCTCACCGATGGCTCGGACCCCCGGGGAGGCCTTCTTCGCCTTCCACCTAAGTCGCAGAAAAGCCCAAAGCCAATCCCAGGGGAACAAAGAAGCTTCATAGGGTCTTTCCGTCTGTGCGGTAGTCCGCATCTTCACGACATGTCTATTTCACCGAGCCTCTCTCCGAGACAGTGCCCAGATCATTACGCCTTTCGTGCGGGTCGGAACTTACCCGACAAGGAATTTCTATACTTCCAAATCCATCCGCTTTAGGGTATTATGTGATATTTTTGCCCTTCGGGAAAAAAAAAATATATTAGCTAAGAGGGGCAAAAATGTCCAACAATTTCGCAAAATACCCTAAAGAGGATAAATTTGAAAGTATAGTACCTACAAAAGCAAAAAATTTTGTTCGCTACCCACAAGAGCAAATGATGTCAAATATAATACTTTTTTCTATCATTTGCCCTAATTTTATTCACATTGTACAACCAATTAAAAACATATCTCTTAAATTAAAAACAACTAATTAAAACACCTTTTACTAAAAAATACAATAAAATTTTCACAATGTACAATTTAAACAATCTACAACATAATCCATGATATAAATACTTAATCACACTAATTAATTTTATTTTTAGAACACCATAAAATGAAAAGTAAATATTATTATACACATTATACAGATTAATAAAACATACAAAGCTTCATACAAGCTAACAAGTTGATGGTACATATAGTTTTGAAAATCGGACTGGACCAACAGGTTCAACCGGGAACTGGTGTCGACACCGGTTCGGTTAACCAATAAAAGGCATCCGGAAACGAACCAGAGAGGACCCGTTGAAACTGATACAAACAGGTGAATCAGGTCTCATCGAGATCTATTTCTCCGGTTAAACGACACAGGGTACCCGCCGCCGCAACGCACGGGTACCCTGCTATACTATACATAAAGGAAAAACCAAAAAGTAAAAAGTGAAAAGTTAAAAATAAAAAAGAAAATGTTGAAAAAATATATTTCAAAATGAAACTATTAATACATATCTAAAACCGGGTTGACTCGGTTTAAATCGACCCGTTTTTCGACCGGAACGGTTCAACTGGTTGAACCTCCCAGGTCGAACCGGGTTTCAAAACATTATGTTTAATCCCCAAATGTTCAAACTTTTATTATTTTTCGTTTACAACCCGTAAACTTTTTTTTTAACACAAAACGATTTGTCGCTATAAAATCCCGTTGTTATGCGCGGGTACTCGTCTATATTTTGAACGTACGCAAAACACTTACAACAATATCACATATCGTTAATTGTATGCCGTTAAAAACCGCTGTCGCTAGGTACGGGTACTCGCCTAATGTATTAAATGCAAAGTACTAATGATATATTAAAAGTTTAAATTAGTATTTATAGTAATAAAATTTGGTATTAATGATTGCATTATATTTTTAGTGTTATGTTACAACTTACAAGTAACAACACTTGACTTTCAAGACATCTAAATTAATTTTCCTCAAACAATACTTATCTACAGAGTCTATATAACATAATAGTTTTGGTATATGTTGATATACCCATTCCACGGCACTCATGAAGATTACTACTATTATTTTCTTGTTCCTTTACCTTGTTTTCACGACAAATGCATCTCCAATAGCGAAAACTCCAACAGCTGACGTCAAAATTAAGATTTGTGGGTGGGGTCATTTTACCATCTATATCCAGAATCGGATCAAGGATCCAATCCATGTTCGTGTACAATCAGAGGATGATGATCTGGGAGACCATATTCTTGCATTGAACCAAAATGAAAACTTTGGTTTCTGTGAAAACACGTGGAAAAGTACCGTGTTCTATGCTGATTTCAAATGGAATGGTAAGACCGCTTTTTTCGATGTATTTGATAAAAATGTTATCCCACATTGCGGAAAATTGTCATTTACAAAATCGCGATTATGTATATGGGTAGTTAGAGATGATGGATTTTATGTGGCGCGATGGTGGACTCCATTTCCAGACGGATGGACCAAAATGCATGATTGGTCATGAGTGACATAGTTGATGATTTTATCAGTCCGTATGCATTGTGTCAGATTTTGCAAATTTGAATAATCATAAGTTTATTACCTTAAATGTTAATGATGATTGAGCACCATTATATACTACTTGTGTGTTGTCGATCTTTGGCAAATGAGGCTATGAGACCAGTAGTTAGATATGCATAAATTTCAAATTAAATATATTGTTGTGCTTTAATTAAATGATGAGGCTAGTGCCAACTGGCAAGATCGTAATAGAGAGCAAAAGAGGTTGGAGTGCATTTTCCGTTGATTATGTGATACTAACAAATACTCGGTTATAACTTCTAACAACATATATACTTGATGACGATAGTCCGTATCCGGTCACGAACCCGACAAGTGAACCCGAACAAGCCCATTACGAATGGGCTAATCCAATAACGGTTTGGGCTCAAAATCCCAAGCCCAAAGTCATTTATGGAATAAGATATCGGGTATCTCCTATTTTCCGGAGATAAGCGTTTACTATCCGACTTAGGGTCCTTCCCATTTCGGTCCAACAAATACTCGTGTGTATACCCTACTTTCCTAAGTCAATCGACTAATAATTGATTTCATTTTGTATCAACATATAATATAATTAATGGTATATTCAGTTCACCGTGCTGCATCGCCAGAGATTTTATGAAAATATAGTTACAGCATGCATCCACAATATATATATGATGTCGAATGTATTCCACAAGTTCACAGAACATGGTTATCGTTTTCATGCAAACAAGAAGATTGTGATACTCAAGATCTTCCAGTAATTTTTTATTTATTTTTATTTTTTATTATTATATTTTTTAATCTTCTAGTAAAATTAAGCAAACAAGTTTGAGAGTTTCTTCACTCAGTTGCTTCTGCAAGTGAGCTCATATGCAAGGATTACGCAGAGACTAACCAATTTGGACTATTTGCAACTTCAACGGCACAAATCTACGATGCCCCTGCCACTGAGGGAGTTCCCTCAATTGAGAAAATAACATTTCATCTTTTAAGGTATGGCCTCGACTCCTGCTCACAAGTTTTATTAAGTGAAAAGTTTGTTTGGCAAGATTAGTGGGTTGGGGCTTTGGATAACGGCCTAGCGGGTCTATTCGTTGGTACGTTTTTGGAACTTTTGGGAGTGAAAAAGTGGTTAAAGCCATAAAAAGAAAACAAAGTTAAGCGATTTAACCAATTAAATAATGAAAGGTAACTGGTATATCAAAATGAAAGGTAGTTTCACCAAATCATATATTTATCCTGTAAATATTTTCCTATCTAAGTGGTATTGTGATGGTACAACCTGCTATGTCTTTCTGTGATTGAAAGTGTGCATTTTCTTGCTCTTGCACCCATCTACTTGGTTCCTCCATATTCGAGGGTAGTTTATTTGACCAGTCAGGTACTTAAGAAAAGCAATATGATTCGATTGAATAAACTGCATGGAATAATTAGATAACTTAGGCCTCTTTAATCAGGGTGACCGGTATATCAAAATGAAACAATTATGTAGCAATTTACCAAGAAGAAGTGCTTAGTTGCTCTAATACGATTCAAGAATACTTAGGAATAGTGAAACTGATTGAAACAAAAAGGATATATGTAATGTCTGAAAGTGATTATATTATATAGAAAGTCAATGAGACATTGTTTGGATGTGTTTTCCGTATTTGCTCTTTGAAGCTGCCATAGTCGAATATTTAGTTGTTCACAATCATAAAACGGCCAACAAGGACATTTCATTTGAAAGAAGTAATACATTTCATGAGATGGGACTATGCGAGTATAATTCTCTTAAAGTAGGTATTAATCGTCGCAATTTTAGATAATCAAATTCAAAACTGAGTCACGTGTTGCAGGGTATAGGAAATCGGTTAATATTTAGAAAGGATCAGCAAAAGCTTGACATCGGGACTAAAGAAAGGAATAAAAAGATACAAAAATATAAAGAATCATCATGAAAATGTTTTTATTTTCTTTCAGCAGAAATATTCGCTTTGACTATAACTTATGACGAGCCATGGTTGGTTAATACTAACAACTTTTTTGCGTACCGAAAGATGGCCAGACCGGAAAGCAAAGTAAGATCTCATGTCATTACGCTCATTTTGATTCCGCTACCCAGGAAAACCGATAGCTAATGTGTGCTTTAAGACTTATATTACATGAGCATGCTTCAAGCTATCTCTTTTCTAAGTGATTTCAAGCTAGCTTGGTCATTACATGTTCCACCAAGATCAATGTTCTTAGTTCAGGTATAGGTACATATAACATATTCTTCTTTCTTCCACACGGGTCGGTTAACACTCTCTATGGTACATGTTTATGTGCCCAGTTGACCATGTATTCTTTGATGCATCTGTTATATGAGGCTTAGTCGGGCCAAAGAGGATCTTCGGTCCTCTAGGAAACTATGGTGCTCTAAATTGGTTCTTTCTTGGTGGCATAATGGGGCCTGTCACGGTTTGGTTATGTCAGAAGGCATTTCCTAAATGTATCATGCTCATTAATCTCCCGGTACTCCTTGTTGCTACTGTCAATATGCCTGCAGCAACCGCCATTAACTACAACTCATGGATATTAGTCGGGACTATTTTTAACTTTTTTGTGTTCAGGTACCGAAAAATGTGGTGGAGAAGGTACAATTATATCCTATCGGCCGCGCTTGATGCAGGAGTTGCATTCATGGCTGTTTTATTGTATGTTACGACCGGCGTAGAAGATATAACTGTTGATTGGTGGGTTACCGGGAAACATTGTGATCTTGCGACATGCCAGACGGCAAAGGGTATAAACGTCCCTGGTTGTCCTGTATTTTGATTGATTTCTCTTGTATTATTTTTCACACTCTAAATAACTTGAAGACGACATATATTTCATAAGCTGTTCATGAAACAATATCGATATAATCCAAATTTCAAAGTAGATAAATATTATATATAAAGAAACAACAATTACAACTCAAAATAAAACACAAGCTGAGAGGACAGGCCCAAACAGCATACAAACTCACAAGTACAATTCTATCAGACAACATACTATACTATCTCAGACATCACTAACAGCCACCAATGAAGATTTACTCATGTATCCGCCCGTCTCCAGCCACCTCCACTGTTCATGGTGTCACTAAGTCAATACCCGGCGACACGTAGGACACGATGAATGTGACCTAAACCACGTGTCAATACATGCGACGTGATACGTATGTAGACACGTGGGCAAAATTCGAACCTCATCACCCTCTTCAAAATTTATCAAACAGATAGGACAGTCACCCACCTCACACTCTCCAGCTGTGTAAGTAACCTTAGGTAGTGCTCTTAAGATCTTTTTCTTTAGACGTACTAATCCAATTTCTTGTTGTGCATGGCGATGGCGGATCCAACGTGTGATGAGACACCAAAGTAGTGCTATGAAACATAGCACACATAATACTGCTGCTGCGATATATACATACATCAAGCGGGAGGAGTCACCTGGTTGAGTGGTGGTTGACATCGGAGTAAGTACGTGTGGTTGGTTTTATAAGGGGGCTGTGGTTGAGTACATTGGTTTTAGTCTAATTTTATACATGCAAAACTAGCTGGTAGAGCATTTTTGCCCGTTACAATATTACTGCTTTAGTGTTAGAGAACAATTTATCAATTTTAACATAGCTTCAAAATATGCATTCAGTTAAATGGAAAGCTGAATATGACATTTATAAAACCATCCTAATAGCCGTTTAAAAACGACAGCTTTTTTTTGTTGTTTTGGTCTTAGGCTATTATTTGGCCCATTTTCTTTGGACTTTCTTGTCCGCCCATTTATATTTGTACTAAAGGGCATACGAAGGGTGCAGCCCTATCGGTCGATGCATTAAAAATTCGCCTACTAATATTATACTAATAAATTTTTTGGGCTTAACTTATTCAGGATGAAGATACGTTACCCAACCGACTCGCATGCAATTTTTTTACCAACAAAAGCCTTTTGACAACAAATTATCTATACTACCTGTAAATTAAGCATATAAAACCCTCTATCTTATTTATGATTTTAAGATTTCCGAAATTAGATTTTAAACAAATACTATTTATAAAACATAATGTACAACTATGTAAAGCATAATTGATTTTAAGCAAATACTATTTCTTAAATACAATTAATATATAGTTTAAAACACCCCTTCACAAATATATACAATTAACTAAGCATAATGTACAAATACAATTTCTCCAACCTCTTTTCCTTCGGCATCATTGAACAAAAAAACATTTCACATTTTTAGATTCATCAAGAATCTTTTTTTTCCTCTGGCCTCATTGAACAGAACATAATACCTACTCGAGTGAACATAAACCATTGCAGTTCTATAAGAGGCACAACTTCTTTTAATAGGAAAAATTTATAATGAAATAACCAAACATATTTGTTTAATTATTTCTTTCATTCATTCGTTACCAAACAAAAAAAACACAAGATCTAGGGTTGTCACTTCGTTTCAAGAATGGATCTTCAAAGATCTCTACAACCCATCATTGACCTTAGAAAATGAAGAACTTTTAAAATAAAACCTTACCAGAGACCTTTACAAAAGATCTTAGAGACCTCATTACGAGACCTTAGTTGAGACACATTTGTGTGTGGTACTCGGTTGCGTGCCAGAAAGAAACCATGTAACATATTGGATTTCACAAACACATCATACCATAATCAAAAGAGGCGTACAAGATGAGGTTTTAGAGAGAGAAAGAGTTAGAGGTTTGAGAACTTAGTAAGAGAAAATGAAAGTATTATTATGAGTTCCAACTCTCTACCTTTGGAGGTAGAGAGTATTTATAGTCTTACACAAATCGCCACCTTTGGAGGTAAAGACCCGTCCGTCCTCCACGGTGTTACTTAACTAAATACTACTTAACATTAAATAATCTACGACTACGAGCTTTCTAACGATTACATATACTTGAGGCGACCGACTCTTTAATAACTGGATTTACTAAATCCTAACAATCTCCCCCTAAGGGAGGTCACCTCAAAAATACATTGAATACAAACAGATGTTACAATGAGATTGTTCTTGGATTCTTGTTAATGTTCTTTGCTCTGAAGCTCGTAGTCATTGATTCTTCATTTTTGCATGTATGGTTAATCCAAGTGGAGGTCTTTAACTGATCCACGTGATAATGAGTTTTGAGCCAGCTTTGAGATCATCAGATATAATAAATCTCTGACTCTTCCATTGTGGTGTTTGTATTATGTGATGTTGTGACATTTGGACCGACATGCTCACATTCTGGATCATGATATACTATCATCGAGTAGCGAAGCTTTCGTTGATTCATGATATTGGCGCAGCAGTAGCGAAAGCATGGAGTGAAAATATCGAGTCATTGATGCACTAATCATGATTTCTTTAGAAATGAATGTGTTGTGTGAGCATGCGGCTATGGATTGACCGCTTCATTCGATCAGTCGCAAACGTCGGGCGCACACGCATACAACCGTTAACAATAAAGCGCACGAAAGTTTCTTTGATCACTTCGTTGAATTGAAGTACACGCCCACGGTTCCCGTTGATCAAGACAAGTACTTCCCGTGATCGTGAATAATTCAAGAATTTCCTTGACGGGTTTCGCAATGCTCTAGTCGTTCTCAAACCGAACGCCTCAAAGAAGACAACACGGAGTGAGTGAACCAATAATTGAGATTCACCGATTGATGAAAGATATTTGAAAACAATCGTATACGGCACAATAGAAATTGTTTTGCAATACAACGAAGGTTTTAATGAAAGTCAATTATCAATCATAAACACCTTTTATTTTGAAATATTAGTACACGATCGATGTGCTAAAGAAAAGAGTTTTTAAGCACAACGACCGGTTTTTCAAAGGTATCCGTCAATCCATAACTCGAACCGTGATTGATTCAAAAGATTGAATCGCCCATTGTTTATGTTCAGTTGTCACATGGTTGATCTATTGGATAGATCTCACATGCCACCCACCAGGAGCTTGTTTGATGTTGGCTCCAGAAGGCTTTCCATATTCATTATGAATATGTTAGCATATCACTCAGATGTTCTGGCAATACCACAAGGATAATGCATAGGACTTATAAGATATAATCTCTCTTTCCACATTGTGTGAAACAGAGAGTCTTCATAGACAGTGTCCTAATGAGATTTATATGATGATCTTGTGGCTCTAGACTCAATTGTGCATATTTGGTTCCTATGCCGGAGACTAGGGAGAGGGTCTCCTTCTTCAATATCAACAAACTCTAAGAGAAAGTCGATAGATATTGTAGGTTCCCCGTGAGAATAAAACAAGCCCTTTTAATAGGAACTTGAGTAGCTTGGGAAGATGAAGTGCGGTCGTCCACCGGGTCCATGACGCCTTGTCTTCAATACCGATGTTACCTTGGTAACCACCAAGAGCATATGAATTGAACCCGGTTTCATCCTAAGGTTGAATAAATGGAGGCTATTTCTTTTCACCCTTTTCACATTCAATTCTTTTCATTCTTCAACCCTTCAAGCTTACCGAGACTTCATAACTAGAACCTTGTTGGGTTTATTCCAAGACTAGCTCAGTCTCAGTCCGCACTCTTTCCATATCTCATTTTTCTCCTTTTATCATCATACCTAAGAACTCTACACTATCTAGTGGATTGTCTCTGGGTAGATCTCTCCGGTTTTGGCGGATCATGGGAACAAATACCTAACCTTATCATCCTTATATCACCATACATAAAGTAAATTTGGTCGGTCTATTTGGTATTGTTCATCTTCCATTGGAACCAATCGAAAACCATTTGAAAATCAATCCAGATACTTGTGATATATTATCAAAGCATTTTGTACCTGAATTATTTTTGATATTTTTAGAAAAAGAGCTCCCCCTCAACATGTGCATCATGTATTTGAAATCGTTTTAGCACACGGAGGCAAGAGGAAGTATTAACTTCATTGATTACCATTTTCTAAAAGATATCAACATTACTTCCTTGATTAAATCAAGTAGATAAAGCATATTGGGGAAGGATGATGTTTTCATAAGTTTGCTCCCCCTCAATATGTGCCTCGAGGTTTGAAAGAGTTTTGCACATATTTGAAGGAATCTGCACTTAGATACAAATCAATCACGTTTCAATTCTTTGTGGTTTAAAGAGATGCCCCCTCAACATGTGCATGGAAAATTTGAAATCGTTTGGCACATGTGGGGAGGAAAGTTAGCTAAACACTTATGAAACCATTTATCGAATTATCAGTTTAAATCCAATTTAAATCACAAATTCTCCCCCGATCACAATTTTCAAATCATTTGAGATTTGTAATCTCTGTAGATTTAAATTGATTTTTGAAAGCTTTTGAGGAGAATTGTGACTTGATTATGAAAACATTTTAACTAATAAGGATCGGATTTTGAGACTTTAAACTCCATTGATTAAACATGCATGATTATCTTTTGAAAACAATTGTATGAAAAATAACCTTTTGATTTAATTGAAATTATTCTCCCCCTCAATCAATGACATAAGTTGTTGATTGAGAGATAGATATTTTCGAGAAACGTTAAGTCCAGATGATTTTCAAAAATAGAGTCCGAGTTATTTTTCAAAGCAATTAGTTTTCATTAGATAGTAAGTAATTGTTAATAGAATCAGAGCATGAGTTTTGAAAAACAAGATAAAGCATGGCTCTGTTCTTTCTTTGAAAAGCCGGTTACTGCCTGAAATGACAATAAACCATAGTTTCACTTTCTCCCAATTTTTTTTTAAGAACATTCGAACAACATCTAAAGTATCGTGTCATTCTTTGAATGACAACACAAAGACAGTAGATATTATCGAATCGAGAAAAACATGACAAAAATACAATATTTTTGGAATTTTTCAAGATTTTTAAATTTTTATGGATGTTTGAAAGTTTTATATTTTTCTATTTGCTTTTTGAAGGTTTTGTAATTTTGTACTTTGCTTTTCGAATAAATCTTTACAAGAGAAGGATGAAGAAAGACCTTTACTCCTCGTCTTCCTCTTGAAGACGTTTGAGTGTTTCCGGTTGAAGACTCTTTAGACCAAGTCGTGGGAGGATAAACTCAAAACGTTCTCTAGGAAGAGCTTTGGTGAAGATGTCGCGCTAACCGGTATTCGGTCCTCACAAAATAGAGTTCCACCACACCGCTTTCTACTTGCTCCCGATGAAATGATGTCGAATGTCGATGTGCTTTGCTCTTAAGTGTTGAACGTTGTTGCATGAGAGAGCAATGGCACTTTTATTATCATAGATCGAGGATTTTGTTGAATTCAAAGCCATAGTCGATAATTGGGATCTCATCCATAGGATTTGAGCACAACAAGATGACATGGCTATGTATTCACCTCTGTAGAGGAAATAGAAGTACTCATTTGTTTCTTTGAATACCACTCACAAGCTTATCGCCCAAAACCGAGCACCTCCATATATACTTGACGTGTATCTTGACATCCCGCATGATCGGCATCGTGATAGGCTATTAGTGACATGCCGGTGTCCTTTGGGTACCAAAGTCCCATATTGATGGTTCCTTGAGATACCGAAAGACCCGCTTAACCGCTTCAAGGTGATTTTTGGTAGGCTTAGCTCGATATCTAGCACACATGCAAACAATGAACATAATGTCTGGTCTCTAGTGTGAGGTACATCGTGATCCGATAATACTACGATATTTCGTTTGGTCTACCATGATCCCCGAGTGGTCCTCATCCGCTTTAGTACGCCTATCATGGGAGTGTCAACAGGTCACTAGAATCAAATCCAAATTTCTTTAAAATCTCATTTGCATATTTAGATTGATTTATAAAATGCCTCCGGACTTTGTGAAATTTGTAATCCCAAGAAAATGACATTTGTCCCATCATTGACATTTGAAATTTAGAACCCATTTCATTTGAAAACGGTCACATTCATTGGGGTCACCAAGGAAAAGATAATATCATCAGCATATATTTGAACGTGAATTAAATGTTTACCGACTTTCGGTGAACAATGTCGGATCAACTGCTCTTTTGCTAAATCCACTAGATAGAAGAAACTTTGATAGCGTATCATACCATGCCCTTGGAGCTTGCTTTAAACCATAAAGAGCCTTCTTCAAACGATATATGTGAGTATGATGCTCGGATTCACAAAGCCTTCATGTTGGTCGACGATACGACTTCTTTAAGATCTCCATTAAGAAATTCCGTCTTTACATCCATCTGATAGACTACCATGTTCTTACTTGCAGCATTAGCCAAAAAGACTCTGATTGCCTCGTTAGAGAAACAGGAGCAAATGATTTTTCAAAGTCAATACGCTCCTCTTGATGGTATCCTTTTGAAACCAATCGAGCCTTGTTCTTTAAAACATCACCATGCTCATCAAGTTTTACTTTGAAATCCACTTTAGAGCAATGATCATAGCACAATATGGAGCAGGTACTAGTTCCCATACATCTAGTCGATCAAACTCATGAATTTCTTCTTGCATGGCATTGAACCAACTGTCTTCATTCATGGCAGTTTTAACATCTTTTGGTTCGACCTTAGAGAGTACGGAGTTGAAGAAGCACCATAAGGCATCGGTTGCAAGTTTTTCCGTGTGGATACTTTGGACGAGAGGGTTTCCAATGATGTTGTCCAATGGATGATCATGTGTCCATTTTCTAAGGTGTTCATGTGGTTGTTGTTGAGGAACCGAAGTAGCAGAGTCGATATCTCCTGACGAAGATGGTTCTGATGATGATTCAGGAGCAAATATGTTTTCAAATGGAGCATCTTCGGGAGTAGGAAAGGGATTAACTTCATTATGGGTGCCGGAAACAATTCCATGATGTACATTCGATGATTGATGATTTGTTGATGAGACAGGTGATCAGCAGCATGCGCTTCTTGACTTAATGATATTGAAACTGAATGGTTGACTTCATTGACAGGGATAGGAGCAGCCTCTGTTGATGGAATTGACATTTCATTAGCATTTGGCTCATAGTGTTCATCAAACATTGGATCAAACAATTTCTTTAAATCATCTTTTGAAGGAGGTACATAAGGAGTTGTCGGAGAGGGATTTGGAACAAGAGACGAACTGATAGGACTACTTGATGAAGGTTGAAATGCGGGTCCAGAACTTGATTGTCCTGGAGCCATTTGCCCGCATGACTCATCGAACGTGACGTGAATAGTTTCCATGATATCTCGAGTTCTTTTGTTGTAGATTCGGTAACCCTTCTTGTTTGGTGCATAACCAAAAAAACTCCAATATCTGCTTTTGCTCTTAAGTTGCCTAAATCTTGACCGTCATTCATTGGATAGCACAAAGCACCAAACACACGAAGGTAGGAGAGATCAGTTTTCGTTTATGGACAAGTTCATATGGAGTTTTTCCATGAGAGGTATGAATAAGGGAACGATTTTGGGTGTAACAAGCAGTGGCAATGGCTTCAGCCCATAGAAACATTGGAACCTTTGAATAAATTAGCATTGTTCTAGCGGCTTCCACAAGAGTTCGATTTCGTCTTTCAACTACACCGTTCTATTGAGGAGTTCGTGGAACACTTCTTTGATGACTGATTCCAACACTTTCATAAAACTGAATTAAGTCTTTGTTAACAAACTCTGTGCCATTGTCTATTCGAACAATTCTAACAGTATTGTTGAGTCGAACGTGAAGCTGTTTGATGAGTTTGATGATGACGTTTGGAGTTTCATCCTTTGTCCTAAAAAACTTTACCCAAGTAAATCGAGAGTAATCATCAACAACTACTAGAATGTATTTCTTCCCATTTATCGTTTGCACTCTCATTGGTCCGCACAGATCCATATGAAGGGTATGAAGAACTTCCATTCTCGAGTTTGTGGGCATATTTCGTGCTTTTTCCCAATTGGCAAGCTGAACAAAGATGATATTTTTCATATTTTAATCTGGGTAAGCCTCTGACAAGGTCCTTTATGGAAAGGTTATTAATGGTGCCGAAGTTCAAGTGATTGAGACGACGATGCCATAACCATGACTTTGTTTTTGAAGCCTTTAACAACAAGCAGATTGGATAGGACTTCATCATGTCTTCGATAGAGATGGTGTATAGATTTGAACCACGGATTCCTCTTAATAGTTCCACACCATCGAGTTCTCTAATGAAACAAGTATGTTTTCTAAATTCCACTTCTAGATCAGAATCACAGAATTGACCAATAGAAAACAAGTTATGACCAAGACCTTCAATATAATATACCCTGGAGATTACACTTTTACCAACAACATAGTCTCCATAACCCATAATTGCTCCAAAATGGTCGTTCCCAAATCTAACAGTCCCGATGAATTTACTCACGAAGTTCATGAGCCGCGAGCGATCTCTAGTCATATGCTTGGAATAGCTGAGTCCGGTACCACGTAATCGATTTGAACGATCTGCGGTTGCACACGACAAGAATGGATAATCGGATAGTTGGGATCCCCATGCAAGAATGGGTTCCATTTGGTTAGTAACAATGATTGGAACACCCACATTAGAAGTAGAAACAATAGAATCATCGAAATAGATGCGGTGCTAGTGTCCGTATTTGACCTAATCAAAGTATGTTCACTTCTTAAGGAATAGTTCTACCAAGAGGCATCCATTTTCTAGTGGGCATTGACTTAGCAAATTTAGGGCAAAACTCATTAACCTTACGGCCAAGTGGGTATCCATTGATAACCTATATTACTAAATTTCCTTCCTGTGGGTTTTCACTGTTTTCTAACTTTCTTTCGCCTTTGCCTTTTAGCCTTCTTAACTTGATTTTTAGCATTAACAGTTTTAACAGGGCATTTGACAGCATTAGACAAAACATTCACACCACATTCATGATTAGTAACAGAAATAAAGCAGTCATCATTACATGGTTTGCGAATAGTAGCATAATTCAAATTAATTATAGTACGCTTATAGCTAATACTAGAATCAACACGATTCGTTTTATTCAACTCAAACTTAATATTCCTAGGGTGATCTTCTACTCTCTTCCAATGCACATTCTTAGCTTGCGAGGTCCTATCTTGTTTGGTATTGCCTGGAGGCTTTGACCCGCTTGCTTTAATGTCATTGATTACTCCTGTAGAGGGAATTATGGGAACATTAGTTGGTTGATCTACTTTTTGCATTCCTAAATTAGAAGTGTAGGGATCTGAACTACTTGAAGGCACATTAGTGTTTACTTTCTTAAAACTGGGCATAGAATGGTTTGTATGCTTGGCACTAGGCATAGAACAAGGCGACACAGCTTTACCTTTCGCACCTAAGGATTTAGGACATGTTGCTATTAAACATTCTAGCAGCTCCTGAGATCGTTTGGCCTGAATGCAAGCAAACCTAATTTCTCTATCAAGAGGCTTATTTATGAAATCCTCTTCCACAATCTCACGGAGACATTCTAGGCTATCCTTAAGGTGAGCACAATAGTTATGAAATACAAGTTCATTATTCTTAAGATGAGGAGGAATGTATTTAATATCACAATATATTTTCATCGAGGATGACTTTGATGCAACATTCTCATTAAAGGTAAGTGGCGGTTTCCTTTTCCCGACTCCTCGATTCTCAATTTCTTTTGTAAAGACTTTATTTTTCGTTGTTTTTATCACGAGTGACTTTCATTGAATCATATAACTCTTTAAAGTGTCGTTTAACTTTTCATTTTCTTCTAGAAAACACTCGTTTTTTTTGTAAAGCATTAACCAAGTTTTGAAGATGAAAAGTTTGAGAATCTTGAGAATCTAAAGGAGGAGGCATTTGGGAGCTAGTCACATTGTTCTTTTCACCCTTTAATTGAGAAATTTGGGCTTTCAACTTTCGATCGTGTTACAATGAGCTTGAATCATTCATCACGTTTGTTTATCCGAAAAATGCATCAAACTCGGAACATCCGAGGATGTCTTGATATTTGAGGTTTTGACATTTTCTTTAAGATGTTGATATTTTAGTTGTAAATCAAAATGTTCAACTTATAGTTTAGAAAGATGTTTTACCAAATTATCGTGATCATCCCGATCAATTTTCTCATTTAGTTACGAGTTTTTGTTCTCAAGCTCGGTGACACGATCATGGGAAACTTTCAATGCAATAGATAATTCATGAAATCGAGAAGCGATAATAGAGTGCTTAGTAACAATATAAAACACATCTTGAGCAACACAACTCGAAATCAAATTCTCATTTAAGATGTGCAAGTTCTTCCTTTCAACTTCATTATATTTGAGTTCTGCTCATAATCATTGACCTCAACTATCATTGCATCAAATTCATTTTCCATTTCTTTAATATCCGAATTTATCTCTTTTGAAGACTCTCAAATTGACCTTTTAATTTTTAAAGAAAGGCATGACCTCGCTTAAATAGCATTCTTTAGTTTGCTCAAACCCTTTCCCCTCGCTTATCCCAAGAGGTGTGATTCTCTTCTTACACGTTTTCTCAAAATCAACAAACAACTCGATAAACAACATACAGTGATTAAGGTCTTGCTATTAGTGGCAATAGATCTAGGAACTAAATGCATTGGTGTATTAGGAGGATACACAGTTGCTTTAGGAATTTTCTACAAGGGGATTCTTTTCAACAAGATTTTCGACTTTTGCATATCTATATCTTTTTTCCAGAACACTTGTTCAGGGGTTAATAGAGTCTGAGGCTTAAACTTGTTTAAGGATATCTAATTTTCCTTAGTGTAATCATGGGGTTTGATCGTTATATTTTTCATTTTACACTCAGGATCTTCTAGCTTCTTATTCAATTTTTTCCTAGTGACTTCATCTGATTTCTTATCTTCCTCAGTGCACTCAGCGCAACTAGGTTTCTGCCTAGGCTTAATCATAAAGTACCTTATGAGCAAATGCTATGCTTATCGCTCAAGACTCTATGCTTAGTGATCAAGTGAGCAGTCTGAATGGTATTCCCTTGTACGTACAACTTATTTTCAAGCTTGTTTTTCAAAGTTTTTAGATTGGAAAAATCATTCAAAAGTTTTGATTCCTTAGCATTGAATTCTTGCTTAAGCATTTTAACATTTTCTTGAAGTCCTTGTTTTTGCTTAGCAGTTTTAGAAAGCTTTTCTTGTAAGGATTTTAACTCTTGTTTTAATACTTCTTCTCTAAAATTACTCTTTCTAATAATTGTACGCATTTGGTCATCCATTTCCTGCTCACGGGTGGTTAACTCAAACTTAGCACGTTGTTCATAGATAGCAACTTGTTCTTTATAGGCATTTAGTTCAGAGGTAACAGAATCATCAGGGGCACATGCAGTGTATTCATCAAAAACATAATCATCATTGACTGCAGAAGATGCATTATTTGGTACAATCTCACTTTCACTTTGCTTCACATATTGATCATATGAGAAAATATTACTATTACCCTCATCATCAATATCTGATTCAAAAGTTTCAAGAGACTGTACTTTATTATGCATCTTTTGTTCATCAACATCATCATATAGTTTTAATACCTCTGAAATGATTGAATCTTTGGATGGGCCAGCCTGTTGTGGTGAAGAGATCTTTGGAGAGACCATAGGTGAGATGCTAGCCATGAAGATTGTTTGGGCAGTAGGTTCATCATCGACATCAGAGTCAAATGCATCACAGTCAGCTACTTGAAATGCATTTTGATGATTATGACCTATCTCCGAATTGGTTGCTCATCAACATCAAGATCATAGGTTCGGTAATTTCCTCGAAGAAACAACAACTCCTCTTCATCCAAAGTCGCTCCATTATCCCGAGCTTTCACAAGCAACATCTTGTCTCAAGTATTCTCGCATTCATGGACATTTTGGAGATGTGCAATTCCTAGCAATATGTCCTCACCACCACGCTTGTAGCACTTAATTGGCTTTGCTTGACCTTGATTTCCATTCCTTCCCGATTCGATTTCCAATATAACCTCCACCTACTCCACCTCTTCCCTGCTCATATTGCCTTCCTTGTCTTGGTTGCACCATAACTTTTCCATCTCGACAACCGTATGATTGTGAAGGTTGGATGCGATTATGATCTCATTGTTAGTGTGAAGACTGTTGGTATGTGGATTGAGAGTTAAGTTTTGTTTAACCACAAGAGCCGCTTGATTGATGAAATGTCCCATGACCGCATCGAGATCGACTTGTTTGAACATTGGATCGAGAATGAGTTTGTGATTACCATTACCCGTGGGTATAACTTGAGAAGCTTGGTGGTAATTCCAACATTTGTGTAAAAGGTCATTGAATCATTTGAAGAACTTGTTTCTCCCGGTTGGTTTTAAACTGCTCAAGAATCCTTTTTCAAACATAGCATGTCTCTCATTTTGAAGAAGAAAGGCGTCTGATTGCTCATAGTTTGTATTCTTCAATCCTTTGGTTAGCTTCAGAGCGGTGACAAATTTGTGCCATTCGGGATTCTGTTGTTCACAAACTTTGAGTTCAAATGAATGTTTGGCATGGTCATTTTGATCCTCATGTCATTCACAATCTTATGGAATCTCACGTAGTACTCATAGACACTCTCATCCGGTTTCATCTTGAAGTGCTCAAACTCATCATACGCTTGTGATTCTCTGTCTTCCTTGGTTAATTCGAAATATGAGAGAAGCATCTTGACATTATCCCAAACCGCCTTGGCTTCAGTGTTGTGATTGATAAGCTTGTAGATATCTTTTGGAAGACCACAAGTATAATGTTAGAAGCCACGATATCGCATCGAATCTCTTTTCTCCTTATTATTGAGCTCATCTTACATCTTTGGTCCGTCTAATCCATAGATCATTGTTCCATCAAGAATCAGATCAATTAAGTCTCTTGTAGTCTCAATCGATAAGGTCCTTCATCAATGGATTTGAGAATGTTGACCCCATTTTCCTTTCCAAGACAAGACAATCGATTCGTTGAGTCCAAGAGTCGTAGTCGGCCATCAAGCATGGGTGGACGAGTATCTCAACCAATGCTTGAACATCCTCAAGAATAGTGGAGATGATTGTAGGTACGTTGGTAGACATGTTTACTGATTACACGGATTTTATAACTCAATGATTAAACCGGAAAATAGATTCTTTCACGGATTTTACTAAATCAAGAGAAAACCGTATTACAAACAAAAGATCAACCAAGTCGCTAAGAATCCTTGAACCAAGTCGCTAAGTACCAAGTTGCTAAGTATTATGAAATCAAGTCGCTAAGCACCAAGTCGCTAGACACAAGTCGCTATAATGCCAAGTCACTAAGACACAGTCAAGTTGCTAAAGAACAACTCGCTAAGATCCAAGTCGCTAACACCAAGTCGCTGAGAATACCAATCGCTAACAAAATTGAAAGCAAGTCGCTAACCTAATCAAGTCACTAGCCGTAGTGTAGAATCCACTAACTTGTACTGTTTGTCGGCTTGTCTCAATAGACAAGTCGCTAACAATTAACACTACAACTCGCTAACAATTACTGAAGCAAAGAGGCATACAAGATGAGGTTTTAGAGAGAGAAAGAGTTAGAGGTTTGGGAACTTAGTGAGAGAAAATGAAAGTATTATTATGAGCTCCAACTCTCTACCTTTGGAGGTAGAGATTATTTATAGTCTTACACAAATCGCCATCTACGGGCTGTGGATAAGGCATACAGTGGGTAAAGACCCGTCCGTCCTCCACGGTGTTACTTAACTAAATACTACTTAACATTAAATAATCTACGACTACGCGCTTTCTAACGATTACATATACTTGAGGTGACCGACTCTTTAATAACTGGATTTACTAAATCCTAACAAACCAGCAACATAGGTTTGTGTATTATTATTCTTTGTTCGATTGTGGGTAGTTGAATTAAAAGGAACGAGTTGTTGCAGAGGTTGCATGTTTATTTGCAAAAGAAGGAATGAGATGTCAATTGTGTGTGGCTGCTTATTTTAGAGAAGGCGAGTTTGTGACTACAAAGTGTATAACTGAAATTAGGGTTGAATGGGGCTAAATATTATTGTAATAATCTTAGATAGGTGGGCATTAAGGTTACTACTTCTTGGGCTATAATCCAGAATAGTTGTTGGGCCTGTGTTGGACTATGTGAATTTCGATTTTATTAGGCGATGAGTTTAGACCAAACGATTGCTTGCAAGCATTAATAAACAAACTTAGAGCATAACAAAAAAAAATGACATACCCAGCCAATTATTACTTATATAACCCAAATTAAATATAATACCAAATATATGCAAATAAGAAATATTTAGGAAATACTTATGTAAAAAAATGCACAAAATTTTGTAACATAAAAATAACACAAAACAGAACCAAAAAAATCCCGCCACGACGCACATAGTACATAGAATAAAAAACTATATAGAGACCAAATACATACAAGAAATGGAATTCTTTTTTACCTAAAAATAATACAAACCGATTTTCGTACTACTTAAACCATTAAATAAATACAATCTCCACATCTATACATATATATGGGACTACTTATGACACGTCACTAATGCTGACTAGACACTTTAATGTTTACATGGCGCATCTTTGAGGAGGTGGAAATGGTGACGAGGCACAATTTCCGGTTACATAAGAAAAAAATGAGTAAATTGCAAGGTTCAAACTCTGGTTTCGAAGTTCAAACACAAGCACCTCAACCATTAAGGCAATCCACATTTTGATGTACTAACTCTTCTTTCCAAAGTGGTATTCATTCTCAAACTCTACCATCTTCAATATTATCAAATAAACATAACTGAAACCCTACTCATTCGGTCAAACATTAACTATCCCCTCCCTATTTCACTCGGCCTTCCCAAAAAAAAAACTCTCCCAATTCACAAAATGCATATCATAATTCAAACAAAGATTGAGCTTATCTATACCATGTTTCAATATAACAAGTATGGTTTTAAAACGCATATCCACAACTGATTTCAATGGCACAAAAGTGACGGGCACAATCAGGTTAGGTTTAATTCGAATTTTTTAATATTTTTTTAATAATTAAGCTATTTTGCATATGCTTTATGAGATTCGGGGCTATGGAATCCTACATTTGACAACTTTAAGCATATAAGTTTTTCCTAATAATATGATTTTTGAAATGATTGCAGGGACTTTCCAGATAATCGGTATTTTACACATCTAATAATGAGGTATATCTTATATCAATTTATGTAGATTTGTAACGCGGTTCTTGCTGCCCTAATTATGAATGCCACCCTTGTACTTCCGGAGCTGGATACAAATTCTTATTGACATGGCAACAGTATCAGATATAGTTGTATAAAAATGTTTCACTATTGGTCATGTATAAATATATGAATACCATGGCTCGATATTCAAACATGTTTTATGCACATGTACAGTGGTTTCCAAGGTATATATGATGTTGATCATTTTATCAAGTCGCTGCGGTATGATGTACGTATTGTCGAAAGCATTCCCGAGTGAAGGAAGAATGGAAGGACAAAAAAGATGGAATATTTTTAGGTGATTGGTGATCTTAACATCGTATTCAAGAAGGTCATACCTTATAATATAATGTTAACAAGATGATTTCTTTTTCGTAGATTCGCCCCCCTAGAAAAGCTCTGTAAGTTGGTATACCAATGAAATAATATATATTACAACTGCTCGTGATATATATTACAAATGAAATAATATAATTAATACATTATCTTTATAGAAAACGAAAAAAAAAATGTGCCAAATTACATGGTCTCAGATCATAGTTGCTTGATATATTTTATTCACAGAACAAAAGCATCAAGAAGTACCGAGAAGATAACTTTCTGGAAAAAGCTTGTGTATAGTGAACGAAGGCGATTGAAAATGTCTCCGAAGAGGTACCTCTAAGTTCTTTTTTCTATATATTTGGCGGTTAAATAACATCATATTTAACTTAAACCGGAGTGGAAATGCCTCCGTGGCCCACTTGACTTCTCACGATCTTATTAATGTGGGATGGGGCTATTAGTGGTCGATGCATGGGTACGAACTTCCCACGATCTCTGATTATTTGTGTAATTACTAAACGAAATAAAAAATCTTTCATAATTTGTACACTCTAAAATGATCAAACCTTTTATCCATCTTGACTTTTGTTTTGCAAATAGATCGTTTTGCCAAAATGAGCAGTTTATGACACTATATTTCTACAATTAGTCAGGAAATGAAGTGTTTCGGGTCAACCCAATCTTATCCAACCCGCATCTCGACTACGAGCTTTCTAACGATTACATATACTTGAGGTGACCGACTCTTTAATAACTGGATTTACTAAATCCTAACAAACCAGCAACATAGGTTTGTGTATTATTATTCTTTGTTCGATTGTGGGTAGTTGAATTAAAAGGAACGAGTTGTTGCAGAGGTTGCATGTTTATTTGCAAAAGAAGGAATGAGATGTCAATTGTGTGTGGCTGCTTATTTTAGAGAAGGTGAGTTTGTGACTACAAAGTGTATAACTGAAATTAGGGTTGAATGGGGCTAAATATTATTGTAATAATCTTATATAGGTGGGCATTAAGGTTACTACTTCTTGGGCTATAATCCAGAATAGTTGTTGGGCCTGTGTTGGACTATGTGAATTTCTGATTTTATTGGGCTGGACAGAGTTTAGACCGAAACAATTGCTTGCAAGCATTAATAAACAAACTTAGAGCATAACCAAAAAAAATGATATACCCAGCCAATTATTACTTATATAACCCAAATTAAATACAATACCAAATATATGCAAATAAGAAATATTTAGGAAATACTTATGTAAAAAAAATACACAAAATTTTGTAACATAAAAATAACACAAAACAAAACCAAAAAAAATCCCGCCATGACGCACACAGTACATAGAATAATAAAAAAAAGGTTAATATACAAAAAAGTTACTAAACTTTCAAAAAAATTTGTCCTAAGTCACTAATGTTTATCTTCTGTCATCTAAGTTACTATACTTCACGTAACCGGTTATATTGGATACCACTAGTTTTGCAACCTATTGTTACCGGTTCCATGTTGACGTGTAAATTGACCTTAATGGGTTAATATACAAATAAGCCACTAAACTTTGCGAAAAATTTGTCCTAAGTCACTAATTTTTCATTTCTGTCATCTAAGGTACTAAACTTCACGAGTTGTAAACATGTTACTGAACCTTTAAAATAATGACATTGCACATTTTTTTAGTACAAAACGGTCCTTGTGGTTAGTCGGGTGTCACGGAGTTGTTTAAACATGTTACTGCACCTTTAAAATTATACGTTTTATACGATTTTATGCACCTTTTATACGTTTTTATTCATTTTCATCCGTTTTTATACGTTTTTGTTCGTTCTTTTACGTTTTCTTCCGTTTTTATACGTTTTCGTCCGTTTTTGTCCCATTTTTCGTCCGTTTTTCTTACGTTTTGGCCTATTTTCTTATGTTTTCAAACATAAAAAAGGGATGAAAAACATATGAAACATAGAAAAACGGGCAAAAACATAAGAAAAATGGATGAAGATGTATGAAAACATAAAAAACGGGCGAAAACGTACGAAAAACGGTCGAAAATATATAAAAACAGACGAAAACGTATAAAAACGTAAAAAAGGGACGAAATCGTATGAAAACATAAAAAACGGATGAAAACATAAGAAAAAAGGCAAAGACGTAAGAAAAACGGACGAACACGGATAAAAACGTATGAAAACATATAAAAACGGTTGAAAATGAATAAAAACGTAAAAAGGGGATGAAAACGGACGAAACCGTAAAAAAAGGGACTAAAATTGGACGAAAACCGTAAAAAGGGGATGAAAACGGACGAAACTCGTGTAGTTGAGTACCTTAGATGACAGAAATGAAACGTTAGTGACTTAGGAAAATTTTTTCGCATAGTTTAGTGACTTGTTTGTATAGGTATCCTACATGGCATACTACAACCGGTTGCCCTTCCATGTAGTGACTAGGTTGGCACATATAAAAGGTTTAGTAACATATGTGAAAAACCCGTGAAGTGTAGTAACCTAGATGACAGAAGATAAACATTAGTGACTCGGGACAAATGTTTTTTAAAGTTTAGTAACTTCTTTGTATATTAACCCTAAAAAAACTATATAGAGACCAAATGCATATAAGAAATGGAATTCTTTTTTACCTAAAAATAATACAAACCGATTTTCGTACAACCCAAACCGTTAAATAGAAACAATAAATATATGTACAAATAGACAACAAATACACACAACTAAAATGATACAAATACATAAAATCTTCTAATAAAAAATAACAAAAAACATTGATGCATCAAATTTTGTTACACAAAAATAATGCAAGCCAAAAAAAGCAAAAAGCCCTGCTGCAACTCGTGGGCACCATCTAACTTGTAATACTAAGTAACAAATTTATTGTGTAGTATATCTAGAGCTTATCTTACTAGAAAATGTTGAGAAAAGATATATTATTATTATTATTATTATTATTATTATTATTATTATTATTATTATTATTATTATTATTATTATTATTATTATTATTATTATTATTATTATTATTATTATTATTATTATTATTATTGCTTAAAGTTATTTTAATTTAAATAAACTTATTTTCACTATTATAAACTTTTAAAGCTTTATAAACATCTCACATAATTCAAATACATTAAATTCTGAAGAGATTTAATATTGTAAACCTATTCATGTCACACAAGCTTAAAATGAATGCTCACTATAATTTAAATATTTTTAGACCTCTCATCTAGATTTTTTTTCCTTAAAAAATAAAATATATACATTTAATCTAAGTTCAAATTTATTTATGTTATACAGTTTACATAAATCCTGAATTTGGAATGTGATTACAACTTACAGTTGTGCAATTTTGTTTGAAACTTTAGTTTGAATATGCACTTATAAATAACATACTTGTTCAACCTATTTTTATTTTTTTATTTTTTTATTATTTTTTTTTCAAATTCTGATGGCCATGTACAATATAAAATTAATTTTGGTATAATGATTTTCGAATATTTTGATATGCAGCGAGTCTTTTAGAGGGAAGACAATCAATGCAATCTACAGGACGATCTTCGACTACTCCTCTGGCTTTATCACCAAAACCGGGTGACGTAAAATCTTGTTCGCAACGTAGCTCCCACTCGCACTTTTGGGTATTTCTTGCCCGGAATACTTTTTGCATTGTGGCACGCGTAGTATTATGCCATGACACAAGGACAACAAGAACAACAACTTAACAACAAAGAAAAATCCTGCTGAGAGCAAATTTATTTGGTGTGTTTCCTAGTTTTGATCTAGTAATTTTATGGGATAGAGAAGGCACCAAAAAGACCTCTATGACAAAATCATAGAAACCAAATAGTAGATTTTGACAGTGCTTTGAATATTTGATGAAGAAATATCACATGTTGAGGACCAAGGACATAATGCCGAGTAGAGTAAACATTTTTTGTTTGGGCTAATAACCTTTTAAAGCTCTATAATTGTCAAGGATGGCAGTTTTGGGTAACGAACTAAAAAAATAACTCTTTTAGACATTAATGTTGACATTTTTGTCTTTCTTTAAGTATTATGACCATTTTACCTTTTCTGAATTTTTTTTGAAATGTTTTTTTTTTTCGATTTTTTTTCCAAAATATTTATTTTTGAAATACTTTTTTCTAAATTTTGTTTCAAAATTTTTTTCTCGAATTTTTTTCAAATACTTTTTTTCAATTTTTTTTTCCGAAATGCGTTTTTAGATTTTTTTTTTTTTTTTTTTTTTTTTTTTGTGACACGTGAAACAAAATTGATTTTTGTAATACTTAGTAATAAAAAATTCGATTAAAAATTCACTTGTGACAAAAAAGATCAAAAGTGAATAAAAACACGTGAAACGGAGTAAAACATATAAAAAAAATTTTGAATTTTTTCAAATTTTTTTTTTTTGAATTTTTTTTTTTAGAATTTGTTTTGTGACATGCGATTTTATTTTTATTTTTTAGATTGAAAAATTATCGATTTTTTAAATTTTTTTCGAAATAATTTTTGAATTTTTTTTGTGATATGAGATTTTATTTTTAGATTAAAAAAATTTTCTGAATTTTTTTTTCGAAATTCTTTTTTTTTAAATTTTTTTTAAGGGTAAAATTGTCATAATACTTAAAGAAATACAAAAATGTCAACATTAACGTGTAAAAGAGTTATTTTTTTAGTTCGTTACGCAGAACTGTCATTTTTGACAGCTATAGTGCTTTAATAGGTTATTAACCTTTTTTGTTTTATATCTGGAAGATTTACTATTTAAATATTTAGGCTTTATGAATTCTTTCTATTTACTTCAGCATTTCAGATTATAATCTCATAGTCTCTTAGATATGCCTCTGCTACTAAAATATTTAACAAAAACGTTTGATGACATCAATTATTAGCCGTCTAATTAGTTTTCTTGAATCTAGTATTTAGCTAAATATTGCCTATATATTTAACTTAACATATGCAAACATTAATGAATAGCTAAGTACCCGTGCATAGTGGCGGCGTTGTATAGTTTTCGACAAAATCCGGTTGGAGCATTGTGTGTCCAACGAGTGTGTCCCAGGCTTCTTGCAGTGGTTTCTGTAGTTTTGTAGGTGGTGGCTCTGTGGTTAGGCAGTGGTTCGGTAAGGATAGGCACCATATGTGTGGGCATAGTTGTAACTAGATTTTGGTCTTTTACTTTATAGTCAATGAGCACAATAGTTAGAGTACATGCCTTACTCCATGACGATGTTAAGTAGACAAGATTTATCAACATATGACCGGACCAATAATGACGAACTGTAAATGTTATCATCCTGATGAGTATCTTTTGAATTGTCATATGCAAATACATTTTCCTTGCTTTTGCATAATCACTTAATAGGAAACAACAATTGTTAATTTTTAATGCTACAATTACAGCAGCAAAACACGAAACCAACACTGAATGGACAGATACAAAAACGAAAAGCTAAACATAAACATAGAGCCTTACAAAACAATAAGACTACAAATATACAGAAATCATGTTATCATCCTGATCCGTTTACTTTATCATTTTTTCACATATAAGAAAATCAACCCAAAACATAAAAGTCGGAAAAAACAATAACATCTAAAGAAGAAGTACACGACCATACAAAATCATCCAAAAATTGTTGCCCCACCTTAAAGCGCGGGTTGCTTCCACCTTGTTGAGCGATATTTTACATGATGGAACCCAAATTTAATATAGACTAAAATACACCGTGGGTCCCTAAACTTGTACCAAAGCATCACAGTGGGACAAAACTGGGCCTTTTCATCGCCACAGGTCCAAAACATGGCCTTTATATGCCAAATTAGTCCTCTGACAAAGTTAATACACATTTATACTTTTATAACACATTCATATTTTAGTCGAGGGTATTTTAGTCCATACACATTTATACTTTTATAACACATTCATATTTTACCCCTTCATCTTTTATCCTCGTCATCATCTCCCCAAATCATTCATCTCCCCAAATCATCATCTCCCCAAAAGATTACATGTAGCTTCAAGGCAACAATATCCAGGTGTTAATTGTTAGAAACTCGAAGGCCTTTTAGGCTTATATTTGATGAAGAGGTTGTAAGTGAAATTTAGGAAGAGAGGAATACTTGTGAAAGGTATGAAATATTATTGATTGCTTAAGCTTTGCTTGATTTGCTTCATTACAAATGCATCACCACAACACCTATTTATACTACTCCATGGAATGTTCTAGAGATGAGATATTTCCATGGATATTCTACTACGATCTAGATACTTCCTACATCATCTTGATTATTCCTAATACATCATCATCCTTATCCTAGTTCTAGATATTTCTATAACATTTAGCAACAATATTCTAGACATATCTATGGATATTTTCTAGGATTATTCTTTGTCGCTCTAGAAGCTTCCATACCATTCTACGACTTTCTAGAAGCTTCCACTATATGGGCTCGGACTAAATCAAGTTTACGATCCAACACCCCTTTAAACTTGATTTACCGACTCCAAGCATCATTCGTTGTCTTGAAAAATCTTTCTCGTTGATCGGCTTGGTGAGGATATCTCGCAACTTGGTTTTCGGACCTCGTATGTATCACTTGGACATCTTTCCTTGCAATGCACTCTCGAATAAAGTGATAACGAGTGTTGATATGCTTACTTCAATCATGGTATACTTGGATTTTTAGCTAAGTTAATGGCGACTTGTTATCCACATAGATCTCGATCGCATCTTCTTGTTCCATGTGTAGCTCCTTTAGCATACTTCTAAGCCAAATTGCGTGACATACACATGATGTTGCACTACGCACTCCGCTTCACAACTAGACAAAGTAACAATAGGTTGCTTCTTTGAAGACCATGTAAAAGCATTGTTACCTAGGAAGAATATGAATCTGTTGTACTTCTTCCATCGTCTTTGTCTCCAAATTTCATCATCGTCGCTATATCCAACCAGCTTGAAGTCTTCACTTGTTGAATAAAACATTCCGTAGTCTACGGTACCTTTGATATAACGGAGGATCCTCTTTGCAATCTCCAAATGCTTTGTCGTAGGCTCTTCCATGAAACGACTAATTAGACCAACCGCAAAGAGTATGTCAGGTCTTGTACATGTCAAATAGCGCAAACTTCCAACAAGACTCTTGAATTGAGTTGAGTCTACCGCTTCTCCTCCGTCATGCTTAGAAGGCTTTGCCTTATGTTCTATGGGGTGCCAACGGATTGCACTTATCCATGCCAAACTTCTTTAATATCTCCTTGGCATATCCTTCTTGACTTATGAAAATTCCATCATCCGTCTGCTTCACCTCAATGCCAAGATAATAAGACATAAGTCCTATGTCCGTCATATCTCGAACTCTTTCGTCATTGATTTCTTGAGCTCATCAATCATACTCGAGAGTTTCTGTAAGATCAAATCATCCACGACAAGCGCATTTGAAAGCGATTCTTTCATTTGCAAATTTCACATAAAGTGCATATTCACTTAGACATTTAGTAAAACCATGTTCTTGGAAATACTTGTCAATTCTAGTATTCCAAGCACGTGGTGCCGCTAGACCATATAAGGCTTTCTTCAACCTTAGCACTTTACCTTCTTGCCCTTTGGCAATATATCCCTCTGGTTGCTCCACATAAACTTCTTCTTCAAGAAGTCCATTCAAAATGCAGACTTTACATCCATTTGGTGGATCTTCCACCTATATTGAGCAAAGAATAGCAATAATCATTCTAATAGTTTCTAAGCGAGCAACAGAGCAAATACCTCTTCGTAGTCAATACCATGCTTCGCTTGTAACCTTTGCCACAAGTCTTGCCTTGTACTTTTCCACTTCGCCTTTGGCGTTTTCTTGGTCTTGTATACCCACTTGACTCCAATAGCCTTTTGGCCTTCGGAAGGGTCGTCAACTCCACGTATCATTCTTCACTATTGACTTTATCTCCTCGTCCATGGCTTGTCTCCATTTCTTGCTTTTCATAGCCTCCTCAAAACTAAAGGTTCACAATCAACGATAAACAAGTAAGGGTGTTTCGTCGGTTACCTCGTAGAGCCCCGCAAACTTCTTGTCTTGGTTCTCCTTCACTTGAACTTGAAGGTGATTCTTGGGTTGAGTTGGACTTTGAGGTTGTTGGACTTCTTCACTTGATTCACCCGTCTCTTCTTCATCACCATAGGAAGAAAGTCATACCTTTCATTTTCCTTGATGCTCCAATCCCATGTCTCTTCTTCATCGAACTCCACGCCTCTACTCACTACCACCTTCCTTGTGATTGGATTATAGAGCTTATAACCTTTCGAATGCTTGTCGTACCCAACAAACACATGCTTCTCACTTCTATCATCAAGCTTCAATCGCCTTTGGTGGGAACGTGGACATATGCTATGCTTCCGAATACCCTTAGGTGAGAGACGGTAGGCTTCATCCCATTCCATGCTTCTTGTGGAGTCTTGTTATCTAAACTCTTTGACGGACACCGGTTCAATAGATATATCTTGCACAATCAACCGCCTCGCCCAAAACTCCTTTGGCATCTTCTTACTTTTCAACATGCTTGGACCATATTGAGAATGGTTCTATTCTTTCTCTCAACCACTCCATTTTGTTGTGGGGAGTAAGGAGCGTTAGAAATCTCCGGATCCCATTATCCTCACAAAATTTGTTAAATTCTTTTGATAAAAATTCTCCACCTCTATCGGATCTCATTGATTTAATTTTTAAACCTTTCTTTTTCAACCATAGTTTTAAATGTTTTAAAAGTTTCAAAAGCTTGGGATTTTTCTTTAGAAAATATACCCAAGTTTTTCTTGAAAATCATCAATAAAGAGCATAAAGTAGAGATTCTTACTATAAGAGGGTGGAGTAATGGGACCACACAAATCCGTGTGAATTAGATGTAAAGGCTCCTTAGCTCTTGATGTCGCTTCTTTCGGGAACGAACTCCTAGCATGCTTCCCAAGAAGGCATCCTTTTCCTTTCACCGGTGCCTTTGATTCGTCTCCAAAGGTGACGTTACCTTTACTTTCTTCCATCTCCACGAACAAGTCTTCTTCACCCGTCATATGGTTACTTGCAGCGGAATCTATATTCCATGGCTCTATCCTCTCTTCTTGTTCGTCATGTCTTGCCATTAGCAAGGTAAGCTCATCTCCGTCTTCTACCTCCACAAGATTAGCTTTTTCTTCCACTTGTCTTGAGCTAGTACACTCATTGGCATAATGACCATATTTACTGACAGTTGTAACATTGTGTTTGGGGCTTACCTCCTCTTTGAGATTGAAAGCTTCTCCACGACCTCTTCGATATGAAGACCATTGGTTTTCATCTTCTTTGTTGACATCTTCTCTTCCTCTTCCTCGTCCTCGGCCTTGAAACCACCACGACCTCGAAAAGTACCGCGTCCTCGTCCTTGCTCCTTTCCATGTAGAAAGTTCTTTCTCTTTCTTTGAAAGAGACCTTTGAGTATAAAGCTTGCTCCAAGGGTTCTTTCCCCTTCTTTTCTTCAACTTCTTCATGGGCTTGTAAAGATCCCATGAGTTGATCAATGGTCATTGAGTCTATGTCTTTGACTCTCTATGGCCACGACAATGTAATCAAAGCTTGGGGGCAAAGAGCGAAGAATCTTTTCTATCACCCTTGTGTCACTCAAGCTTTCACCATTTCTCTTCATTTCATTTGAAATGGTCAAGACACGAGTGAAATAATCCGAAATGGTTTCGGATTCCTCCATTTGGAGTTTTTCGAACTCTCCTCTAAGAGTTTGAAGACGTACCTTTTTCACCTTGTCGATTCCTTTGAAAGCATTTTGAAGGATCTCCCACGCTTCCTTGGAAGTAGTTGCGTTTGCAACTTTCTCAAACATCGCATCATCAAGACATTGATAGATGAGTGTAAGAGCACTTTGATCCTTCTTTCTTGCCTTTTGCAACTCCACCCTTTGGCGGCATTCATGGAACTTTCGTCATCTACTTTCTCAACACCTTTCTACAATCTCCCATACATCATGTGAACCGAGTAACGCCTTCATTCGAATGCACCAACTACCATAGTTGTCTTTGGTAAGACGAGGATATTGGAACAAGTTCATCATGCTTGACATCGTGATCTTCTAGCTCGATACCAATTTGTTAGAAACTCAAGGCCTTTTAGGCTTATATTTGATGAAGAGGTTGTAAGTGAAATTTAGGAAGAGAGGAATACTTGTGAAAGGTATGAAATATTATTGATTGCTTAAGCTTTGCTTGATTTGCTTCATTACAAATGCATCACCACAACACCTATTTATACTACTCCATGGAATGTTCTAGAGATGAGATATTTCCATGGATATTCTACTACGATCTAGATACTTCCTACATCATCTTGATTATTCCTAATACATCATCATCCTTATCCTAGTTCTAGATATTTCTATAACATTTAGCAACAATATTCTAGACATATCTATGGATATTTTCTAGGATTATTCTTTGTCGTTCTAGAAGCTTCCATACCATTCTACGACTTTCTAGAAGCTTCCACTATATGGGCTCGGACTAAATCAAGTTTACGATCCAACATTAATGTGTATGCAAACAATATCCAGGATTCACATATTTCACTTTTGCACCCACTAACTGATATTCTTTTTTTTACTGTACTTCCCTATGTTCCTTCCACATTAAGGGACTCTGCAACTTTATCAACAAGTTGATTTATTGAAGTATCATTCACAGCAGCAGGAGTGTTTTTTTGTAACATCTCGCTCTTTTGACCTCTTCTCCTGCAAATCCTTCTCCCGCTGGCCAATATTATCAGAATTCTACATGGATATATCATGCAACCTTGATAGGGCTTATCCTTGTTCTAACCCGGGAATGCAACATTTATTAACTCCAGTATAAAACAATAATGCATCTGAAACAACTAACTGATCTGTCTTTTTAGCCTCAAGTACATGGTCTGCAATAACGCTGTTTGACTTTACCATGGTTTTCTCTGTGACTTAGAGGTGGCAAGATGCATGGCTTAACGATTTACATTATGCTAAGCACTAATATGGGTAATTTTAGCGAGTTAAAACACAGGTTGGGGATTTCTTTGTCCTTCTCTCTAGAAAAAATAGATGAATAAAGGTAGGGGTGGCCAAGTGCTAAAAAACTAAGTGACTATCATCACAAAATGTGAGACGCTTTATCCCGCTTGATGTAAACAATTCTGAAGTGGCCACCCATTTAAGATACAATACAGCTCAAAGCAGCCTATTAATTACTAGTATAAAATGCTGAAAAAGATGTCACCTTGCATCAAGCTAAAGATAAAAAAAATTTAGAAGTATATATAGGAAGTCACCTCCTAATCAACCCTTTGTATGTGGGAAAATTAGGGTCAACTGAAGAGAGAGATCTCAGTTATAAGTAGACAAGAATCACCCATTAGTACATCTAACAATGGCAAAACTTTACGTCGTCATGTAAGAAATGACTTAACATATTCTCAAGTCATACTAGTATTTTCTCAGCTCTAATTTTTTCCGAAGTTTAGAGGTATTGAATAACAGACTAAGATTTTGTCTACAATGTTAACATGTTCAAAACTTGACAAACAAATTCACTGATTATAATCCATTGAAAACTTTACTATGAGTTCACAGACACCATATATATATATATATATATATATATATATATATATATATATATATATATATATATATATATATATATATATATATATATATATACATATAGATTTGCGTTCTTGTGGTGACCAACCTTAAGATAAAAACAGTAAGAACCAATAAAAAGATGACATGTAGATATTAAATGATTAAATTAAATCATAATTAATAGTTAATTCACAAGGGCATTATTGGTATATACCCTTTTTCTATCTTCTAAGAACCTACCACGTTTCCTTCATCTTATCATAACTGAAAGATGCATTTTTTTTATCTCTTCCCAAAAAATCTCTTAACCTCTCAGATCTTAAAAGCAATATCACAAATCTCTCAATCAAAAATTAAAAACCTTTCTCAAATCTACATTTACATCTCGGTATAGATATAACAAAAACACCAATTGCCTAAACAAATTCGGCCACGGTTTTCCTGTAACCGCAATCGAATCTTGGCCGGAAACTCTAGCCGATGTGATATGGGTTGAAGACGCTGGATGTTTTAGATTTGGCTTTTTCTAATATTTTAGGATTTTTTATTTGGAATTTTTTATTCTATTGCGTTTTTATTTTACTGTCGCACCTGTGTGTGGCCACTGTTTAGTTTTAGATCGGGTTTTTGGATAAATTTTTGCTAGCCTTTGAAACTAATGATACCTTATTTTTTTTCTAAGATTCCTCATGTTCCAGTTATGGTTTAACATTTGGAGATGTGTATCAATATTATTCATTTGCAGATTTTTATTTTGGAATTGTTATTTGCTTATCGAAGTTTGAGATTTGTATTATGAATGATATAGTGTATCAATTTTATATAAATAAATGTGTGTGAGTGTTACTTCGTATTGTAAGTTTTATATCTGGATGTTAGTGTCTGTGAAATTCACAAAAATTGTTAGTGTCACTTTGAAATGTATTAAAAATTAATTGTGTCGAAAAACTTAGTTTGTCATTTGAAATGTATCAAGAAATTATATGTGTTAAAAATTATAATATGTCACAAAAAATATCACGTACTAATGTATCAAAAAATTAAATGTCTCACTAATTATGTATCAAAAAACTTAACATGTTACTAGAAATGCATCAGAATAAATGTATCAAAAGATCAAATGTGTCACTAATTATAGTAACATGTTAATTAGTGACACATTTGATCTTTTGATACATTTATTCTCGATGCATTTCTAGTAACATATAAGAACGCAAATCTACATGTCATCTTTTGATATCTACATGTCATCTTTTATTGGTTCTTACTGCTTTTTATCTTAAGGTTGGTCACCACAAGAACGCAAATCTAAATCTATATATATATATATATATATATATATATATATATATATATATATATATATATATATATATATATATATATATATATATATATATATATATATATATATATATAGGCGAGTACCGTGCCTAACGGCATCGGTTTCTAGCGGCAGACAATGTCTAGTTTTCGACATAGTTTTAAGATGCGATTAAATTTACTTCGACATACGGTATTTGTAGGGTTACATAATCTTGCTCGGAAAATGTTTTTTCGTGATCACGTGGTAGCGTTTAGTTATTGACAAAATCCGGTTGCGTTGATATTTGTGTGTGTTTTCTATTGTATCCTCAAGTGAGGTTTACGACATTGAATATTATGCGCATAACGCTAGCGGCTAATAAATTATATTAGAATCAGTTTAGCATATGTAAATTAAGAGCCATTTTTTCCCTATATGTAAAAAAAATATATTTATAAAAAGTTACATGTCATAATAACAATCATACAATTTTAAGTTCGGGCCATTCAATTAACTTTCAAGTTTAAAATGTATTTAATATATATATATATATATATACATTTTTACTTTTATATAAAAGAGGTTAAATATGTTAATGTAAAAGCTACTCAAGTATCTAAATTTTGAAAATAACATCCTCCAAAACTTGTTCAAGTCTAACTTATGAAAATGTGATAAAGACTTATCTAATGTAATACTACAAATACCACTAAAAAAAATAGTTCAATTTACACACTTATTTTCCACATTTTTAAAAAGTGTATACAATTTATTAGTATGTAATGTGTAAAAAAACTAAATTAATAAGTGTTAAATTATTAAAACAATATATTTTTTACACTTATAATTAGATCAAAAAGAAAACCACACTTCTAAGTATAAAAAAATATAAAAATTTTGAGTGATACAAATAACTTTGACACCTGTAAGTATGAACATTTTTTACATTATTTCACAATTAAAAGTGATAAAAAAATTTTATATAACTGTAAATGTGAAAAATCTATTGTTTTAACATTTTTTTAAACTTATTTAACGTAGCCAATTTTTACATATTATTAAGTATTAATAAAATAATTAAATTTTATACAATTTTACGGAAATGTGGAGGAAAAGTGTATAAATTGAATTATATTTTTAAAGTAATACTTTTTTGCGTCATCTCTAATTATTAACTTTGCACTTTTTCTTATCACCTTTCCTACAACATTTATAGTCCGAATTTGAATTTTATATTTCCTACAACATTTCTAATCCGATTTCAAATTTTATATTTCCAGTCAACCAAGGACTGTATTCTGTATTACACGTGTCAAACATAGTCAATCAAATTTTATAATCCGCATTTTGGTCCTAGTCGAGCAACAAAGTTGGTTACATGAAACCTTTTTTCTATCTTGCAACAAATTAATTGTAATAGACTCTACAAGTTGGTTTGGAATCTACTTTATTTTGTTTAGGTAATCCTAGTTGTAGCTTAGCAACAAAAAACTGTCTATTCACTTCATCTTTTATTACTTTATACAATATACTCTCTTTATGGTTAGGTGTGCAAATAAAGCTGATGCTTGATTTTGAAAGCTTTCGTTTGTACTATAAAGCTGACATTTTAATCCTTGTTGAGTCTTGCAAGTGTACTAATCTCTAGCTATAACTCTATTTTGGTCAAACCCATCGTTTATTTTTATTACAGTATATTGTAATAGACTTAACTTTATAACAAAAAATTAAAAACATATTTAAATAACTAAATTCAAAAAAAAAAAAAAAAAAAACCATACAAACAAATTACACAAAAAACTATTTAAAACAAAGGCTACTGCTCCGGCGAGAGTGGCAGCTGCAAAAAAATTAAAAAAATGTTAGATCTACAAATATAAATAAAATCATTAGATATAAAAAAATCGGATCTATAAAAAAAAATTAAAAACTTATGGATCTTAAGAAAAATAAAAAAGTACGGATTTTTACAAAAAGAACTTTAAAAAATATGCATCTTTTAAAAAAAATAGATATATCAAAAATACGAATGTTTAAAATAAAAATACATCAACAAAAAAAACAATAAATCTCCAAATAAAAACATTAGATCTAAAAAAAATGCGGATCTTTATAAAAAATTAAAAATCGGATTAAAAAAAAATAAATCTAAAAAAAATACGGATTTTAAAAAATCAATAGATCTACCAAAAAAAGATTAGATCTAATAATAAAAATCGGATCTAAAAAAAATTAAAAAAGTTACGGGTCTTAAAAAAAGATCTATCAAAATAAATTAAGAATCTTAAAAAAAAATAGATATACACAAAAAAAATATAGATCTAAAAAAAAGGTAAAAAACGCATAATTATGAGAAAAAAAATTACGTAAGTATTTTTTTATCACAAAAAAACGCGTATTTATTAAAAATAAAATTACGAATCTAATTTTTAAGACCAAAAAACGAATATTTATGAAAAAAAAAATACGGATCTATTATTTTTAAGACCAAAAAACGCGTATTTAACAAAATAAATTACGGATCTATTTTTTTTAAGACCAAAATACGCGTATTTAACAAAAAAAATTACGGATCTATTTTTTTAAAGAAAAAAAAACGCATATTTATCAAAAGAATTACGGTTTTATTTTATTTCAAGACCAAAAACGCATATTTATTAAAAAAAAATACGGATCTAATTTATTTTAAGACCAAAAAACGCATATTTGTTAAAAAAAAGTTTACGTATCTTTAAAATAAAATAGATATACATAAAAAAATTAATAGATCTAGAAATTAAAACATTAGATCTACAGAAAAAGTTCGGATCTTTAAAAAAAATTAAAAACTTAAAAACATACGTATATAAAAAAAATAGATCTACATAAAAAAAATTCGGATCTTTAAAAAAAATGAAAACTTACATATCTTTAAAAAATTAAAAATGCGGATTTTTAGAAAAAAAAACTTCATAAAATACGAAATTAGACATACAAAAAAATCAATAGATCTACAAAAAAAAACGTAAGATCTACCAAAAAGAGTTGCGGATCTTAAAAAAATACGGGTCTTTCACAAAAATAGATCTATAAAAAAAAATTACGAATCTTAAAAAAAAAATAGATCTATGAAAAAGATTAGATATATAATAAAAATAACTCATATTTATTAAAAAAAACATACACTTAAACGTACCAAAAAACGTGAGGAGGGTGGTGGCGGCAGTAGGTGGCGGCGGCGGGAGAAGGGTGGCGGCCGGTGGTGTAGCGTGGCGGCGGGTAGTGAAGGGTTGTGTAGGGTTTTGTTTTTGTGGAGAGTTTTTTATAAAATGAATGTGTTTGTGAGAGTGTTTTTTTAAATGAATGAGATTGGGGTTTGGTTGGGATGAGAGTGTGTTTTTTGTGTGTTTTTTTTTTGAGAGTAGGGTTGGTTGGGAGATGGAGAGTGTTTTTTTTTAAATGAGATGAGAGTGTTTTAATTGTGTGTTTTTTGTTGGGTATTGGTTTGTTGGGATTAGATGATGGTTGGTTTGGTAATTTTTAGGATCGGATGTTGGTTTGGTATGTGTAAATTCAGGCTTGGATGTAGGTACGGGTGGCTGAATCTTAAAGATGGAGGGTTGGGTTTTGGTTGGGGATATGCATGCTTTATAAGTAGTATATATATATATATATATATATATATATATATATATATATATATATATATATATATATATATATATATATATATATATATATATATATATATATATATATATATATATATATATATATATATATATATATATATATATAGAGTGAGGATCACGTGCGGATATTTTTTTTAGTGCGGATGTGCGGATGTACCTCATCCGTTGATTTTTTTCATTTAGCGGTGAGATTTGACC